>JAPPVO010000010.1:92758930-92929650 GCA_030407325.1 Camellia japonica | reverse complement strand
TTTTCCTTTCTGGTTTTTCAAATCTATCAATGCCATTGTAGACCATAAAAAATTAAAATCATTTTTTTTAGTTGGCCTTGAAGAACTAACTGATTGACCTGTAAAAATATATATATATATAACAAAACAGGATGATTTTTGAATTTGTCTACACATATTTGTCCTAGTTTGACATTTAGACGGCTTAGATCTATTCAAATTTTAAAACAACGACTGGGATATATTTCTAAAAAATATCTTACATGTACATTTTCTATTTTCCCGCTTTTCTCTCTTACTTTTTCCTTTTCTCACACATCCTTCTATGATCCCATGATCCCACCTTCCTCTCTCTATTTTTTTTTGTTTTTTTGTTTTCTCCCATTTTTATTTTTCTCCCTATTTGTTTATTTTTTTTTTATTTTCTCCTTTTTGTTCACTTATTTTTATTCATATTATATGGAAAAGTCTATCATCCCCAAATTAGGAGTAAGATTTTTCTGTGTGTAGTGGAGATTAAATTAATGAATTTTATAGTCCACAAATTAAATGAATTTGAACAATTAATTATTATTTTTTAAATATATTGAATACCTGATAACTTTATAAATTTAGACTTTATATGAATCTTCAACATTTATATAATAAAGCAGGATGGTTTTTGAATTTGTCCTACACACATTTGTCCTACTAGAACATTTAGACGGCTTAGATCTACTCAAATTATAAAACAACAGCTGAGATACATTTTTCAAAAAATATCCTACTTGTACATTTTCTATTTTCCGCTTCTCTCTCTTTCTTTTTCCTTTTCTCACCCATCCTTCCATGATCCCACTTTCCTATCTCTTTTCTTTTTATTTTTTTGTTTTCTTCCATTTTTATTTTTCTCTCTATTTTTTTTTATTTTCTCTTTTTTGTTCACTTATTTTTATTCATATTATATGAAAAAGTCTACCATCCCCGAATTAGGAGTCAAATTTTACTGTGTGTAGTGGAAATTAAATTACTGAATTTTATAATCCACAAATTAAATGAATTTGAATAATTAATTATTATTTTTAAATATATTGAATATCAGATAGACTTTATAAATTTAGACCATATATAAATCTTCAACATCTATATAATAAAACAAGATTATTTTTGAATTTTTCCTACATACATTTGTTTTACTAGGACATTTGGACGGCTTAGATCTATTCAAATTTTAAAATAACGGCTGGGATATATTTCCGAAAAATGTCCTACATTAACATTTTCTATTTTTCCGCTTCTCTCTTACTTTTTCCTTTTCTCACCCATCCTTCTATGATCCCATGATCCCACCTTCCTCTCTCTTTTCTTTTTGTTTTTTTGTTTTCTCCTATTTTTATTTTTCTCTCTATTTGTTTTTTTTTTTTTTTCTTTTTGTTCACTTATTTTTATTCATATTATATGGAAAAGTCTACCATCCCCAAATTAGGAGCCAGATTTTACTGTGTGTAGTGGAGATTAAATTAATGAATTTTATAGTCTACAAATTACATGAATTTTAGCAATTAATTATTAGTTTTAAATATATTGAATACCTGATAGACTTCATAAATTTAGACCTTATATGAATCTTCAACATATTTTAATAAATTAGAACAGTTTTTGAATCTTCAATATATTTTTGTCTTATTAGGACATTTGGATGGCTCAGATCTGTTCAAATTATAAAACAATGGCTAAGAAATATTTCCTCAAAAAATATCCTACAAATATATTTTCTATTTTTCCGCTTCTCTCTCTTTTACTTTTTCCTTTTCTCATCCATCCTTCCATGATCTCATGATCCAACATTCCTCTCTTTTTTCTTTTTATTTTTTTATTTTCTCCCGTTTTTATTTTTTTCTCTATTTGTTTATTTTTTTATTTTTTCCTTTTGTTCAATATATTTTACACATATTTTCATACAATGTATGTAGGCCCGTAATACACTAGAACATTATGGATACACATACAATTTTCGTATAATTATATAAGCAAAAGCAATATTGTACGTATACACATGGAAATTGTATGTATATTAGGCACATCTATCTATCTAACTATACATTATATAAGCAAAAACGAGTTTTTGTGAGGAGTTTTGTGAGAACTCCAAAATTTTATAATAAATTTGTGATTTTATCAAATTAAAAAATAAATTTAAATAGTGTTGGGATTACAATTATATTCTAATCCTAACATTATTTACACCGTACCTTCAGGCACGGGCATACGCTAATATATATATATATATTGTCCCTTCAATTTGGTAATTGAGGTGCCCATAAATGTAGGTTGCATTGCAGCATCAAATCCAATTCTGTTCATCTCTATTTTCTTTGTTTCAATGTATTTAACATATTGTCCCTTCACTTTGGTAACAGAACTGACTTATAATGTTAGCAATTTGGAGGTCCTCATCCTCTCACGAAATCAGCTCAATGGAACATTGCCAATAGAAGGCAAGAAAATTTTCATTTTAAGTTACATTGTTAATTTGTTTTCAAATGGAAGTCAATTCATCGTCTTTATTATTATTTTTCTAATCTTAAGATCATTTTTGAGCTCTGTTATTTTTGTAAGTTCTTTTGGCATCATTTATCTTTTATTATATGTTTTGGCAGGTTTGGCATCTTTCTACCATCTGAAGATCTTGGATTTGCAACAGAATGGTTTCTATGGGAGTGTTCCTCCATTCATAGGGGCATCTTCTCTGAAAGCTTTATATTTGAATTCAAATAAATTTAATGGTTCTTTACCCATTCAAGGTAAAAATCTACCATGATGGTTTGTTAATGTAATTGTTACAAACTAAAAGCCAGACAAAAAGAAATTTAAATAAAGATGCTAATTTGATGGGTTTTATTTATTTATTTATTATTATTATTATTATTTAAGTTCATTGCTTTGTGCTTGTTTAATTTGTTCATCTTTGATGAAAACTTTGAACTATCATTACCTTTCCTCTTAAGAGGTAGTCAATTTCTTATAATAGCAAACATTTTAAAGAGTAGCATATAAATTTCTTCTAGCATGACCAGTGAGATGGGCATTACATAAATTTGTTGCTTTTGCAGGTTTATGTGAACTGAAGAAACTTGAAGAGCTCGACCTCAGCTATAACCACATTGAAGGAATCCTTCCTCCATGCCTAAGCAATTTGACATCTCTCAGGTTGTTTGATGTTTCTGGGAACCAACTCACAGGAAACCATTTATCATCTCTGCTGGGCAGCCTCAATTCCCTAGAGTACATTGATCTTAGGCATAATCGTTTTGAGGGATTATTCTCATTTAGCTCATTTGTGAACCATTCCAAGCTTGAGGTGGTTGCAATTACAAGTGATAATGACAAATTTGAGGTGGAAACTGAATATAAAGATTGGTTACCCATGTTTCAGTTGAAGGTCTTTGTGCTACCAAACTGTAATCTGAACAAGCGCTCTGGTGATTTTCCGAAGTTTCTTCTTCACCAGAACACACTGAGTTTCATTGATCTCTCCCACAACAACTTGGAAGGTTCATTCCCAAACTGGCTACTTGTGAACAATACGAAACTGGAATATTTAAGTCTGCGGAATAACTCTTTTGTTGGTGAATTTCATTTGTCGCCATATTACAATTCTTATACTTGTTGGATGGATGTTTCAGACAATCAATTAATTGGGCATATTCAACTTAATATGGGGGAGATGGTTCCATATCTTATACACATAAACCTATCCAGGAATGCTTTTGGAGGTAGTATCCCATCCTCAATTAGTAAGATAAGAATTTTGGAGGTTCTAGATTTATCCAGTAATAATCTTTCAGGAGAAGTACCGAAGCAGTTAGTCAGAAATTGCAGATCTCTACGTTCTTTAGCGTTATCAAATAACAAATTTCATGGCCAAATGTTTTCAGATGACTTCAAATTGACTCAGATAGAGTATTTACGATTGAATGATAATCAGTTTACAGGGCCTCTGACAAATGTGGTCTTCAATTTGTCTAAACTTTCTATGTTGGATATTAGCAACAACAACATGTCAGGTAAGATTCTAGATTCGATGAATAACATGATACATTTGAGAACATTGATCATGAGAAATAATGCATTTAATGGTCAGTTCCCATGTGCACTGATTCCAAATGTGTTTATGGACATCTCTCATAACTCATTTTCGGGAACACTTACTTCTTGCTCAAACCCAAACTTGGGAGTCCTGGAGCATGTGCATTTGCAAGGGAACCAGTTTACAGAATTCATTCCAGAAGCTCTTATTAATTTATCAAAACTTGTGACATTGGATGTCAGTGACAACAACTTGTCTGGCAGCATTCCCCAGTCCATTAGGTTGCTTGCCAACCTTAGCATTCTTATATTGAGAGGAAACCAATTGGGTGGTTCCATTCCAACACAACTGTGCCAACTGAATAAGATAAGCCTGATGGATCTTTCCAAAAACTCTTTTACGGGGTCTATACCAAGTTGTTTAAGTAATATCACATTTGGGGCAATAGGGGCTACTGATCTTGCTTTCGCTCAAACACCTTTAGAATTTTACAGTACTAGGCATATCTTCTATGTGTATGAAAATGTCCTACTTCCACATCTACATATGATCTTTGAGATTGGTGGCCCCGATGGCTCATATGATAAAGTGGATGAAGTTGAGTTTGTTACTAAAAGTAGGATTAACTCCTACCGGGCTGGCAGCATCCTTAACTTCATGTCTGGATTGGATTTGTCATGTAACAAACTAACAGGTGAAATACCTTTTGAACTAGGGAAGTTAAGTAGTGTTCGTGCACTGAACTTGTCTCACAATCTCTTGATTGGACCCATCCCGAAGACCTTCTCAAACCTTACTCAAATAGAAAGTTTGGACCTTTCTTACAACAATTTGAGCGGAAACATCCCAACAGATCTAATCAATCTAAATTTTTTGGCAGTGTTCATTGTGGCTCACAACAATTTATCAGGTAAAATATTAGACAGGAAGGCACAGTTTGGGACCTTTGAAGCGAGCAGTTATGAGGGAAATCCATTTCTTTGTGGACCACCATTGGAGAACAATTGCACAGCCATTGTTAACTTGCCATACTCGCCAACAACAGCATCCTTAGATGAAACTAAGGGGAAATGGTATGATATCGATGAAGTGGCTTTTTCTGCAAGTTTTGTCGGAACATACATTACTTTCTTGTTTGGATTTGCTGTTGTTCTTTACATCAACCCATACTGGCGACAAAGGTGGTTCTATCTGATTGAAGAGGGTATGTGGTTAAGTTATTATTTTGTTTGTGATACTGTTTACAAGCTTTTACGTTTTCAGCCTTCTGTATAATTAGCTATGCATGGTTTGTTTTCATGGACAAGCACAACAAATGTTTGTAATAGTTAACTTTCTATTTCTCATGAATAAAAAACAACGATTAGTAGCCATTATTGTCTACTTATTTTCAACCTCTTTTTCTTTTTTTTTTTTCTTTTTTTCTTTTTTCTTTTTTTTTTTGTGTGTGGGTTGTTGCTGATTTGAAACATTTCTATCAACTTTTATAAGTTGATATTTTACTCGGGATGCAGAACTGTGTAGGTGCTGCCCCTCGATTTTTGATAATTTTTATTAAATTTTATATTTATGAGTATTTATAAAATGTATAATGGGATGATTTTTAAATTTTATAAGAATTAATTTTACTAACTTTTTATTTCATTAGTATTTTATAAAATGAAATGAAATAATCTCTAATTATTTCACATTTTAAATAATAGTATCAATTTAATGGAGTCAATTTTATTAATACAAGAGATATATGCCACTTAATTTTTAAATTTTAAAAATCAAATGGTATGTACACTTTCTTATGAGTAATGTTAGAGAACTTAATTAGGGAAAAATTTGGGATCACTAGAGTTTTCGTTTTGGAATGAAAGTATACCATGTTTTGGAATTTGCGTTCCAAAATGTAAATCGCTAGGGTATTAATGTTTTCAGGTAACACTAGTTCCTAGTTTTGCAGTTCTAATAGGTAAAAGGCTATTTTTGTGAACTGAAATTAAATGCTTAACAAGAAAATTATGAATGATTATCATAGCCATGAAATAGTGTTCCCAATACCCGGTTGCTATGAACATGCATCAAAAGGGTAAAACCATTTCCAGAGTGAATTCCCATTTTAAGATAGGAAGGAGAACTGCCTATTAAGTTCCAAACATGTGATATGAGGTGTAGATAAATCCAAGAAGCACTCTCTAGTTCTGTTGCTCATCAAAAGTAGGATTGGATAGTAGACTGAGCATGTATTTCTATCATAACACTATACCACTGCTTTTCACTACAAGCAGGGACATATCAGTAATTCAGACTTCCCTTAATGTGAGATGGAAAAACCCCGTGGCATAAGACACTTGTGATTGATACATGTACAAAGAATAGAGGGTTATAGCGGATTGAAACTAGATGCCAAATTTTTTCACAACCTTTTGTATCCTTAAAAGCTTTACAGCCCAATAAAGATATGTTTTATGAGTGAGCACACGTCAATTATAGATCCTAACCTATTAATGTTGAGAGCATTGGCTCCTCCATCTGGTTGATCATCAATATGAATATCTTGAGCCATGCACTTTCTTTTCCTTTCTGGTTTTTCAAATCTATCAATGCCATTGTAGACCATAAAAAATTAAAATCATTTTTTTTAGTTGGCCTTGAAGAACTAACTGATTGACCTGTAAAAAATATATATATATATAACAAAACAGGATGATTTTTGAATTTGTTCTACACATATTTGTCCTAGTTTGACATTTAGACGGCTTAGATCTATTCAAATTTTAAAACAACGACTGGGATATATTTCTAAAAAATATCTTACATGTACATTTTCTATTTTCCCGCTTTTCTCTCTTACTTTTTCCTTTTCTCACACATCCTTCTATGATCCCATGATCCCACCTTCCTCTCTCTATTTTCTTTTTGTTTTTTTGTTTTCTCCCATTTTTATTTTTCTCCCTATTTGTTTATTTTTTTGTTTTATTTTCTCCTTTTTGTTCACTTATTTTTATTCATATTATATGGAAAAGTCTATCATCCCCAAATTAGGAGTAAGATTTTTCTGTGTGTAGTGGAGATTAAATTAATGAATTTTATAGTCCACAAATTAAATGAATTTGAACAATTAATTATTATTTTTTAAATATATTGAATACCTGATAAACTTTATAAATTTAGACTTTATATGAATCTTCAACATTTATATAATAAAGCAGGATGGTTTTTGAATTTGTCCTACACACATTTGTCCTACTAGAACATTTAGACGGCTTAGATCTACTCAAATTATAAAACAACAGCTGAGATACATTTTTCAAAAAATATCCTACTTGTACATTTTCTATTTTCCGCTTCTCTCTCTTTCTTTTTCCTTTTCTCACCCATCCTTCCATGATCCCACTTTCCTATCTCTTTTCTTTTTATTTTTTTGTTTTCTTCCATTTTTATTTTTCTCTCTATTTTTTTTTTATTTTCTCCTTTTTGTTCACTTATTTTTATTCATATTATATGAAAAAGTCTACCATCCCCGAATTAGGAGTCAAATTTTACTGTGTGTAGTGGAAATTAAATTACTGAATTTTATAATCCACAAATTAAATGAATTTGAATAATTAATTATTATTTTTAAATATATTGAATATCAGATAGACTTTATAAATTTAGACCATATATAAATCTTCAACATCTATATAATAAAACAAGATTATTTTTGAATTTTTCCTACATACATTTGTTTTACTAGGACATTTGGACGGCTTAGATCTATTCAAATTTTAAAATAACGGCTGGGATATATTTCCGAAAAATGTCCTACATTAACATTTTCTATTTTTCCGCTTCTCTCTTACTTTTTCCTTTTCTCACCCATCCTTCTATGATCCCATGATCCCACCTTCCTCTCTCTTTTCTTTTTGTTTTTTTGTTTTCTCCTATTTTTATTTTTCTCTCTATTTGTTTTTTTTTTTTTTTCTTTTTGTTCACTTATTTTTATTCATATTATATGGAAAAGTCTACCATCCCCAAATTAGGAGCCAGATTTTACTGTGTGTAGTGGAGATTAAATTAATGAATTTTATAGTCTACAAATTACATGAATTTTAGCAATTAATTATTAGTTTTAAATATATTGAATACCTGATAGACTTCATAAATTTAGACCTTATATGAATCTTCAACATATTTTAATAAATTAGAACAGTTTTTGAATCTTCAATATATTTTTGTCTTATTAGGACATTTGGATGGCTCAGATCTGTTCAAATTATAAAACAATGGCTAAGAAATATTTCCTCAAAAAATATCCTACAAATATATTTTCTATTTTTCCGCTTCTCTCTCTTTTACTTTTTCCTTTTCTCATCCATCCTTCCATGATCTCATGATCCAACATTCCTCTCTTTTTTCTTTTTATTTTTTTTATTTTCTCCCGTTTTTATTTTTTTCTCTATTTGTTTATTTTTTTTATTTTTTCCTTTTGTTCAATATATTTTACACATATTTTCATACAATGTATGTAGGCCCGTAATACACTAGAACATTATGGATACACATACAATTTTCGTATAATTATATAAGCAAAAGCAATATTGTACGTATACACATGGAAATTGTATGTATATTAGGCACATCTATCTATCTAACTATACATTATATAAGCAAAAACGAGTTTTTGTGAGGAGTTTTGTGAGAACTCCAAAATTTTATAATAAATTTGTGATTTTATCAAATTAAAAAATAAATTTAAATAGTGTTGGGATTACAATTATATTCTAATCCTAACATTATTTACACCGTACCTTCAGGCACGGGCATACGCTAATATATATATATATATTGTCCCTTCAATTTGGTAATTGAGGTGCCCATAAATGTAGGTTGCATTGCAGCATCAAATCCAATTCTGTTCATCTCTATTTTCTTTGTTTCAATGTATTTAACATATTGTCCCTTCACTTTGGTAACAGAACTGACTTATAATGTTAGCAATTTGGAGGTCCTCATCCTCTCACGAAATCAGCTCAATGGAACATTGCCAATAGAAGGCAAGAAAATTTTCATTTTAAGTTACATTGTTAATTTGTTTTCAAATGGAAGTCAATTCATCGTCTTTATTATTATTTTTCTAATCTTAAGATCATTTTTGAGCTCTGTTATTTTTGTAAGTTCTTTTGGCATCATTTATCTTTTATTATATGTTTTGGCAGGTTTGGCATCTTTCTACCATCTGAAGATCTTGGATTTGCAACAGAATGGTTTCTATGGGAGTGTTCCTCCATTCATAGGGGCATCTTCTCTGAAAGCTTTATATTTGAATTCAAATAAATTTAATGGTTCTTTACCCATTCAAGGTAAAAATCTACCATGATGGTTTGTTAATGTAATTGTTACAAACTAAAAGCCAGACAAAAAGAAATTTAAATAAAGATGCTAATTTGATGGGTTTTATTTATTTATTTATTATTATTATTATTATTTAAGTTCATTGCTTTGTGCTTGTTTAATTTGTTCATCTTTGATGAAAACTTTGAACTATCATTACCTTTCCTCTTAAGAGGTAGTCAATTTCTTATAATAGCAAACATTTTAAAGAGTAGCATATAAATTTCTTCTAGCATGACCAGTGAGATGGGCATTACATAAATTTGTTGCTTTTGCAGGTTTATGTGAACTGAAGAAACTTGAAGAGCTCGACCTCAGCTATAACCACATTGAAGGAATCCTTCCTCCATGCCTAAGCAATTTGACATCTCTCAGGTTGTTTGATGTTTCTGGGAACCAACTCACAGGAAACCATTTATCATCTCTGCTGGGCAGCCTCAATTCCCTAGAGTACATTGATCTTAGGCATAATCGTTTTGAGGGATTATTCTCATTTAGCTCATTTGTGAACCATTCCAAGCTTGAGGTGGTTGCAATTACAAGTGATAATGACAAATTTGAGGTGGAAACTGAATATAAAGATTGGTTACCCATGTTTCAGTTGAAGGTCTTTGTGCTACCAAACTGTAATCTGAACAAGCGCTCTGGTGATTTTCCGAAGTTTCTTCTTCACCAGAACACACTGAGTTTCATTGATCTCTCCCACAACAACTTGGAAGGTTCATTCCCAAACTGGCTACTTGTGAACAATACGAAACTGGAATATTTAAGTCTGCGGAATAACTCTTTTGTTGGTGAATTTCATTTGTCGCCATATTACAATTCTTATACTTGTTGGATGGATGTTTCAGACAATCAATTAATTGGGCATATTCAACTTAATATGGGGGAGATGGTTCCATATCTTATACACATAAACCTATCCAGGAATGCTTTTGGAGGTAGTATCCCATCCTCAATTAGTAAGATAAGAATTTTGGAGGTTCTAGATTTATCCAGTAATAATCTTTCAGGAGAAGTACCGAAGCAGTTAGTCAGAAATTGCAGATCTCTACGTTCTTTAGCGTTATCAAATAACAAATTTCATGGCCAAATGTTTTCAGATGACTTCAAATTGACTCAGATAGAGTATTTACGATTGAATGATAATCAGTTTACAGGGCCTCTGACAAATGTGGTCTTCAATTTGTCTAAACTTTCTATGTTGGATATTAGCAACAACAACATGTCAGGTAAGATTCTAGATTCGATGAATAACATGATACATTTGAGAACATTGATCATGAGAAATAATGCATTTAATGGTCAGTTCCCATGTGCACTGATTCCAAATGTGTTTATGGACATCTCTCATAACTCATTTTCGGGAACACTTACTTCTTGCTCAAACCCAAACTTGGGAGTCCTGGAGCATGTGCATTTGCAAGGGAACCAGTTTACAGAATTCATTCCAGAAGCTCTTATTAATTTATCAAAACTTGTGACATTGGATGTCAGTGACAACAACTTGTCTGGCAGCATTCCCCAGTCCATTAGGTTGCTTGCCAACCTTAGCATTCTTATATTGAGAGGAAACCAATTGGGTGGTTCCATTCCAACACAACTGTGCCAACTGAATAAGATAAGCCTGATGGATCTTTCCAAAAACTCTTTTACGGGGTCTATACCAAGTTGTTTAAGTAATATCACATTTGGGGCAATAGGGGCTACTGATCTTGCTTTCGCTCAAACACCTTTAGAATTTTACAGTACTAGGCATATCTTCTATGTGTATGAAAATGTCCTACTTCCACATCTACATATGATCTTTGAGATTGGTGGCCCCGATGGCTCATATGATAAAGTGGATGAAGTTGAGTTTGTTACTAAAAGTAGGATTAACTCCTACCGGGCTGGCAGCATCCTTAACTTCATGTCTGGATTGGATTTGTCATGTAACAAACTAACAGGTGAAATACCTTTTGAACTAGGGAAGTTAAGTAGTGTTCGTGCACTGAACTTGTCTCACAATCTCTTGATTGGACCCATCCCGAAGACCTTCTCAAACCTTACTCAAATAGAAAGTTTGGACCTTTCTTACAACAATTTGAGCGGAAACATCCCAACAGATCTAATCAATCTAAATTTTTTGGCAGTGTTCATTGTGGCTCACAACAATTTATCAGGTAAAATATTAGACAGGAAGGCACAGTTTGGGACCTTTGAAGCGAGCAGTTATGAGGGAAATCCATTTCTTTGTGGACCACCATTGGAGAACAATTGCACAGCCATTGTTAACTTGCCATACTCGCCAACAACAGCATCCTTAGATGAAACTAAGGGGAAATGGTATGATATCGATGAAGTGGCTTTTTCTGCAAGTTTTGTCGGAACATACATTACTTTCTTGTTTGGATTTGCTGTTGTTCTTTACATCAACCCATACTGGCGACAAAGGTGGTTCTATCTGATTGAAGAGGGTATGTGGTTAAGTTATTATTTTGTTTGTGATACTGTTTACAAGCTTTTACGTTTTCAGCCTTCTGTATAATTAGCTATGCATGGTTTGTTTTCATGGACAAGCACAACAAATGTTTGTAATAGTTAACTTTCTATTTCTCATGAATAAAAAACAACGATTAGTAGCCATTATTGTCTACTTATTTTCAACCTCTTTTTCTTTTTTCTTTTTTCTTTTTTCTTTTTTCTTTTTTTTTTTTGTGTGTGGGTTGTTGCTGATTTGAAACATTTCTATCAACTTTTATAAGTTGATATTTTACTCGGGATGCAGAACTGTGTAGGTGCTGCCCCTCGATTTTTGATAATTTATTATTAATTTTATATTTATGAGTATTTATAAAATGTATAATGGGATGATTTTTAAATTTTATAAGAATTAATTTTACTAACTTTTTATTTCATTAGTATTTTATAAAATGAAATGAAATAATCTCTAATTATTTCACATTTTAAATAATAGTATCAATTTAATGGAGTCAATTTTATTAATACAAGAGATATATGCCACTTAATTTTTAAATTTTAAAAATCAAATGGTATGTACACTTTCTTATGAGTAATGTTAGAGAACTTAAAACGTTACCCTAAATTTATTCACAATGACATGGCAGGAGTTAGGTCTTAATTAGTTGATTTCTAAACAAATAATTAACATGTAACATTCAACGCTATTGAGTGTAAATTTAAAGGTCATATTTTCAGGGTCTTAAATATTTTTCATTTTTTTATTTATTAAATTATATCAATCAATAAAATAGCATAAAACAGTGGTTTAATTGATTGTATATTGAGATCTAATGGTTCAAAACTAAAAGCATTATTTAATTTTTTTTTTGTGAAATACTTTTTTCACAACGTTTATATAAGAAATTATATTAAATTACTAATGTACCAAAACTAGGAAATTATATTTAATTCAATATTTTTATGGATATATGTTGGTCTCTCCCGGACAAAATTCCTAGTTTTGCCCTTGATCTTAATGCACACTATTTGTATGGTTCGAATATAAATTTTTGAACAAAAGTCAAATATTTGAACATAAACTTTTGAATAAAAATAAATTGTTCAGATATATATTCCGTTCACTATTAATGTCCCAATAATTGTTTTTTTTTTTGTTCATAAATTTATATTCAAATATTTAACTTTTGTTCAAAATTTTATATTTAAATAATATATACTAAGATTTTTTTTGTAGTGTACAAATAAGATTATTCTTACTAGTGCTGTAGAAACCAAAAAAAGTTGTACCTAAGGTTCTTTCAAACTTGAGTGGTTGTTCCTTGTTGAAAACCATCATAAATAGTAAATTAGCAAGGTTGATGATTTTATTTCACAGAAGGTTGGATAAAGACCAAAAAGATGATATTGTATGTAAAAGGCCATTTCTTTTTCTTTTTATTTATTTATTTATTATTATTATTATTTTATTTATTTATTTATTTATTTATTTGTAGATCATGTGATTTTAATCGTGCCAATGTCATATTTTAACATGCTATAGTGTTGAAATGTCATATTTTAAGAGACTCCGCCCTAACAATGTATGTGTTAAATTTTTATTTTTTAAAAAATTAAATGCACTCTAATAATTAATATTAAGGTTTCATTTGGTAACATCATTTTTTAGTTTAAAAGTCAACACTAAAAAAACTAAAAAGCCAACAACCTATACTAAAAAGTCAAAGATTCTCTTTTCTCTCTACTGTTTGCACATCTTTTCGTAAAAACCTAAAAAGTCATCCAAAACATACTATTTTTTTTATATCATATTTTAATCAAAAAATAAAAAAGTTACTAAAAAAGCATATTCCCAAATGAGGCCTTATTAGTTTATCACAAGATCCAACACTCAAATAGATTAAACACATTGCTCGTCGCCACATGATTCAATCTTTAAATTCAATAAGAGTAAAGTTGTAAAGTTGTCGAGACTAAGACACTCAAATAGATTAAACACATCACCAGAGATGCTTCATCTTAGCGGTAGATTGGCTTGACTATAGATTTGGGCCTCTTCAATTTCAGCACTATACAAAGTAATGGCTTGAATTTAGATTTGACAAGTTGGAGGTGATATTGAGAGATAAGCAACTAAACAGAAATGTATATTGACTTAAAATGTATATTTATTTTTATTAATTTTAAAATCTACTTATCATTTTTATTATTGATTATGTTCATCTTCTTTTCAAAAAAAAAAAAAAAAGTCAATATAATTATGTTAAGAAGTGCTATTTATCCAAATTTTATTTTAATATGAGGTTGATTATTTACAAATATCATAAATAAATTATTTTTTTTATCATAACTAAAAAAAATTAAATCATAACAAAAATAACTTTCTAAATTAAATAAATATTAGAAATATTAATAATTAAAATCATAAACTTTTCTATTTTTATAAAGAAAAACGATTGGTCCACACATAAAATAAAAAGGAATTACATGCAGGTAGGAGTTGGGAAAAAAAATTACACACATGATAGGAGCAAGTGTGTCTATGGTGGAGTGTAAATGAAAGGCTATTGGGGTGCAAGCAAGTGTCACTTGCACCATTCCATGTGTTGGTAATTTTTTTTTCAACTCTCACTTACATGCAATTCCTCCATTTATTAGTAATTTTTTTTTTCCCAACTCCCACCTACATATAATTCTTCCTCAAATTTCAGAATTTAGGCTCCCAATCCCTCTACATCCACACAAAAGGCCCAGCCCGAATCCCCCGACTTACGTGGACTGTGAGGACGGAATTTGTGTCATGAACATGATATTCAGCACTTTCACTTACACTTTCCAACCTTTCATCTTCCTCTCTGTTCTCTCCCCTGTTCCTTCACTTTCCTCTGTCTCTAGTGGCTGCCCTATACCCACAAAGCCATTAAAAAAAAGTTTCAGAATTTTTTTTCCTGGGTTTGTGATGATATACTAGGAATGTTCAGAAACTTGATTTGGGTATATTTCACAAAGCTTGATTTTTGTGGATCTTCAAATTCTCACTTGGGTTTCAACAATTTATCGGGTAAAATACCAGATGGGAAAGCACAATTTGGGACTTTCGAGTCGAGAAGTTATGAAGGAAATCCATTTCTTTGTGGACCGCCATTGGAGAAAAATTGCACAACCATTTCTTACTTGCCATCGCCAACAACAACAACATCTTCAGATGAAACAGAGGGGCAATGGTATGATATTGATCCAGTTGTATTTTATGCAAGGTTTGTCGGAACATATAAGACTTTTTATATAATTAGCTATGATTTGTTTCCATGGAAAGTATGGCAAATGTTGTGTAATAGCTATTATTTTGTTTCTGATACTTTTTACAAGCTATTAGGCCTTTTGTATTATTAGCTATGGCTTGTTTCCATGGACCAATATGGCAAATGTTGCAATAGTGCTAGCTTTGTGTTGCTTATGAATGAAGAACAGTGAATTAGTAACCATTATTGATAACTTAGTTTCATTTCCTTTATTTGCTAATTGGAATATTGCTAGGAGCTTTTTATATTATCCTATTTGTTGTTACTCATGAGCTTGCTGATCAATTAAACAAATACCTTTATACTGTCCCAATGGTGCTTTTGTCCCTCTAGATTCATGCCATTTTTATTCTGATTTACTTGTGGCGAAAGTAAAGGGTGGAAATCATGTTGTGTTAATCACATTCATGTTGTCTCATCTAGGATTTGTGTTGGAATTTTCTCAATAATAACTCAACCGATTTATATTTTGTGTTATTGTGTCTTGTATCTATCCATGCTGTGTTAACATCTTAATGTATTAAAACTCAATTTTGAAACTGAAAATTCATCCCAATTGGTTTGTTGTTTCCCTGTCCAACATGTAACGTAACTCACCCTTTATACCTGCTACTTTAGACTTTCAAGACTTTTGTGGCTTCTTGTTGAATAAAATGATTAGAAAAAATTTAATTTTCAAGAGGCATGAAATTCTAAGTGATGATTCAGTAAGTGTCAATTGAGTAAACTTATAATTTATCTGCCTAAAGAAAGTCATACTTGAAATTATTTGCTTAAACTATCGTAAAGGGACAAGACTGCAGAATTGTATGTAATTGTCCAATTATATAGTTTATGGGAAGACCAACATTATGTAGGTTTGTCTCATTTTCTATGCAGAATCAAATACAATTAAGGCATAGATACCTTCTTTTTTTTTTTTTTTTTTCCAACGCAAATAAATAAATTAAAATACTGATCAATATAAAAACAGTCACTCTTTTTCTAAGAGGACTTAGGTTTTTTATTCAACCAATCAACAACGAAATTCAAAAAATATGAATTTGACCTGAATTTGCATAAAAGGTTGTTATCGGCAGCACAACTAGGGCTGAGTGAGGAAATAAAATTTGCAAACCGAACCAGTCTAGACTAATTTTGTACATTTGGTTTGGTTTTCTAATTCGTGGTTCAGTCCTGGTTTGAAAAATTGAAGAATCGACCTCCTCAAGTTGATCCTGGATTAAGGTTCACGATTTCGAATTTGAGCCACATCAGATCCTATAACTTAAACCATATATGTATTTGCTAAATATTATGTTTGTTTAAGTTAATGATAGAAAAACGTGCATGTTTATGTTTTGAAAGCTTATGTTTCAAAAAATCATGACAGATTAATATTGAACAATGTTTGCTTAATTTTACGTTTTACTTAATTAGTGAATATGATGAGAGTAGTTTGTTTGATGAGAATGTTATTATTATTTTTATAATTTATGATAGGTTGAATTTTTAAAAAAATGTTTTATGATTTTTCTTGTGAACAGATTATGTGAAATTGTGGTTCTAAATCAAACTGAACCGTGTTTAAATGGTTTGATTTAGATTGGTTCCACGATTTTAATGGTTTTGTTTGGTTCCAATTTTTATGGAACCATAAACAATGAATCAATCCTAATTTCATCCCAAACTAATCCCAACTAATTTCATCTCAAACCAATCCAAACCGAATGCCCTAAGCACAACTGTCGATTCTAAGCAAGAATTCCCCCTCATTTTTTTCACCACACCGTTCTTCCCTGCATTGTTGTGCATTCAAAACAACAAATTATGAAAATATCTGAATTTTTGTACTTTTGAATATATATATTTTTTTGTATTCAATAAATTTTTAAAAGATTTTTGCATGAATTTTTACTTTTGAAGTATATCTAGACTAAGTGAATTTAAAAAATAAAAAAACAAATTGATTCAAAATATCTTTAAAAATTCACTAAAAATAAATAATTATAAAAATATGAATTAAAAACTCATAAATTTATTTTTGAAATCAAACAGATTTTAAAAGGTCAAAAATTAAAAGATTAAAAAATACTATTTTTTTTTAAAGATTGACTGAAAAATAATAATGTATTTCAATCATTTATATTTTTCTAATAAAACTAAACTCAGTTTACTTCGACGGAAAATATTTACTATAAAAAAAATTTAGAAAATATTTTTCACAGAAAACGTTTTCTTATGTTTGGTTGCGTTCTTAAAATTAATGTACAAATGGTTGCATTACTAGTGGTGGTAGTAGTGACGGTAAGGTAGAGGTGAAAGTGGAGGTAGTGGTAGTGGCGGCAGCGATTATGGAGCAACGGTGGGGGTGGTGGCGGTAGTGGTATGATGGTGGTAGTGGTGGTGGTGGTAATAATGAGATAAAGATGGTAGTGGCTGAGAGAGAGATTTATAGTCTGGCTTTGGGCCGTGGAAGAAGCCGGATAGGATGGGGCCGAGCAAGTTTGGGCCAAGCTAACTTGGGCTTACCCGGAGCTAATCTCGCTCGGTCGTGGCCCAGGCATGGGGACGTCTCATGTTTGGACCGAGCTTCCCCAGGCTTGGACTTGCTCGGTCGAGGCCTATCCCCGAAGTCTACCTTTGCCGAGATGAGCTTCTGCTACCCAAGTTTTTTGGGAGCACGATTAGCTCGGTTATGCCGGAATGCTATCGAGCTCGGCTGTATGGAGCTCGGCGAGAGGAGCATTCACGCATATTGCACAACGCAGTCGTGGAATGCCGAGGTAATTCCGCCGGGCTGCCGAGTTCCCGCTAACGTTGTCTGACAGTTTGGTTGGGTGGTGATTGCTGGATTTGTGCTAACGGATGGGAAAGCAGCACCACGTGTCGAGAGACTAATGGGAGTAGATTTGAGCGCAGAAAGTATATAAGCATGACTGCGCCCCCCATGCTGGGGATGGAATATCATTTGGTGAGAAACACTCATTGTGATATATCTCTCTTCCTCTCTCTCTCTCTCCCTGAGTGTGTGTCCTAACTTGATCGTCAGAGGGGTTTTCCGGCAACACACCGCCGGGTAGCTCACCGCCGTTGTGTTTGCAGGTCGATCAGATAGACAAGGAGCTTGGACGAAAGGAGTATGGGCACTGCGGAATATTTGCTCCCCGTACAATTGGCGCCGTCTGTGGGAAAAGTTCAACAAACAAAACCTTATCTTCCAAGCTCATCTGATCGTCTTCCATGGTGAACAATGACGAAGTACCGTTGTCCACCATTGATGCTGTCACCCCGGAGTCAGCGAGACGGAGAGACGGACTCCCCACCGTTCTAAACATGGCGGACCTGGAGACTTCCCCAGGGGGACATTCAAGAGACGCGCGTGATAAGCGCGGTAGAAGTTTTGGCAACTCTCGGAGCCCAGACGGGCACCGACGGTAAAGAGAATCGCACGCTAGGCGTCTGGAGCACAAGTTAAGGGACCAAGACGCCGTCATCCGAAGAATGGCGGGGGAGATGGAAGATCTCAAACGGCATGTCAAAGGGAAGGGTGTTGCTGGAGTGAAAGACGACAGTGAGCGCACCGAACCACGCCGTTCAGGCAGTCAGAGCCAGTGGCACACTCCCTCCCTTTCTATCACCAGAAGTTACAGGGTTGGAGAATCCGACGCGCCTGTAGAGAAGTCTAGCGCGCAAGATAGTACCTATCAACCCTCACGTCCGGCGACGACGTCGAGATATTCCTATTCCGCTCGCTCCGAGGACTTACGGGCAGTCTTGAAGGAGCAGGCTCGCCGGCGAGAGACTCAAAGGGTACCGGCGCTCCAGCGGCTATCTTACGGGGGCCGCGCCAGTGAAGAGGTCATGATGCCACCACCCCGCCCAGCCGTGCCTCTCCCTCTAGACACAGATTTGGCGAGGCTGAATGCCACCCCCTTCTCCCTTGAGATAGAAACCACACCGCTCCCCGCGGGCTTTCACCAGCCCAAGTTTACGCTCTACGACGGAAAGACCGATCCATACATGCATGTAAGCCACTTCCGGCAGGTCATGGCCGGACATAAGCGTAATGACGCTTTTATGTGCCTTATCTTCCCGTCGAGTTTGGGCGAGCTAGGCTTGAAATGGTTTGAAAGGCTGCCGGAGGGAAGTATCGAAAGGTGGCAGCAGTTGGTGGAAGCCTTTGTAACTCGTTTCAAGACCAACACTAAAACGCCGAAGGAGGTGGACCACCTTCTCAGTGTCAAAATGGAGTCGAGCGACACACTCAAGGCATACAATTCCAGATACTGGGAAACCTTCAATGAGATTTTAGATTGCCCGATCAACCTGGCAATCACCCAATATAAGCGCGGTCTCCCGGTCGGACATAGGCTGCGGGATTCGCTTACCATGAACCAGCCGACATCCATGGGCCAACTAATGCAGTGCATCAATGAGCACATCCGGGTAGAGGATGATGCGGCGGCGTCCACCGCGAAGATAACTCTAGTGGTAACAGAAAAGAGGTCGGCTGGCAAGGTGCACGCGGTTAGACAGGAGACTAACCGTCCGAATGACCGCGCCGAGGAATCTGACCGAGGGTCGAATCGTCGAAACCGGGGAAGGGGACGTCGGAATGACCGAGATGAATACCCCCGCGATGATGTAGCAGATGCCAATAGAAGGTTGAAAGCCCGGACAGGCATCACCACGGTCTTTAAGATTCCAATCTATCGCATACTTAGTGAAATTCGTGATGAGGATTACGTCCGGTTTCTTGCTAAGTTGGGCGACGCGCAAAAGGGCTTCAATCCACGGTACCGCTGTACATATCACCGGGAGTGAGGACACCGGACAGAGGACTGTTTGCCTCTGAAGCAACACTTGGAGGAGTTAGTCGCAGCCAAACATTTAGATCTTTACATTGATGGGGGTGTTAAGGCCGCACATCCCACCCCGGCTGATCCGCATGGACCGGATGAGATGGAGGCGCCCCCTCAAGGAGTGATTAATGTGATCCACGGCATAGTGGAGCCGGTGCGTGTATGCGAGCTCCGAGGAATGATTAAAAAGGTGGAACACATGAGGGAAGTTTTGTCCGTCCAGCCCGTGATAAAAAGGGGGAAGACCGAGGAAAAAGACGTGATTAGTTTCTCCACAAGGGACTTAGAGTGCATTCAAACGCCACACAATGACGCCCTAGTGGTCACCCTCCGCGTCAAAGAGTTCGATGTCAAGCGCATTTTGATAGACCAGGGCAGCTCGATTGAGATTATGTACTATGATGCGTTCAAATAACTCAAACTCCGACATACAAACTTGGCTCCGGTAACTTCGCCACTAGTAGGTTTCAACTCGCAACCGGAGTGGCCTTTGGGAAAAATAATTTTTCCGGTCAAACCCGGATCCGTGGTCAAGCAGGTGGAGTTTTGGGTATTACACGTGCCGTCTACATACAATCTGATCCTCGGTAGGGGATGGCTTCACGCTATGCAGGCTGTAGCGTCGACCTACCACCAGGTTATGAGATTCCCCTCGGCCACGGTTGTAATACCCCTGTTCCGTAATATGCTAATTGGTCCTTAATTTGAGTATGATTATGTGTTTAGCATGATTTTATGTGCCATTATCAGAATATATGTGATTTGGATTTTTATCTGTCCACCGTGGGAATATCTGTTTATTTTCCGCTTCAGAAATTAAATTGAGGGCCTTATCGGCCACAGAACCCAAAATTGATTACGCCATTGTGATTGGCAAAATTTTTAGAGCCTACGGTGAAATTTAATTGAAAATTGATTCTGGTCAATTTAAACTGATTAAATTGATTAATTAAGTACCCCATTATTCTATATTAAAATATTTGTTAGTGGGGCTTTTGTGTATTGGCATTGCACTCTCCTTTAGCTCTCTTAAAACTCAAAATCTGAGTTAGTCATTGAGAGGGAGAGAGAGGCCGGCTATAGAGAGAGGAAGGGAGAGATTTGAGCAATTTTTGGCTCTAGCTTGGGGATTTGTAGATTCAACTTAAGAATTGACTAGAGTTTGGAAGATTAAAGCCTTTTTGGTGAGTGATTCATGCATTTCTTTAGCTATCATCTTGTGAATTGAAGTCTAATGGATGGTCAAGAGCATGAATTAGTATGTATGTAAGAGGTTTGAGTCAAACATGTTGAATCTAAGGTCAATTAAGGCATGCATGCATGAAATTGCCATGATCCTCCATGTTTAAGCTTAATGTGTGCAATCTATGTTGAATTTTGTTTGAAATCCATGTGTATGACCATCTCTTCACCAGATAAGTTGTGAATGATATGTATTTCTTGCATGCAAGATTAGATCATGAAAGAGTAAGCTTTGCATGTTTGAATTTGAGCATGTTGGTGATGAGTTGACACATTTTGGGACATGCATGTAGACAAATCAAGAAATTGAGCTTCCTAATGTTGTAATTTGGGGTCTATGGCATGTTAGCATATGTATATGTGAGATTGGAGCCAAAATATGCAAGAAATGGGGGTGAAACATCGAAATTGAACTCAAGAACAAAATCTGGGAAACCCAGAATTTTGGTGCCCGCTCGAGCGGGGTAATGGCTGCTCGAGCGGAGAAATCGAGCTCCCAGCATATTTTTCTGCAGACATGATGCTCGCTCGAGCGGGGAAGTTGGCGCTCGAGCGGGGAGCTATGTGACATGAAGTCCGCTCGAGCGGAAGAATGCACGCTCGAGCGGGGATTGGGGGCAACTAGTACTTCTGCAGACCTAAGGGTCCGTTCGAGCGGGGAAGTCTACGCTCGAGCGGGGACCCTATTTTCTGAAATTCTGTTTTTGCCCTTTTTGTGTTTCGTTTTCCGTTCTCTTTCACTTGCAAACGCCTTTAGGCATATGTTAAACATTGTGAATGATTTATAGAGATAAGAATGGGGCCTAAAGAGGGAAATGTGAATTTCGAACGGATTGAATTGTTAATGACCCTCTTATGTTCATGGCATGTGTAGGGTTGAGTTCCAGGGCGAACCAATCAACCGATCACTGTGAGTAATATCTTGACAAGATATTTATAGTATGCCATTGTTTAATTGTTACTTCTGTGTAAGTTTGCAATTCATTGAATAATTGGGCCCGAGGCCGATGGAATTGAATGATTGGGTCCGAGGCCGATGGAATTGAATGATTGGGCTCGAGGCCGATGGAATTGAATGATTGGGCCTGAGGCCGATGGAATTGATTAATTGGGCCAAAGGCCGATTGACATGAATGATTGGGCCAAAGGCCGTTTGTTAAACTACTCCAAATATTGCTTGTGTACTTGTTTATTTGATATTATTCACTGGGCATTCGCTCACGCTCATTCATGTCATTGTAGGTGAGCCAAGTGAGGACCAACCCCAGTCCCAGTGAAGTCAGCCAGGAACAGCAGGAGTTTGTGCGAGTCAGCCTTGTGTCTCACGCACGAGACCGACCTTGCCATTTTGTCACGTAGTTATATTCCGTTTTGTTGGCAAGGATCTTGTGTATATTGTATATAGTTTGCTATGGGTTGACTCAGTCTAGATGATCCTGTCTGTAAAGGAGTTTATGCTACTGCACCTATGATGTGGGTTATTAACATGTATGAGTCTGGTTTGTTTTGTTGTGCATATAAACACAGCTCTATGGACAAAGTTTTAAATTTTTACTTCCGTTTGGCCCCTTTACTCTGATGAGTTATGTCTTATTTGTATGGAGGCCGTAGGTAGTCTCAGGATTACTGACCGGTTATGTCCTTAACCCTTAGGGGCGAGTTCGGGCCATGACAGAGTGGTATCAGAGCACGAGTTAATAACTCACACACTTGTCCAAAAGAGCAATAGGCGTCTAGAGAAGATCTAGGATGCATTCATAGAAGCATTGACGGTATGCTTAAATGCTTTGATACGAACTTTGAAGACATCATGAACATGCTTAATTATTTTGATTTGGGTAATTGTGTGCTATAAGTTGTGACTTACTTGCATTGCAAATTATCTGGATGTGTATGTTCCTTGTTACGTGCATACTTGTGTATATCCTGTATAAAATATAATGTAAGTCTAATCAGATGGTGAGAACAAGAGGCGATGAGTTGGAGGAATCCTCTACAGCCAGAATAGACAAAATGGAAAGATTGCTACAGGAAATGGCCGAAGCCTTGAGACAGCAACAGGAGTGGCAACAACAGTGGCAGCAACCACATCTGCCACCTCCACCTCCGGCACCTCCTGTGCCAGATAATCAGAATGATGACCGAATCATAGACCTCACCAAAGAGTTCAAGAAAATGAAACCACCTCAGTTCCATGGTGGGTTAGATCCTCTGAAAGCTGAAGCTTGGGTCCTCGGCATCGAAAAACTGTTTGAAGTATTCCCATGTTCAGAGGCACAGAAAGTGCTTCTAGCCACCTTTATGCTAGAAGACGAAGCAAGAAGATGGTGGATGTTGATGCGCGAGAATTACAAGGATGCTGAGTGGACAAAGTTTTTAGAAATCTTTTATGACAAGTATTTTCCACAGTGTGTCCGAGATAGGAAAGTGGCGGAATTTATGGAACTAAAACAAGGCAGCATGACCGTAGCTGAATATGAGGCCAAATTCACCGAATTGGCCACGTTTGCGCCACACGTGATTGACACCGATTATAAGAAGGCGCGACATTTCGAAGGTGGGCTCCGAGATGAAATTCTAGAAAGGGTGAACGTCTTGAAATTGGAGACATACATAGGGGTGCTAGACAGGGCCATTATCTCAGAGGCGAATATAGCTAGACAAGCTAAGCCAACAACAGAATGGAAGGGTAACAAAAGGCAAGGTTTCTTTTCGAAGAAAAAGTTTTGAAAGAAGCAAAACACGGGCTCCTTGAATACCTCCAATTCTTCCCGAGACACAATCCCGTTGTGTGCCACTTGTGGTAATAAGCATCGTGGGGTTTGCTACCGTGTGACAGGAGCTTGTTTCAATTGTGGTAAGCAAGGGCATATGGTCAGAGACTGCAACCAGAACCGCGGAAAATTTGCTGCTAGCTCAACAGCGTCGGTTCCAAGGCCGGAAAATGTTGTGGGACCTACCCCCACCGGAAATACCGTGAGACAAGGGAGAGTTTTTGCACTTGTTCCAGGTGATACACGGAATGCCAATGCCGTTGTCTTAGGTACTATCTCAATATGTAATCAGGATGCTTTTGTATTAATTGATTCTGGATCAACGCACTCATTTGTGACATATGCATTTGCATCTAGACTGAAAAGACCCCTAGAATTGTTGCCCTATTTGTTATGTGTGTCTGCTCCATCGGGGGAATCTGTGTTATGTGATTATATATATCGGTTTTGTGACATGCATATTGAGGATGCTACCTTATATGTAGATTTACTGCCCTTGAACTTTAGACATTTTGATGTAATTTTGGGCATGGATTGGCTGACTAAGTATTGTGCCACCATAGATTGTGTGACAAAGAGGGTTGTGTTTAGACCACCAGAACAGAAAGAGATTGTGTTTGTGGGAAATGGGGTAGTGCCTCCACCATATTTGATATCTGCAATGAAAGCATGTAAATTGATCAGGAAGGGGTGCCAGGGTTATTTGTGTTATGTATTGACTGAACAATCCGTGAATGTTGAATTGAATGATATTCCCATTGTTAGAGAATTTCCAGATGTATTTCCTAATGAATTACCAGGGAAATTGGTAGACAGGTGTAGACACCCCATTTTTGACCGACCTTAAGACTCAGACGTCACCGATTGAGCGCTCGGTGATGTTGCATATTGTGCTCGTTCAGAAGTCTCAGAGTCGCGGCCGTGCACCCTGCCTCCGGACTTCTGAACTCTCTTCTGTGCCTTGCCTCGGTTTGCGAACCAGACTCGGTTTTCTCTGTTTTCTTTCCTAAGGGGAGGGAGAGGTCTAGTAGACCATCTCTCAGTGGCCGTGGGCTACATTTTGTGGCCGTAGGCCATTTTGCCCATTTCGGAGCCCGGTTCCCGGTTTTCGGAGCCGTCAGGCCGTGTGCCTCGATTCGGGACCACCAAACCATCTCCGATTACTCCGGTTCTTGGCAGGTACCTCTGTTTCATCATAACGAGGGACACTGGGGCCTTAGATACCCACTTCGTGGCCAAACACCACTTTCGGTGCTTAACGGCCGGTTTTCGGGCCCCGAACCTCACGGTTTGGCCCCCGAGCATTCGTTTTGCATCGATTTTTGTTCATTCTTGGCAGGTACCTCTGTTTTATCATAACGAGGGACACTGGGGTCTTAGATACCCACTTCGTGGCTGAATGCCACTTTCGGTGCTTACAGCCTATTTTCGGGACCTCGAACTGCGTGTTTTGGTCCCCGAGCATTCATTTTGCATCGGTTTTCGTTCATTTTTGGCAGGTACCTCTGTTTTATCATAAGGAAGATCACTGGAGGGTGGGAGGCTAGTAGTTGTCCAAGCAACCTGTTACGCTCTTCCGGCGCCCCCCGGCGCCCGTTTTTCTCACTTCCGGGCCAATGTTGACCACCCTAGGGTCATTTTCTTCGAGCCAAAACCACATATTTGTGATGTACACACATGGGAGGACACTAAAAACCTATGGCCGGCCAGTAATTCTCTTTGAACCTTTTGAACCCCTCTTTGAATTGGCCTATTCTCTCTCCTGTTTCAGAGTTGTCAAATTTGAACCACAGGGCCTTGTTGTACACACCTGGGAGGACACCATCATCTGGTGGCCGGCCATTAATTCATGAGTTCATTTTTGCCCCCTAGCCGGCCGGCCATGGGGGGTGGCCGGCCGGCCACCTCCAGAAAAAGCACTTGGCCGGCCACACTCCCCTCAGTGCATACTTTACAGCTGTATAGCTGTTTCTCCAAAATATCTTTGGCATCCGGGGGATATTTTGGGAGGGAAAGCTTGGGTGCATTTCCCTCCACTCTTACACCCCTCCTTTTGTCCATATAAGGGGCCTCCCAACTCAGTCCTTAGGGTTAGAAAAATTTGGCTCAAGCATATCTCTCTCTATCTCTCTTAAACTCTCAAGTTTTAGTCTCATTTGTTCATCAACACCAAGCACTACCTTCACCACTTCCATTTCAGCAGCAAAGGAAGGTTTTTCAGTGGCTAAGAAACAACAAACTCAAGCCAAGAAGCAACCAAAGTGTAGTCTTCAAGGGTAAGTCACTATTTCTCCTTTTCTAGCACTTTTTTGTATCATTTTTCTACCCTACTCGCTAACTGTTTTGAGCTCCGACCAATACTTAAAGTGGTCCTATTTTGAGCTATTCTTAATGTTTGTTCAAGGGCTCAACTCTGTTTGAGCCCTCCATCTTGCACTTCCTTCAATATCCTCTTGTATGCCTTTATTTTGCATTGAATATTTGGCCTATGTGTGATCTGAATTGGTGCATCTCATGAACTGATATTGTGCTTATTTTGAGCCCCTCTTCAACATTGAAGAAGGGCTCAACCTTGTTTTCATACTCCATATGCAAGTTGCTTTGAATCCATGTTTTGCTCTTGTTTTTGCATGAAATATCTAGCTTATGAGTGATCTGTTTTCGAGCATGAGGTAAACTGTGAGTGGGCCTATTTTGATCCCCTCTTCAACATTGAAGAAGGGCTCAACCCTGTTTGGCCTCTCTATCATGCACTTGCTTCACAATTCCTTCAATTTACCGTAAACCTGCATGATTTATTTGACCTACATGCAGTCTGTTTTGGAACATGTCATGAACTGTTAGTGAGCTTATTTTGTGTCCCTCTACACTATTGTAGAAGGGATAAACTTTGTTTGGGGTCTCCATGTTATACTTGCCTTTATATCTCTCTTTGACCCCATTGTGCATGCTTTTTTTAAGCTTATCTAGCTTCTGTTTTCGGCCATCATCAGAACTAGAAATATTCATATTTTGATCTTCTTGACATATTTCATTGAGGGTCTTTTCTGGTTTGATGAAGTTTTGGGGTACCTCATGTTATAGCCTTATATATCCTCAATCTTGCATAGCATTTTTACCATATTTTCATACTCAGTTGGGGGATATCATCTACTGTAAATGTGTATATTTTTGGTCCCTCATCAGTGTTGTAGAAGGATACTTTTCCATTTGAGCATCGCATACACCACTTGCTTCAATACCCCTCTCTTGGCTCGTATTTTTGCATGCTATTGTTGTCCTATCTATGCTCATTATTTCGCCATGTTTTGTACTGTGAATAATGCTATTTTGGGGCTGCCTTGCTACTTTTTTGCGTACCATGTACCAATTATGCATGTTTAGTGTGGCTATAGGCCATTCCGGGTGCCTATTATCGCATTTCGGGACCATTCCGTGCATTCGGTGTCATTTTCCCGCCTTTCGGGACTGTTTTGTATCATTTGTAAGTGCTGAAATTCATTTGTATGCTTGCATATCATATCCCATGTCATTTCATGCCTTAGGGCCATTGCCTCGGTTTGCGCGCCCGTGGGCACGCATTTCGAGGCACCCCATTTTCATCCGACGGCCTCTTATGTGAGTGTGGCTGAGGCCCTCTCATGTTAGTATAAGTCCATTTCGCATTTCGTATTGTCATTTCATGCTTTAATCCATTTTCTCGATTTGCGCGCCCGTGGGCACGCATTTCGAGGCACTTCATTTTTCATCCGGCGGCCTCCCGTGTGAGTGTGGCTGAGGCTCTCTCATGTTGGTATAAGTCCATTCTGAATTCTGTATGCCATTTTAGTCTTATCACATTGCGTATGTCATCGCCTCGGTTTGCGCGCTCGTGTGCACGCATTTCGAGGCGCTTTATTTTCATCCGACGGCCTCTTATGTGAGTGTGGCTGAGGCTCACTCATGTTAGTGTAAGTCCATTTTGCATTCTGTATGTCATTTTAGTCTCATTGCATTCCGTATGCCATTTTCTCGGTTTGCGTGCCCGCGGGCATGCACTTCGAGACATCTCATTTTAGCCTCATTACATATCATTTCCATATCATTTTGCATTCCGTATACATCGCCTCGGTTTGCGCGCCCGTGGGCACGCATTTCGAGGCACTTCATTTTTATCCGACGGCCTCTTATGTGAGTGTGGCTGAGGTCCACTCGTGTTAGTGTAAGTCTAATTGCATCGTGTATGCCATTTTATGCTTTAGAATCATCGCCTCAGTTTGCGTGCCCGCGTGCACGCATTTCGAGGCATCTCATTTTCATAGCATTGTGCATGCTAGGATTGCATTTTAGTTGCATTCATGCATATCATGCATATTGCATCGTGTTCGGGATAGGAGTTAGCCCGGGCGCGGGAAACGAGGCACGTTTCGTACTCCGAGTGACGGAACGGGTCTCAATTCCCAAGTCACCGACACTCCGGATTACCCATGATGGAGTTAGGTTTTGTTGTAGCATTCATCTGCATTCATCCCATATTGAGTTGTGCAATCCGACTCCTCGGCCATCATACATCGTTATGCGTGATTGGTGGCACGAGGATCGAGGCATGCATATATTTGTGAAATACATTGCTATGCCCCTTTCCTGTTCTCTGTTGCAGCAAAATAGCGAATCAACAACTTTTCAGAGTCTGGCACGCATTTCAAGAAAAGGTGTAAACAGAGGCTAATTGGGGCATCCCAGTGGATTTCCGCGCAAGGCAGTCCAACATGCGGCATTCATCGGAAGTGAGGCAGCCCCTGGCTTGCATGCCAGTTTACAGTCTTTCTTAGTTTAATTTGTTAATTAATTAGGAATTTGTATAATTATTCGGACTGTATTATTCTTTTATTCGGACTGTATTATTTATTCGGACCCTCTGCGCGAGGGCATAATTGTAATAAGTGTGGGTGAGTGTGATGTATGTCTTCCAACCCCACGTCTTTCTTCCCTTTTATTTACCCGCTTATGATGGTTAGATATAGGGCATATTTCAATTAGCATACAGTATGACAGCATGTTTGCATCATTCATCTGTTTTGCACGCACCGGGCTCGGCGCATCATACAAACTGCATTTGTATTTCAATTCCAAGTTGAATACATGTTAGTTGTAGCATTCCATATGCCATATTTAGAATAGCCGAGCCTGCTATAGTTGCATTATTGCATGCGTTGCATTAGGCATTTCTGTATATTTAGGATCATGCATGATTTCTAATCGGTTTTCTGTTTTGGCTTGGAGTACTCGGTAAGTTTTATGCTTTAGCATCCTTGCATGCGTGTGAGTGTTGCCATGAATAGCAAGCTTACCATGAGGCTATATGCTTATGTGATATAACTGTCTTGAATGCCTGTGGGTGGAGGTTGAGTTGCTTGAATTGGAGCAATTCATCAAATGTTTGTTTTAAGCCCACTAGATAGTGGCAAAATCATGTTTTCTAAAGCCCGCCTGAGGGTGGCAAATCCGCGTCTTAGCCTACCTGCGGGTAGCACCATCAAACCATTTTCAAACAAACAAACATGAAATGTTTTGTTCCAATTCAGGCGGCCCAGTCTATACTTGTTTGCTGCGAGCATCACATAGTAACCTAGGCTAATAATCGGAATAAGAACTCACAATGCTTTCAAAATAAGATATCATGGTTAGTAGAGGCTGGTCTTTGACCGGGCGAGCGGGGGTGCTCACGAAGTGACCTTCCCCAATCGTACCCAAGTTCCCGAGCCGAGGCAACTTTGGTGATGACGGACACGTGGCCTTTGGCACCGAGTCAGGGTTTCCTAAATTTTTCAAAAATAAAATATTTAGGTGGCGACTCTGTATCTGGCAAAGCAGTCCATGTTTGGCACTTCTTTCAAAAAATCTATTTTCCAAAACGATTTGCCGGATTTGGACTCTTTGGTTCAGATTACGAACCGTGACACAAATCGAGTCCGAGCTGTAGCGAGGTCCCCCGCGGGCTTGTTACAACAGGGAGATAGAGTTTACTATTGAGACTGCGCCAGGCACCCAGCCTATTTCTAAAACTCCCTACAGGATGGCTACTGCCGAAATGAAAGAATTAAAGGAACAGTTGCAAGATCTCCTCAATAAAGGGTTTATCCGACCTAGCACTTCGCCTTGGGGTGCACCGGTGTTATTTGTGAAAAAGAAGGATGGCACTTTGCGCCTGTGCATCGATTATCGGGAATTGAACAAGGTAACGATAAAGAATAAGTATCCCTTACCCCGTATTGATGATTTATTCGATCAGTTGCAGGGATCACAGGTGTTTTCTAAGATTGATTTGAGATCCGGGTATCATCAGTTGAAGGTTAAAGCAGAGGATGTTGAGAAAACAACATTCAGAACGAGGTATGGTCATTTTGAGTTCCTTGTTATGCCATTTGGAGTAACTAACGCTCCGGCAGCATTTATGGACTTGATGAACAGAATATTTAAAACCTACCTCGATGAGTTTGTGGTAGTTTTTATCGACGATATCTTGATATATTCTAAAGATAGACTTGAACATGAACAACATTTGAGGGCTGTTTTACAAATACTTCGGGAAAGGAAATTATTTGCTAAACTAAAGAAGTGTGAGTTTTGGTTGGATGAGATTGTTTTCTTAGGGCATGTGATCAACAAGGAAGGAATTTCAGTGGACCCGCCGAAAATAGAGGCAATTGTGAATTGGCCTACACCAACTAATGTGACAGAAGTCCGTGGCTTCATGGGCTTAGCAGGGTACTACAGAAGGTTTGTGAAAGATTTTTCGAGACTAGCGGTACCTCTTACCCAATTGACGCGTAAAGGGCAACCATTTGAATGGAATGATGAAAGAGAATCTGCTTTTCAAGAGCTGAAAACAAGATTGACCACCGCACCAATTTTGACACTACCTTCAGGTACGGAAAATTTTGTAATTTTCAGTGACGCATCTTACAAGGGTTTGGGTTGTGTGTTAATGCAGAACGGAAAGGTTATTGCTTACGCCTCCCGACAATTGAGGCCACATGAGAAGAATTATCCGACGCATGACCTGGAATTAGCCGCAGTTGTTTTTGCCTTGAAAATCTGGCGACATTATTTGTATGGGGAGAGATGCGAAGTCTACACGGATCATAAGAGCTTAAAATACCTCTTCACGCAGAAAGAGCTGAATATGCGTCAGAGAAGATGGCTGGAATTGATAAAAGACTATGATCTTGAGATTCAATACCACCCCGGGAAAGCTAATACAGTTGCGGATGCCTTGAGCAGAAAATCAACAGGGGGTATGGCTTGTTTGCTTACCGAACAGAAAGAAATCTTGCAAGATTTTGAGAACTCTGAAATTGAGGTAGTGGTATGTGAACAGGGCGGATTGATAGCCGCTATTACAGCCGAGCCGGCAATTATTGAGGAGATCAAACAGAAACAGAAAGAGGATGAGTTCCTCAGAAAAGTAATCAATGAATTTGAGGCGAATCCAAAAGCAGAATTTAGCATTGAGAATGAAATGTTGAGATTCCGAAACAGAATGTGTGTTCCCAATATTTCGGAACTTAAGAAGAGGGTTTTAGACGAAGCCCACAGCTCCGTTTTTGCTATGCATCCAGGCAACAATAAAATGTACCGGGATTTGAAACGGACCTACTGGTGGCCTAAAATGAAGAAAGAGATTGCAGAATATATGTCTAAGTGCCTTCAGTGTCAGCAAGTTAAGGCTGAACATCAGAAACCAGGCGGACTACTCCAACCTCTCCCTATTCCTGAATGGAAGTAGGAACATGTGACGATGGATTTCGTTGTTGGCCTACCTCGGACTTCTCGAGGTATGGATTCTGTTTGGGTTATAGTTGATAGATTGACTAAATCTGCACATTTTCTGCCAGTCAAAACTACATTTACTGCTTATAGATTGGCTACTATTTATGTTGATGAGATTGTCCGTTTACACGGTGTTCCAGTATCTATTGTGTCGGATAGAGATCCGAAATTTGTATCTAGGTTGTGGAAGAGTTTGCAGGAAGCTATGGGAACAGAATTAAGGTTCAGTACTGCATTCCACCCACAAACAGATGGGCAATCAGAACGAACGATACAAACCTTGGAAGATATGCTTCGCATGTGTGCTTTGGATTTTCAAGGGAGTTGGGAAGATTATTTGCCACTTGCAGAATTTGCTTATAATAACAGCTTCCACTCCAGCATCGGTATGGCACCATACGAGGCTTTGTATGGCAGGAGGTGTAGATCACCTATTTGTTGGACAGAGGTCGGGGATAGAGCTTTGTTTGGGCCAGAAATTGTGCAAGACACTTCTGAGAAGATCAAGACTATTCGCCAAAGGCTCAAAACAGCTCAGGACCGGCAAAAGAATTATGCAGACGTTCGGAGAAGACCTCTTGAGTATGAGGTTGGTGACCATGTATTCATCCGTGTTTCTCCGATGAAAGGCCAAGTCAGATTTGGGAAAAAGGGCAAGTTGTCGCCCCGTTACATCGGGCCGTTCCAGATTCTAGAGAAACTTGGCCCAATTGCTTATAGAGTTGCCTTGCCACCGGGATTCGAGCAAATCCATAATGTGTTCCACGTGTCGATGTTGAGGGGTTACCTCCGAGACCCGTTTCATGTGATTGATTATCACCGGGTTGCTATTGATGAAAATATGGAATATACTGAATGGCCAGAACGGATTGTAGACAGGCAAGTGAAACAGTTGAGAAGTAAGTCCATCCCCATGGTGAAAGTAGAATGGAAAGAACACTATGGGACGGATGCTACATGGGAAAAAGAGGAGGAAATGCGACTGAGCTACCCACATTTGTTTCCCGACGAAGGTAAATTAAGTTTGGAGGACCAAACTTCCTAAAGGGGGGAAGACTGTAATACCCCTGTTCCGTAATATGCTAATTGGTCCTTAATTTGAGTATGATTATGTGTTTAGCATGATTTTATGTGCCATTATCAGAATATATGTGATTTGGATTTTTATCTGTCCACCGTGGGAATATCTGTTTATTTTCCGCTTCAGAAATTAAATTGAGGGCCTTATCGACCACAGAATCCAAAATTGATTACGCCATTGTGATTGGCAAAATTTTTAGAGCCTACGGTGAAATTTAATTGAAAATTGATTCTGGTCAATTTAAACTGATTAAATTGATTAATTAAGTACCCCATTATTCTATATTAAAATATTTGTTAGTGGGGCTTTTGTGTATTGGCATTGCACTCTCCTTTAGCTCTCTTAAAACTCAAAATCTGAGTTAGTCATTGAGAGGGAGAGAGAGGCCGGCTATAGAGAGAGGAAGGGAGAGATTTGAGCAATTTTTGGCTCTAGCTTGGGGATTTGTAGATTCAACTCAAGAATTGACTAGAGTTTGGAAGATTAAAGCCTTTTTGGTGAGTGATTCATGCATTTCTTTAGCTATCATCTTGTGAATTGAAGTCTAATGGATGGTCAAGAGCATGAATTAGTATGTATGTAAGAGGTTTGAGTCAAACATGTTGAATCTAAGGTCAATTAAGGCATGCATGCATGAAATTGCCATGATCCTCCATGTTTAAGCTTAATGTGTGCAATCTATGTTGCATTTTGTTTGAAATCCATGTGTATGACCATCTCTTCACCAGATAAGTTGTGAATGATATGTATTTCTTGCATGCAAGATTAGATCATGAAAGAGTAAGCTTTGCATGTTTGAATTTGAGCATGTTGGTGATGAGTTGACACATTTTGGGACATGCATGTAGACAAATCAAGAAATTGAGCTTCCTAATGTTGTAATTTGGGGTCTATGGCATGTTAGCATATGTATATGTGAGATTGGAGCCAAAATATGCAAGAAATTGGGGTGAAACATCGAAATTGAACTCAAGAACAAAATCTGGGAAACCTAGAATTTTGGTGCCCGCTCGAGCGGGGTAATGGCCGCTCGAGCGGAGAAATCGAGCTCCCAGCATATTTTTCTACAGACATGATGCTCGCTCGAGCGGGGAAGTTGGCGCTCGAGCGGGGAGCTATGTGACATGAAGTCCGCTCGAGCGGAAGAATGCACGCTCGAACGGGGATTGGGGGCAACCAGTACTTCTGCAGACCTAAGGGTCCGTTCGAGCAGGGAAGTCTACGCTCGAGCGGGGACCCTATTTTCTGAAATTCTGTTTTTGCCCTTTTTTGTGTTTCGTTTTCCGTTCTCTTTCACTTGCAAACGCCCTTAGGCATATGTTAAACATTGTGAATGATTTATAGAGATAAGAATGGAGCCTAAAGAGGGAAATGTGAATTTCGAACGGATTGAATTGTTAATGACCCTCTTATGTTCATGGCATGTGTAGGGTTGAGTTCCAGGGCGAACCAATCAACCGATCACTGTGAGTAATATCTTGACAAGATATTTATAGTATGCCATTGTTTAATTGTTACTTCTGTGTAAGTTTGCAATTCATTGAATAATTGGGCCCGAGGCCGATGGAATTGAATAATTGGGCCCGAGGCCGAAGGAATTGAATAATTGGGCCCGAGGCCGATGGAATTGAATAATTGGGCCCGAGGCCGATGGAATTGAATGATTGGGCCCGAGGCCGATGGAATTGAATGATTGGGCCTGAGGCCGATGGAATTGATTAATTGGGCCAAAGGCCGATTGACATGAATGATTGGGCCAAAGGCCGTTTGTTAAACTACTCCAAATATTGCTTGTGTACTTGTTTATTTGATATTATTCACTGGGCATTCGCTCACGCTCATTCATGTCATTGTAGGTGAGCCAAGTGAGGACCAACCCCAGTCCCAGTGAAGTCAGCCAGGAACAGCAGGAGTTTGTGCGAGTCAGCCTTGTGTCTCACGCACGAGACTGACCTTGCCATTTTGTCACGTAGTTATATTCCGTTTTGTTGGCAAGGATCTTGTGTATATTGTATATAGTTTGCTATGGGTTGACTCAGTCTAGATGATCCTATCTGTAAAGGAGTTTATGCTACTGCACCTATGATGTGGGTTATTAACATGTATGAGTCTGGTTTGTTTTGGTGTGCATATAAACACAGCTCTATGGACAAAGTTTTAAATTTTTACTTCCGTTTGGCCCCTTTACTCTGATGAGTTATGTCTTATTTGTATGGAGGCCGTAGGTAGTCTCAGGATTACTGGCCGGTTATGTCCTTAACCCTTAGGGGCGGGTTCGGGCCATGACAACGGGGGAAATTGAGGAAATTTGGGGCGATCAAGTCATGTCGAAGCAATGCTTCATGGCAGTAAACAAGAGCCGAGCTGCCAAAGGCTTCGTGCAAATGATCGAAGGCCCAGAAGACCAGAGTGTCCTTGATGACGTAAGCACCAAGGCCGAGGACAAAGTTGTTGAGGACTTGGTAGAAGTACAGATTGACACGAGAAGCCCACACAAGTTCTTTTCGCTTGGATCAAGCCTCACCACCCAAGAACGCACTGAGATGGTAGATTTCTTGATGGCGAATATCGAAGTCTTCACGTGGTCACCATACGACATGCTTGGCATCGATCCAACCTTTATTTGTCATCACCTCAATGTTTTCCCTGGTGCACGGCCAGTCATTCAGAGGACGAGGAGATCGGCGCTGCACCACGCTGAGGTAGTCGAGGAGGAGGTAAGGAACTTGCTTGAAGCACAGGCTATTTAGGAAGTGCACTACCCTCGGTGGATTTCAAACACGGTCGTAGTACCCAAGAAGAATGGGAAGTGGCGAGTTTGCGTTGACTATAAGACCGTCAACCGAGCTTGCCCTAAAGACAACTTTCCTCTGCCCAGAATAGACCAACTGGTAGACCTAACAGCCGAACATAACAGGCTCAGTTTCTTGGATGCCTACCGCGGTTATCATCAGATTGCCATGCACGACCCTGACCGCGAGGTAACCTCTTTCACTACTCCGAGGGGACTGTTCTGCTATCGAGTCATGCCTTTTGGTTTGAAGAACGCTGGGGTGACTTTCCAAAGGATGGTGATCAAGATGTTTGCTCCTCTGCTCGGCCGGTCAATGGAGGCCTACATCGATGACATGGTGGTCAAGAGCAAAAAACAGGCTGACCACTTATCCGACCTGGCTGAGATGTTCGCTATACTCAAACAGCACAAGCTACGCCTGAATGTGTCAAAGTGTGCCTTCGGTGTGGGATCCGGGAAATTCCTGGGCTTCCTAGTCACAAACCGAGGCATCGAGGCAGACCCCACACAAATCAAAGCCATACAAGAATTGATGCAGCCCCACTCGACAAAGGACGTGCAGCATCTTGCCGGAATGGCAACCGCGCTTAATAGATTCATAAGTCGGTCATCAGATCGCTGCCGCCCCTTCTTTCAAGCTTTGAAATCCAAGTTTTCGTGGGACGAAGAATGCGACAGGGCTTTGGCCGAGCTCAAGGCGTATTTGTCTTCTGCTCCTTTGTTGGTGACACCTAAGCCCGGTGAAGAACTTTACCTTTATCTGGCAGTTTCTCAGCACGCCGTTAGCGCGGTACTTGTCCGTTCAGAGGATATAAAGCATTTCCCTATCTTTTATGTGAGCAAAACCTTGCTACCGGCAGAGTCGAGGTACCTGCCACTGGAAAAACTCGCTTTGGCATTGATGATGGCCTCCAGGAAATTGGCGCACTACTTTCATGCTCACACAATCATTGTGTTGACCGAATTTCCCCTGAAAGCATTGTTCGAGCGGGTAGATTTCTCCGATCGAATTCTAAAGTGGGTAGTCGAGTTGGGACAATTCGACGTTAAGTTTCAACCCCGAACAGCCATCAAAGCTCAAGCATTGGCAGATTTTGTTGCTGAGTTCTCGCCGGGAATTCACCAAGTGTGTTCGGTGTATCTCTCCACGGTAGCCGAGGAGGCAAACGAAGATTCAACCGAAATTGTACAGCAGGGCGATGTTGGCGACGCGGAACTTGCGCGACCCGCCATAGAACCTCCATCCGGTATGATACCTCAACCCGGTGATGCGACGACAGACTTGTTGGGGGTCACAGAGAAACCAGCTGAGTCCGATGCCGCATCGCCAAAGGGGGGTGAAATGAAACCAAGCAGCAGCAAGCTAGAAACAGAACGGCTGAGCAACCATGATCCCAGTAACCTGCGAGCCTCCCAGGACCCTTCAGAGTGTTGGAAACTCTTCATCAGAGAAATGTGGAAACGTTTTGTAGACGGAGCCTCGAATCGTCACGGTGCTAGGCTGGGCATAGTTTTGATCTCCCCAGATGGTTTGACTATCGAACACTCTATCACACTCGGGTTCCCCGCATCAAACAACGAGGCTGAGTATGAGGCACTGTTGGCCGGGCTCAAGAGCGCCCTTCAGGTGCACGCGTCTGAGCTAATGGTTTACAGCGATTCCCAACTCATTGTCAACCAAGTGTCTGGGGTTTACGAAGCTAAAGATGACAGAATGGCGAAGTACCAAGCTCTAGTGAGATAACACATCAAGCGATTCCAGGCAATCAGGGTCTAACAAATTGGCCGGGAAGACAATGACCGTGCGGATGAGTTAGCGGGTTTAGCTTTCATGGTCGATAAAACATCTCCCAGCCCTCTATTGATTGAGTTTCTTCCTAGGCCGAGCATCGAGGGAACCGAGCAGACAGAGGTTCTTTGCACCGAGCTAGGTCCTTCTTGGATGGACCCTATAATCCTCTTCCTCAAAGAACGGACCCTTCTGACCGATAAAAAGGAAGCGCATAAGTCCGGGTGAAGTCAGAGCGGTTTTGGCTCTCTCCATCAGGTGCTTTATACAAGAAGTCCTACACCGGTCCTTACCTCAAGTGCGTCCACCCAAAAAACGTGGAAGCTTTCATGTACGAAATTCATGAAGGCATTTGTGGAAGTCACATTGGGGGAAGGTCTCTGGCCTACCGAGCTATCACGCAAGGGTATTGGTGGCTGTGCATGCAAGCGGACGCTCAGAAATATGTTCACAAATGTGAGAAGTGCCAGAAGTTCGCCCACCAAATTCACCAACCAGGCAGAGAACTTATTCCCTTCACAAGCCCTTGGCCTTTTGCGATGTGGGGGCTGGACATCGTGGGACCACTCCCAACGGCACCAGGCAACCGTAAGTTCTTCATCGCGGCTACGGACTACTTCACCAAATGGGTTGAAGCAGAGCCCTTGGCAACTATCAAGGAGAAAGACGTCAAATGGTTTGTCTGGCAGAATGTGGTAACGTGGTTTGGCGTCCCTAAAATTCTGATCTCTAACAATGGCACCCAATTCGACGGACGCCTATTCAGAGGATTTTGTGACTAATTGAAGATCGAATTCTACAACTCCACCCCGGCTTACCCGCAGTCCAACGGCCAAGCAGAAGCATCAAATAAGACCATTCTTGATGGGTTGAAGACAAGACTTGAGAAAGCCAAAGGAAAATGGGCCGAGGAACTCCCAAATGTCCTTTGGGCATACCGGACGACCCCGCCGCGATCTACCAGGGAAACTCCTTTTGCCCTGGCATACGGCATGGAGGCGGTCATCCCGTTAGAAATCGGCATGCCCACCATCCGCAGTGAAAATTTTGAGCCGGAGCTGAACTCTGAAGCAGTAGCCCTGGAGTTGGACCTTGCTGAAGAGCGCCAAGAAAAAGCTTTGATTCACGTGGTTGCGTACCAACAAGAATTGTCCAGGAAATACAACAAAACCGTGCACCCCAGACTGTTTAAAGTAGGCGACTGGGTTTTAAGGAAGGTTATGGGCAACACCCTAGTGCTAGGTGAAGGCAAGCTAGGGGCAAACTGGGAAGGACCCTACAGGATAACAGGTCTGGCGGGCAAGGGGGCATACCACTTAGAAGACTTGGATGGCAAAGGCATACCTTGGCCATGGAATGCAGCTAACCTCAAACTGTACTATTTTTAAGTTTTTCATCATTTTTATGTTATTCTTTTGAGCAAGGACTTGTTCGCCTTACACTTCAGCTTGTAATACCCTTTTTGTCAATATAATAGAAGTGACTTATTCTTGCTGAAGCATTCTGTTGTTTTCGATGCTTACTTTGAGATTTTAACCGAGATGTTTTACTCGGTTAGTTGAGTTAATGGTTTACTCAACGTTTAGATTCCGACCGAGATGTTTTACTCTGGTTGGCTGAGTTGATGATTTACTCAAACGTTTAGATTCCAACCGAGATGTTTTACTCTGGTTGGCTGAGTTGATGATTTGCTCAACTTTTAGATTCCAACCGAGATGTTTTACTCCGGTTGATTGAGTTGATGATTTACTCGCTTTTAGATTCTAACCGAGATGTTTTATTCCGGTTGAATAAGTTGATGTTCTACTCAACTTCGAGATTTCAACCGAGATGTTTTACTCCGGTTGAATAAGTTGATGATTTACTCAACTTTGTGATGTCAACCGAGATGTTTTACTCCAGTTGAATAAGTTGATAATTTGTTCAAGGACGAGTTGATGGTTTGCTTAGCCGAGGTCGTTTGCCCGGTTGAAGTTGTTTAGCTTAAACGTCGTGCAAACACTTAACGAAATTATAATTTTTCATTGATGTAGAACAACATTACAAAAGGTGGGGCAGGTAGCCCGGTTACATTCTCAAACAAAAACGAAAGAAAACAAGGAAAACTAAACTAAGGGGGAAAGGTCTGCGAATTCGTCCCCAGTTGTGGTTGCCTCCAGGTCAACCGTGGTTGTGGTCTCCTGGACGCCGGTCCGCACTTGGCCGGCCTACTTTGGGCGGTTGTCACCCTCAGCATTTTCCTCGGCATCCTCCGGGTCTTCTTCCTCGACCTCAGCCTGTAGAGCGCTGAAGACATCGTTGGCGTATGGCACCAAGTAGGTCGGCAGGAAGGCAGCAGTGGGAGAGGCAAACACGTCGGTTCCAGATGCTTGGCCGAGCTGTTCGTAAGCAGCCTTCCAGCCAGCCTTGAAGAAGATGTCTTGGGTGGCATGGACTTGCTTTGTGTAGTTTTCCTCGGCCTCCTTGAAATCGGCGTTGTTGGCGTCCTCCAGCTCCTCCATCTTTGCTTGTTTCAACGCCTCCAGCTCGGTCCGGAGAGCGTCCCTTTCTTGCTCGACAACTCCCAGCTGGTCGAGCAGTCTGGAATTGTCGGAGTTTGCGATTTCCAACGAAGCTTTTGATTGTCCCAGCTCGGCTTGAAGGTGTTCAACCTGGCTGGCAACGTCGGTTGCCTTCTGCCGGAGTCTGTGAATCCGTTCCATCACCAAGTGTTGTTTCTGGATGGCCTGCAAGAAGAAAGTTTCATTAGAAAGGAAACCGAGCAAACACTTAGAAAAATTTGAATAAAAAGTTCAAGATTCTTACCCGGGTCATAGACTTGACCGAGGACTTCACTAACCGGGTGTCCGGCACGTGGTCGCTGCCAACCACGTCGCTCAGCAAAAACAAGGCTTTGGTTAGGTCAAAGGCGAGTAGATGCTCCTTGTCACCTTTGACCGAGGTAGTCGCCAGGATCTCCTTACCCCGGTGCTTGAGTTGTGGCTTCCATGGAGGTGTTGGGTCAGTTGTCATCGCTGGTTGCTCGGTGTTCAACTCCGCAACTAGCTCGGCAGTGGGGTCGGTAGTACGTGGCCTTTTCCCAGCCCGACGGCTTTCTTTGCTTGCTTGCCCGGTAGCGGGAGATGCTAGTGCAACCATGGTCCCGCTTGATTGACCGACAGCGGCTGTGCGGGATGGGATGGGATGCTCGGTAGCTCGGTGGAGGTAGCTGTGATGAGGTTCTTGATGCGGCTTCTTTTGGCCATCTCTTCTGCCTCGGTCAACCGGATAAATGGCACGTCCGGCAATGTGGGATCGGGAGGTGGAGATGGTGCACGGAGGAAGTCTGTAACCTTACTCCGGTGTGGAGCTGAATACCTGTAGGTCGACACGTAACCGAGGAGTTCGTGGCAATCCCGGTTACGGTAGCGAAGCACGGTTCTGATGGTTGCTTTGTTGGGATAATGATAATTGGCTTGCAAAGCTTCGATTGCTGCAAAGAGAAGAAAAAATATCAAGTACAGAATATAGAAGGAAAGTAATTTGACCGAGCAGTTAGCACGGCTTACATGTTGAACCGAAATCCTTGCTGATATACTAGCCCGGCACGTCGGCTGTTTCATAATTGCCAGACACCCAGAAAAAGTCGTCGTCATGTAGGTCCTTGTCTGGGGTACCGGCAACTATTTTCTCCTTGCCCGGTCTGATTTTTAAGTAATAGGCAAGGCCATCGCCTGTATACCCGAGGGTATACTGGCGAAGTATCTTGGCCAGTCCTAAGTTGGTGCCTAGCCGGTTGTTTAGCTCGGCAATTTCGTTTATTATGCGGTAGGTGTTGGTTGAGACCTGGGTTGGAGCTAGCCCGGTGCGCCGCAAGAATTCGCACATCAGCGGGTTAACCGGTAAGCGGAGGCCACTTTCTATGATAAAAAGCACGGTGAAGGGGCACTGGTCTAATCTGCCCCAAGGGGTCGTCTCCTCGGCGCCGAGCTCTAGGTGAACGTCGTCCGGGATACCATATTCTTCCCGGAACGCGGCTAAAGCGACCGGCGTGTCGACCAGGAACAGGAAGCGGAAGCGCCCCATGCGTAGCCGACTGATTTTAGCACGGCTGAGGTGGTTTGGCACAAACTCTGGTTTGGTGGCTGCTCAGTCTTTGAGAGCCTCGGTGTTGGTGCGTTGTCCCCTTGGACTCTGCAGGAAAAGGAGGGTAAGTGTAAGTGGGAGCGCAGTCGCGCAAAACGAGCTTGACTTTAGCTCGGTCATATGGAGTGCCAGACCACCTCAGTCACGAAGGTAAATCCAGAAGCTCGGCTGTTCAAGCGGACCAGATGTTAGCCCGGTCGAGCAGTCAAGCCCTCTGCCTACCTCGGTTCCTACAGGACTCTTTTTACAAACACGCAATTTGCTCGGTTTAGATGTTTTTTGGGATCGAAAGAAGACTTGGAGCCCAGTCCGCCCTAGATCTTCATGTGTTCATCACTGGAGCTGAAGAACAGCAAGGAGAGCAAGGGGCATGGGAGGTTTTGGGGTTCTATATCCTAAAGCCTACGATTTTTGTGCCTTAAGAACGTGAAATACCAAATGGAAATGCAATGACGAGTCTCGAAGAGCTTATCAGTTTAGAGGCAGAAGCTGCTTCTTCGAACACGAGTGTAGGAGAAGAGCAAGAATGGAGCTTGATGAGGACACTGTAGATCAAGGACGTTTGGAATGAAGGAGAGTCAGTAAGAAGAAAATGAAGGGGGAGTTGGCATGTTTATAGGAGTGAAAAGGCCGCCCAAATTTGAATATGAAGGGATAGTTGGGTTGGCTGCTCGAGGGCCAATAAATGATTAACGCGTGTCCCAATCGACGGCGGCGTCAAAGTTGAAGAGACATGAAGGCTAGTCGAGGCGTTAGCTGAGCAAATTGATAAACCGAGCTCAGGATTTAGCGCGGTTGAGGCTTTTGAAGTTAAGGACTGAGGAAGAATCTACCCCGGTCGGATTGTGTAATCCCAGTCACGCTTTTGCGGACGGAATTAAGGGGCAATTGAGAGGGAGATTTATAGTCTGGCTTTTGGCCGTGGAAGAAGCCGGATAGGACGGGGCCGAGCAAGTTTGAGCCGAGCTAACTTGGGCTTACCCGGAGCTGATCTCACTCGGTCGTGGCCCAAGCCTAGAGACGTCTCATGTTTGGGCCGAGCTTCCCCAGGCTTGGACTTGCTCGGTCGAGGCCCATCCCCGAAGTCTACCTTTGTCGAGATGAGCTTCTGCTACCCAGGTTTTGTGGGAGCACGATTAGCTCGGTTATGCCGGAATGCTACCGAGCTCGGCTGTATGGAGCTCGGCGAGAGGAGCATTCACGCATATTGCGCAGCGCGGTCGTGGAATGCCGAGGTAATTCCGCCGGGTTGTCGAGTTCCCGCTAACATTGTTTAACAGTTTGGTTGGGTGGTGATTGCTGGATTTGTGCTGACGGATGGGAAAGCAGCACCACGTGTCGAGAGACTAATGGGAGTAGATTTGAGCGCAGAAAGTATATAAGCATGACTGCGCCCCCCATGCTGGGGATGGAACATCATTTGGTGAGAAACACTCATTGTGATATATCTCTCTTCCTCTCTCTCTCTCCCTGAGTGTGTGTGCTAACTTGATTGTCGGAGGGGTTTTCCAGCAACACACCGTCGGGTAGCTCATCGCCGTTGTGTTCGCAGGTCAATCGGATAGACAAGGAGCTTGGACGAAAGGAGTACAGGCACTACGGAATATTTGCTCCCCGTACAGTGGCGATGATGGCAATGACGGTGGTGATGGTGGTTGTGGCCATGGTGGTGGTGGAGATGATGGTAGTGGTAGTAATGTGATGGCACTGATAACAATTTTCTTCGGAAAATATTTTTCGTCTTTTGAAAGTGAAAAACTTTTTCCGCTCAAATAGGCATTTCATTGAGTATGAAAAATGTTTTCTATTAACTTTTGTTTTCCGTTGTGCCAAATGACAGAAAATACAGAAAATATTTTATGGGAAATGTTTTCTGCCTAAACAAACGAAAAAACAAGTCATTTCCAAAACATGTATTTTTGAGTTTTGAGTTTTCAAATACAATTTTTGAGTTTTTGAATTTTTTGTTCTAAATATTTTTGTATTTTTAGTAATTTTTTTTATATATTTTTATCCAATACATTTAAATTAGAAGAAAAAAAAATTCAAGACAAAAAAATACAAAAAAAATAGAAAACTCAAAATATGTATTTAAAAATTCAAAACTAAACAAGTGTTTTACTCCTTTTTTTTCATCTCATAAAAAAATAAAAATAAAAAACTCACTTAAAACAAAAATAGATAAATTACAAATACACTCCATAAGATTTACTTAGAATACAAATCGTCTCCTATGATCTGGAAATTACATCCACCCTTCAAGTTTCTAATCACATAACAAATAACTCATTTTATTAATAAATTATTAATTCAATTAACAATTTTTAATAATATCATAAATATATTTTAATTAATAATTTAAGTGATTTTGTTATTATCTAGGAGAGTCATTATAAATTTTATTTTTTCTAGTTAATTATGCTAAATAAAAAATTCTAACAAGGGAGTGTATGTAATCTCTAAAATCATAGAGACAACTTGTATTTTAAACAAATTTCATGAGGTTTATTTGTAATTTATTTTTTTATTTTTTTTTAAAAAAAAAAAAAAACAAACAAACAAACAAACAAACAAACAAAAGCAAAAACAAAGCCCTCGTTTGGCATGATGGGTTGGAAGGCTAAAAGGCTAAAATAGCCACAAAAGGATAAAATAAGCTAAAAAGTCAATGACAAAATATCATATCCAAACTATAATCATTTTACTTTTTTTCTCACAAAAGTCAAAAAGGCCAAAAGCACAACTCAAACTAGATTTTTTAGCTTAAGTTAAAATAACAAAAAAGTCAAAAAGTCAACCCACTTCCCAAACGAAATCAAAAACAAAACTCCAAAGGAGGCCTTAAACATAGCACTACTGTATTTTTTTTTTTTTTTTTTTTGTGGGTAAATTGCATTGACACCCCTTGAGATTTGTGTCTAATACAATTTCTCTCTTAACATTTGGAAAATTATATTTCCCTCCCCTAAGCTTTAAAATTGCATTGTAAAATACCCCTCCCGTTAGTGAGCCATTAAGCCAGTTTAAGACTTTATTTATTTATTTATTTTATGCAAGCAACTAAACTTCACAAAATACCAATTTTAACCTCCATTTTTCTTTTCCTCTCCACTTCGTTCTTTTCATTCTCTTCTCCTAAATAAATCTTTATCTTCTGTTATTTTCCTTCTACTCTCTATCCATTATTGGTGGCTGAGATCTACATATCTTATAGAGCATCATCCCGCCCTCTACAATGGAGCACGACTCTACTACCAAACCATCACTGTCACTTGTCTGTAACTAGGGTTGCAAATGAATTGAGCCGAACTGAGCCGAATTTTGCTGAGTTGGAGCTTGGCTCGTTTGCTTATCGAGCTGGAGCTCAGCTTGGCTCGATAAGATTTTTTTTAATATTATTATATAATTTAAATAAAGATAAACAAGCCGAGTTTGATGAACCAACCTTATTCGAGCTCAAACTTGGCTTGTTTACTAAACGAGCCTAATATTCGAACTCGGCTCGTTTGGCCGAACCTGTTCGTGAACAGATCAGTTCATTTGCAACCCTATTTATAACCATTTCCTATGCGATTCAAAATTGTCGATGGCGGTTCGTGATGGAAGAAGAAGATTTCATAGTAATTGGTGTTGAAACAATTGTCAGTGGTGTTGGGTAATGGTGTCACTACAACAAAATGCACATTCGGCGACCAAAATTGGCGACTAAAAAAAATTTAGTCGCCAAAAGTTGTGGAATTGGCGACCAAAAATTTTTTTAGTCGGCAAAAGTAAAGTATTTAGCTACTAATTTTTTTTTAGTCGGGTATATTGGTTTTTGGCGACCAAAAAAAATTTATTTTTTACCTTTGGCGACCAAAATTTTGGTCACCAAAAGTTTATTTTCAATGACAAAAAAGAATTTTAGTTGCCATATATTGAGTTTTGGCTACTAAACCATTTAGTCACCGAATGAAAAATAAAAAATTATTTTTTTACCTTTGGCAACCAAAATTTTGGTTGCCAAAAGTCACTACAAGAAATTGCATTTTTCGCAACGCAACAAAATATGTTGCTAAAAGGGAAAATTCATTGGCAAAGAGTTTTGCCGACACACAAAGCTACATTGGCAACCCGTAGGCAAAAGTGAGTCGGCAAAAGTTTTTGCCGACAAAATTATCATTGCATTGGTAAAAGTAATGCCTTTAGCGACGAACATAGTCGTCGATAAAAGCCTTCATCCATCGTCGGCAATTTACCTTGCGTTGGTAAAAGTCATTCAAATATGATGATTGTGTGGCACTTTTCGCAACACAAATTTGCATGGGCAAAAAATATACTTTTAGCAACAAAATATGCGTCAGCAAAAGTAAACTTTTGGCGACACATTTACGTCGGTAAATATTGCCATTTGCCGACGATTTGTTTGTCGCTAAAGCTTTACTTTTGGCAACGACAAATTGGCATTGGCAAAAAATACACTTCTACCAACACAATATGAGTGGGCAAAAGTAGACTTTTAGCGACACATTTACGTCTGTAAATGTTGCCATTTGCCAACGATTTGGTTGTCGATAAAGCTTTACTTTTGGCAACGACAAATTGGCATTCGCAAAAAATACACTTTTAGCAACACAATATGAGTGGGCAAAAATAAACTTTTGGCTACACATTTACCAACAAGTTGTTTGTCGAGAAAGCTTTACTTTTTAGCAACGACAAATTTGTAGCGGCAAAAAAAATTGAAAATCATTTATATTTTTTTATAAGATTTACATATTTACAAGAGGCATCCCTCAGGCACTACTATTACAAACTAATAACATTGATATTAAATCACCTAAAGTTGATGTGTAAGCAAAAAAACACTGTTAAAAAATATGCTTTTGGAAGCAGTGTATAAAACCTGAAAGGGTAAACTCACTAAAATACTCAAATACATCCAAATTGTGAACTCATAGTAAAAGCAGCAGATAACAAAATGAAAACATGAAACTAACAACAACCCAAATTTGTAGCAGACCAGCATCTAGTAGCAGCCCGCTTCACAGCAACATTAATGTTAGAAGTGTTAGAACAATGCAATTTCTTGTAGTGTCTTGAGGAACAACTTTAATCTACAGCAATCTACAGCATCTAGTAGCAGCAGCAGCCCAGCAAAATTCTGTAGCAACACACCGGTAACAGCAGCAGCAGACCAGCAAGCAACAACCATCAGCCACCAGTGCTGGGTAACAACCGCGGTAGACAAATATTTCACCTGTCGACCAAATGATCAACCGGCAAACACAAATTCAGACTTTGAGACAAACTCAAATTTAAGCTACAAATCATTTTTCTTATTCTTTTCAGCATTTTAAGCTGCTGAATTGTCCAATTGATTGTCTTCAATCAACCATGATGAGTGCATGCATCTTTGCTAAAGCTATAACAATGATTTGAAAAAATCAGGATGGTGACAATCAGACCCCACTAATAATTCTCAAAATCAAGCAACTATTGACATCAAAAGCACATAATTGCCAGTCTGTGACCTCCTGTGAACATGGTAATGTTAGTCTTGGAAAATTATTCGATGCTCTAGGGACACCACGTGACTCATATCACCAATCAATTACTAAACAGATAGTCCTTGTTGTTTCCCATGCCGCAACAATCAATTGTGGACCTATGTTGCCACAAATTTTCAAAAATATAAATAACTAAAAATTATAAGCAACCCCAGTAAGTTGCACCAAATAAAAAAAATACACGTATTCCATGATTAGTTTCATCTTTCACATTCACTAATATATGTATGTATATTAGTGCTAAATAATAGAATTTATATGCAATATTTGAACTTGGCACCAATGGCTGCCTTAAGAAAGGTATTATCAAAGTGCCTGATCAGGAAACCTAACCATCTGACAGTTCAAACCTTTAAATTAACTCATATGTTATGACTACACAGCATGATTATAGAAGGTTTGTCTTTAACTCATGCCTGTTACATCAAAGATAAACTTTAAGGGCATTGAAGAGTAATCAGATAATGCTGCTGTGATTTGTTAGTTTATACATTGAATGCAACCAAAATGAAGACAACACTGTGAAAAACAATAGTCTATCTAGCTACTTTAATACTACAGTGTGCAACAACAAGATAACACAAAAAAAGAGAAGAGACAACCTTAGTTCACAAGCCTATTTGCCTCTTCAGCAAGCTCTGTAAAGATGAGAAACAAATGCGGCGTTAATTGAAGGACTGCTAGCAAGACCTTATGTTATATACTTGGAAGTAAATGTTCAACAAGCTTATCAAACATGAAGGATGAAGAGAATAATGAAAGGGCAGCGGTGACTAGCCCAAAACAGCCACACACCTCATGTTGATCCTCCCTTGGAACTGTCAAGGAGTGGGGCGACCCTTGACAGTTCAATTCTTGCAAGAGACTATCAGCTCATCACTCCAATATTGTCTTTTTAATGGAAACTAACAATCAATCATGAAGTAGAATTCTAAGAAATTGAGTACTACATGTTGCATCGTTTTGCCATGTTTCAAAGAATGAATAATACAAATTTCGCAAAGACTTGAACCCTAGATCAATGTTCTTCCAAAAACATTGATAAGTCATATTCACAATCTACAACACTTCTAACAATTCAATTATTTATGAAAGTATAAACAATTTTGAGATCAGCATCTAAATCTTCTGAGCATGGAAGGTGGCTATAGTTTAGAATGATAAAGAAGTTGGCATGTGATGAAAAATTAAATTTGAAATATAGATGAATCAATTTTGTAGCATTAGTACCATTTGCAAGGAAAAACTGATCTTAAGAAGCTCTGCCCTCTTTACACCATCCGTAGAAATTTACAGAGCAGCTGGATTGATTTCAACTCCTGTGATCGATCAAAAGGAATAGGCAGCTGTTGGGACAATAATGCATTCCCCACCCAAAATGATCAACATTCTGGTAAAAGATATCAGGAAAACCAAACTGTTCCTGGTCTTTTTCTGATATAACCTGTGTGTAAACATCAAAGAAGAAAATCCTTAGGGGAAGTCCTTTATATATGCCCATTATATGTAATTATCCCTGACATATCAACTACTCTAAGGAGATGTAAACCAAGAAATTTTTAAAAGGAATGCTAGCAATACATTTGTTTTGGACATTAATCACAGGTAGCTTCTTGTGTTGGTAATCTCCATCTTCTTGGAAGAACTTTGTCCCATTTCATCATAAGCCTCATCTATGTAGAGATGCATGTATTAATATATATATATATATACACACACACAAATGACATAACATCTGAAAACTAGAGAAACAATATGAAAACACCTTTGCATCCGTTTAGACACTCGAAGTTGCTCTTTGGAACTCGCCTTCAGACGGATAGTATAAGAAGGGCAGCATATGCTTTCCATCTCAGGTTTGTAAAGGAAACAGCCAGATCTTCTCCAACCTCTGTCAAGAAGGGCTACGGGGCAAAAATATATTGGAGCCCATGAATATAAATACATTTTAATCAACATCTATCCATTTATCGTAGAGGACAAAATATTGCCAAAACATCTCATTGTTAATGAATGAACATCACAACCACAACACCTTCCCCAAATACGAATTAATTAATGAACTTCTCATTTCATATTTGGATTCATGCCCTAATAAGAGTCTTAACACAGTTTTGTCTACTTATGTGCATGTGCAGCTCTATTTTTATTTTATTCTATTTTTGCGTACGCACGCTCGTGTGAGAGAGAGAGAGAGAGAAAACCAACAATGAAATTCTTAAGAGGCAAATGATACCATGCCTACTTGAGTTGAGTCCAACTCTTGGGATGACAACAAGAACCATTTGATTTTAATGATACCATTATTTAAGTATTCCACCAATAGGTTCAAGGCAAGACAGAGTAACCATATTGACTTTCGACTATGGTTCATATATGCAGTATGTATGAAGATTGAATCAAGAAACATCTCAGCTTGGTGATGCTTCTCTCCCTTTTCTTCCATGCTAGGATTTCACTCTATTTAGTTGCCGAAGAGAAAAAGAGAATTCCAAAATTCTAACATACATTCTTAGCAACCAAACTAAGCACAAAAGAATAATTGAAGAAAAAAAAGTTCTCCCCAATTAAAAAAATGGAAAGCTGAACAAAGAAATTTTACCTGAAAAGTGTGTCAATATCAGCTGTTGTGGAAACCATTTGGCCTGAAAAGTGGAAACCTGACAATTTAAATCATTCCATCTACAAATATCAACAATTAGAGGTGATAACCATTTGGCCCTTCCAATCTACACATTTGTACCTTACTCGCCAATTAATTTTTATATCACGTGGTGTCAGATAGTCAATTTCAAATCCCTTTTCACATTTCAACAATATTACTCACATGCTCTAGCATATGATACAAACCATAAAGTATGGGTGTCACACTTCAATACTAGTAGTGTATCACAAACTTATCATGTGCAGAATAAGATCAATTTAAAGAACAATATGAGAACAAGAAAAAAGATACCAGGAACTCAACATGTATCAAAACTTGATATATTCAAAGTACCCACCACATATGCGTTGGGCATACGTCAATGAAAACTAGTTTTTAGCTTGTTCAGTGTCAGTGACTTCTTCCTCACTTTCCTAATATACATAAAAGGGAAGAATAAGAATAGGCTATAATCCAAGCAGGTTTCCAGGTAGCTCAAACTATAACTGATCAGAATCAATCCTTCGAGCATTTAAACTTCATTATCATCATAAGGTTGACAAAGGATTTCTATAATCACTTAGTGCTCTTAGTGCTGACATTAAAATAATTTGTCTCCCTCTCAATTTTTCATCACAGTTGGTTGAAAGCAAATATTTGTGGAAACTGCATGATTTACACAATAATGAAGCAAAAGCGTCGGATGAAATTCATCTTTTGAAAAACTTACTCAGAAAATCGAGGTTTGTTTTCTATTCGTACTCAGTTTAGCATTCATCCAGCTGTCAGAACCTTTCAAAATTTTTGAATTTGACTTTTGGAAAAGGCTAGAAAGCCAAGGCAAAGCCAAGTTGCACATAAAGGCAACTAATGATGGTACAGTTCATGCTGTTGTTTCATGGTATATATGTTAGTACTGTAATTACTATTTTCTATCACAAATTTTTCTAGGGATGGTTATTCCAATATCTCGGTTTTTTTTTTCAGGTGGGTACTTTAGCTTGATTGTGAAGGGACAATTTTCTATTCCACTAGCCCAAAATGGATAAGTTTCCCATTCAACAAGGAGTTACAGTTATCATTCCCTAGTGAGTGAAGGTGTTTTACATTACTTTCTGTAATTATAATGTTCTAAAGTGGTGTTTGGAAGTTGCCTTAGAATGAGGAATCAATTAACATATAAAGCATGATGCTTTTTGGTTATTTGTTGATGTTGTCTCTTAGTCAGAATTAGGGAACAAAAAAGTGAAGGCTAAGGATAGTGCTAAAGCATGTTACTTTAATGAAACACACTGTTTTTTCATTTTCTTAGTTGGACATCCTAAATCATTTGAAGAAGTAGGTCATATATACTTCTAGAAATCACACAAGTATTTGAAGTTGGTTGCAAGTAATTTAACTAGAAATTAGATCTCCATATGAATGCATTAATGCATCTTTCTATTGTACCTAAGACTTAATTGGAAGTAATGTATTTACGAAGCTATTCTCAAATTCAGACTAGGAAATTATACATGTCTACTTTCAGCAAAGGGTTCAATTCTTGGGCAGCTCTTGGTAGATAGTGAACTAAATAAAGCTTACATATTGGGATCCTCCGCATCAAATTCTATAATTTGATTCTCAATTAATAGAAGGTGCATTTTATGATTGCTATTTATTTATTTATTTTAAATTGGTTTTCATTTTATCAAAATTTTAATTTTCTTTGTTTCTTGTCTAGGTTCAGGGGATTGGTGTGACCACTGGAAACAATGTGCCTACTTAACACCATCAAACCTAATAGTCATCAATATAATATGCGCAAACCTTTTATGTATACCTCACTGGTGTTTCATCATTTGGATGCCCCATTTCATAGGGAAACCAAGTGTAGTTTTCATTATTCATTTTAGAAGCCAAACTACAACAATTAACACCCTCTAAAGGTAGACTAGATTCAAATTGGATATGTGCAATATTATTTCTGAATTTCAAAAAATAAAGAAAAAAATGAATCATCAAATAATTTCAGAAGGTAAATCCATCTAGTCCAGTAAACCATAAAAGCACCTCAAAGGAGCATAAGAATAGGCTAACCTTACCAATCCCCATAAAGGCACGCATGACAAGCAAGAAAGGAAGCCTAACTCTGGCAGCAATAGGTGTCAAAACTGTTGTAGCTGACCACCAGATCACTCCAAAACCCAATACTAGTTTCCCACTAATTTTATCTGCCCAGATACCTCCAAGAATCTATTTGCCAAAGAAATATAAACAAAATCCAGTTAGTAAAGAAGGATGGCAAGAATTAAGTTTTGACCTTCAATATAAAAAAAAAATTACATGGAAGGACAATATCTCATCAAGAGCAATGAAGAGTTGATCACTATTTCACATGTACAATCACCAAAGTATGTGGATTACAATTTCAACCACTGGCTTAGATGATGACAGCCAGAGACATACAGATTCAAAATCGTGATAGTTAATTGTTCCCAGATAAAAGGACCAAGACCCACTATAGGTGATAAACAAGAAGGGTCATGTGAGTATGTGTGTGTACGCTAGATATATCTGCATTACAATTCTAAAAGTCCAAGTATCGGGGTTGATACAACATATAAATGACATTTGAAGATCAGAACCAATTGCTAGTTCTGAGTTAGTGAAAAAAAAAAATAACAATTTTAAACCCCTTAAAACCATATACGTGGGTGGTGGAAGTTAGAAAAAGCACTTTTATGGAGTTTAACATAAATGCTAAAATTGCCTTTTCTAAAAAGCAAAAACTGCCAATGTTTGAGTCAACCTGAGTGAGGAGATAGCCCCAGAAAAACGAAAAGTGAATGAGACCAATTGTTGCACTGTTCCAGTTAAACTCCTGTGACATTGGAAGTCTTGCAATAAAACTGCCAATGTTTGAGTCAACCTGAGTGAGGAGATAGCCCCAGAAAAAGGAAGAGTGAATGAGATCAACTGTTGCACTATTCCAGTTAAACTCCTGTGACAGTGGAAGTATTGCAATGCTCATATTCACCTAACAAGAAAAATTTAGAGCAGTTAGAATCTGAAAATATGATTTCATCTTGGTCAAGAATTGTTCAATATAATAGAACTGCCTTGCAGGTTGCAACTACTTAGGAGGAGAAGAAATATTCACAGTGAAAACTAAAAATTATTTCAGAAAATATAGAAGAAAAAAAAGATTCAAGATTTGGTTTTTATAGACCATCCTCTGTTTCCCAATTACCAAATGGAGTAGCTGAATACTCAATTTTTACTGATTCCTCATTTTGATATTTGCTCATATTTAGGTCATTTGGAAAGAATGAAGTAAAATCTCACTGGTATTGCCTAATGCGAACAACTAATTGGCTCTGATTGGTGAATTTTTTTTTTTTTTTTTTGGGTGAATAAGACATAAAATAGAACAGAAAAATTTACAAGTTTACAAGGGGCATGCCCCAGGCCCTACCCACACAACACAACAGCTAAGAAGCCATATGTAACGAAACCACTGAAGCAAAGCCACACAACAACAGCCAACAAAAGAAACATCTAAAACAAGGAAAAAAAATTAACAAACTAACTAACAAAACCTGCCTTCAACCATCTTCATTGAGCATAGGCACCACACAGAGCAAACCGAACAAAATATTGTTCAAGAACCATGTCCAGTAGAGGATAGGGGTCTTACACAAAACAGCCAACAACAAAAGGAAAACTGCAACCAGCAAATGAGAGAAACAAGCCACAAAAGGCCAATTCAACAAACACAGAGGTAGCACAGTGCGGAGATAGCCTAGACAACACAAATACAGCAGCAGAGAAACTGTAGCCGTAGCCTTAGTCATCAACATCAGCCCAACGATTGGTGAAATTTAACAGTCCATAATCCAATTCACCCATGAAAATGAAAACAAATAAACTCAACAAATCCAAATATTTGTGGAAAAAAAAAAGACTCAAATGAATAGAAGAGAGTATGGAGAGAGAGACCGAGACGGTGATGAGGTTTGAGACCAGCAGTGGCCATCCTCTTCGCGAAAGCTTCTCAGTACTTCGACATGTCGATTCGGTCGTCTTGTCGACTGGAAAAACTGCAGAGTAAGCGATTAATGGACGCATTTGAGGGATTCAAAGGAAGGCAATCGATGGTTCAAAATAGTGATGGGGCTTTTGATTTTGCCTTTGCCTTTGTTTCTCACTACAGAAAGAGCAATAATGGTGGAGCAAGGGTTATGGTCAGTCACTCTCTGCCTTTTGACGAACCCTAGTTCTTTTTATTATAAAAAGCCCAAGAGTTAAATGTATTTGATTTTTTTTTTTTAATATGTGTTTTAGTGTTTGGCGCCTAATTTTTTTTTTTACTTTGGCGCCTATTTTTTTTTCTCATACTATTCAAGACATAAATTGTGCGCCGTAAAAAGTGAAATATATTTAATGGCGAGCATACGTGTGTCGTGTATAGTTAATATATTAACGGCATGCTATATGTATGCCATAAAAAACTTTATTATTTACGACTAACATTGCAAGTCGTAAAAAAATCATCATTATTAGCATTCACGACCTATGCAATAGACATGTCGTGATTGGAAAATTATTTACGACATGCAAAAAAAGTAAGTCGTAAAAATGAGAAACCACGGCTTGCATTTACTGTATGTCGTTGATGTGAAGCCGTAAAAACTCAGTTTTGTTGTAGTGTTAATGGGTTCATTTTGTGATCTAATTCAATGATCATTTTAATTTTACAATTCAGTAATTAGAATATTTAAAACTCTTTGAAAAATTGTAATAAAAAATACAAATCACTCAATCACATCATTCCACTAGCAAAACTTTTACCGACGAATAGTGTTATCGTCGCTAAATGGTTAACTCTTTGCCCACGCCAACTTGTCATCGCCAAAAGTATGCACACTAATAGAAACGCTCATTGTGTTGCTAAAACATAAGCCTCATAGCTAAAAGTTCTGAAATTTTGGCGCCAACCAAAAATTTTAGCGCTAAAAGAATGTTATGCTTTTTTAGCAACGATAGCAAATTGCGTTGGTAAAGGTATACTTTTACCAACGAAATTGATCACTGTGTCGCCAAAAATATACTTTTGGCAATGAAAAATTGACGTCGTCGCCAAAAGTAGTTGCCAAAAGTGCAATTTCTTGTAGTGAGTTTATTTTCAGCGACAAAAAAGAATTTTAGCCACCAAAGAACTAAAATTTTTGGAGACATTTCAAATATTTTGGAGGGATTTATAAAATACTTTCAGCGACTAAAAATTAGTCGCTATTACTCAATCTTTGGCTGCAAAATATTTAGTCGCTATTTGTTGTTATTTGGCGACAAAAAATTTATTTAGTCGCTAAAGGTTGTAGTATTTGTTTTAGAGGGAAACAAATTATTTTTGGCGCCCGAAATATTTACACTATGTTCTGCCTCTCACACACACACACGATATACACTTCTGTCTCAAACATTACCAAACCTCACCTCCACTCACCATCGGCGCTCGCCACCGTCGCACTTCGCCACCGCCACCGCCACCTACAAATCACCACCGCCACATAATCACAGGTATTTTTCTCTCTCTGTCGCTCTCGGGCTCTCTTCCTCTCTGTCACTCTCAATCTCTCTCCTTCTCTGTCGATCTCGCTCTCTCTCCCTCTCTCTCCATCTCGGCCTCTCCCTTTCTCTCTCTATCTCTCTCTTCCTTCCTCTATTTCCCCATTTCTCACACTTGCTCTAGGGTTTTATTTGATTTTTTGTTTTTGTTTAATTGTGTGTTGATTTGTTAACTCAAAATCCCAAATTTTGTGTTCATTATGTGTTGATTTCTCACACTTGCTCTATGGTTTTGTATTGATTTCTTACACTTGCTATAGGGTTTGATTTCTAGACATAAATCCCAAATTCAAGCTGATGAACTTGAATTTGGGACATGACTGAGGGTATTCTAATACCAAACTATGTACTAAAAGAAATTAACTTGTACAGAATGTATTGCCTAACCTTTATCATTGCACAGGCTTAACAATTTTCGTAATGGTTTTTGGACAGCCACGTAGATGCCAATCTAGATATCTAGAAAGAAATTAACCTGGGTATACTGAGATTTGCAAGCCATGATACTTCCATAGAAACAATTTTGAAATTATCACCTTACCCATTATATAGGTTTATTTAAGATATTATTGGATATAAGCAAGAGAATTTTGCAACTCACAGAATGACATTGTACTCTTCAAAAAATTAGGAGCCCTACCATTTTTACACACCAAAGAAAGCTTATAAAAGGATTCATTTGAGAAACTTAACTTGAACGGTCCCAATAGGATAATGTGAACCTTCAGGTGTAATGGCCCAAACATCTGCTATTTCACCAAGAAATAATAAATGTGGTCAATGGGTTTGCCAATTAAGCAATTTTGTTTCATTTCCTTTCTTTTCTTTTTTGGCGAGTGAAATGTGTAGGCACCATAATATCTCATTAATTTAAGAACTCCTTGTTACTTGCTTATGTATTGAACTTACGGGGAATGTTTAGAGTCTGCATTTGGCCGTCTACCATTTTTACTCGATGATGAGTGCCCATTCCTTTCAACTCAGAAGGAGACTTCACTAGGGAGAATTTCTTCTTCCTGTTCTTAAATTTCCTTTAGCAACTAGAGGGGCTTGTTTTAATGTTGAGAAGGTGGATTTACTCAACATTATGTCTGGGGCAGTTGGTTTCCTTTTTTTCAGTTTCTCTGTTGCTCTTCATTTGGGATGATGAAATTGAGGAGTTTCAAAAGAATTTGTAAAAACAATAACCACACTGATTTTTTTTCTTCAGTCTATTTTTAATAGGTTTGAAGGTTCCTAATCATGAGCTATCACAAAAAAAAAATGTGGTTTAAGTATCTTGGAGTATTTATTGGAAGATAAGGTTTGGAGAATATAGTATAGGAAAAATAGGTAGAACTAAGGACTAAAAGAGAACAAGAAAATAAGCTGATTATTTCTTTATTAGTATGACTCTTATGTAGCAACTACGTTAGTAAACTTTTCCTTGGTCCCTCAAATTGAAATAGTGCAATAATAGTGATGTATGTTGTTGTTTTCATTTGGAACTTCCCATCCATTTGATCTGGTTTCAACTTCGTGCCAAGATTTTGAAAGTGTTAATCCACAGATTATATTGTATTCACTACGCTCTGCAACTTTTGAGTATTGTAGTATTAGGCCATCTCCAACCGTTCACCAAATCCAACATCAAATTCAAATTTGATGAAAAAAAGTGTTTTTTGTGCTCCAACGGTTGCACCAAAACGGTATCAAATTGAGAAAATATCAAACGTTTCACCAAACTGAGAACAGCTTGCCTCTTTCACCAATTCACTGTGCATAGCCGTTGAGTTGGACCCACCGGACGTCCAGCCGGATGACCCCTTTAAAGTAGAAATTTGTGAAAATTTTACACTACGGGGTTGACCACCCGGTCAACCCCCCGGTCAACCACCTTAACATTTTTTTGAAGCAACAGAAATGAAGGCAAAAACTTGAAATTTGCTCTTACCGGTCGACCGGACGACCCTCTCTGTTTGATGCACGCTACAGTGAACGATTGGAGCTGTTGGTATCAGAATGAGAAAATTGGCTTTTTTTTACTCAAATTTGGTGAAAAAATTGTTCAACCGTTGAAAATGCTCTTACTCGTGCATATATTTCAATGTTTTTGTGCCATATACTTTACGAACTTTGTTTTTACACTGTTTTACTTACCGTGCTGTTGGAAATTGTAAACAGTACAGGCATTTTATTCTTTTTAATTTTATTGACTATTCTTTTATTTTTTTATTTAGAATAGGACAAAAGAGTCTATTAGTAAGCTTGTCTTTGACTTGAATGGAGCAAAGCTGGAGCCTGATGTTGGTGAGTCATTTGCTTTCATATAATATCTTCAGTGTACTTAGTTATTTGTGGCATCATATACTTCAATTAGGAGGCAAGCATCTTATTGGGCCTAAGCCTCTTGGACTTGAGTTTGATTGAAGTATATATGTATTTTCTCATAATCCGTTATATTGGTCTATGCTTTATTTTACGTAATATTCTTTAATTGGGTTTTTGTAGCATGATATGTATTGTTGGGCTCATTTAAGCTTTTGGACAATTGGGTGACTTGATAATTCAAAACAGCAGAAATCATAACAATGGAACTACCAATCGGGTTTATTATATTTCTCCTGAACATTTTCAGATATGTGCTAGGGTTATGCAATGCTTGCATATTTGACCCCGCATCAAATATTTACCTTGGTATCAAATTATGATGTGGATTGAAGGCATATGAAAACATTTTTAGTTCATTTATTCTATAGATGTAGCCCAAAACAAGGCACAAATGCCTATCCAAATGCTTGAAGAAGGGTAGTACCAACTCATAAGCATTAAGAGTTGCAAAAGAGACTGCTTCGTATACCTTGATATTGCAATTTCCTATATTATTTAGCTCCACCAACAAAACAACATTGATCTTGTGATTTCCCTATCAGAGGGTCAACAAGGAACAGCTTGGCTTCAATGACAGTGGTCTGGCACTTTAAAGAATTGTTATAGACATGACCCCACAAAAAAAGCCACCTGTCCTTCATACTCCACAAGCATTTGCCCACAACACGTGCCTCCATATAGCACCCATGATGTTTATAGAAGGATCAATTTCATCTCTATGCAACTGATCATGATTCCTTAGCTCTCTAGTAGACTCCAAAATATAATGCACATGTGAAGTTCAATAAACTTTTTTAAGGATTTACACTAAGCAACACAACCTGTTGCATATTTGCGTTTGAATTCTTTAGGATTATCAATTATTTTCTAAAACTTATATGGTTTAGTATTCCTTAAAAACAAACAACAACACAACCAGTTCGACATATGCAAATTCTGACGGTTAACTTAGTGAACTTCAACATGTGAATGTGTCATGCATATTACAATATGATGGGGACTTAAACCAGAAATGGATGTTTAGGTGCCTTGGGTGTTTTGATTGATTTATTTGTTTGGGAACAATTAAGATTGCGGACCAAGATAAATATTATAATGATTTCTTTTAATGAAATTTGGGGAGAAATCCTAGAGGTATTTGGTATACTTTTTCTTTAACCAGAGATCCTTTCTAATTATAAATGTCCTATAGGCAGCATTTTCCATTGGAAGATTGACTTACAAATAAAAATAAGATGCTAGCTATTATTTTTCTTTAATTTTGGTTTTAAGAATAACCAAGCAAGTAGTTTAGTTGATTAGCCTAGCAAAGCATCTAATTAAGTAGAGTGTCTAGTTATTCTTCGTTCTACTATAATCTAACCTCTCTCTCTCTAAAACCTCTCTCTCTCTAAAACCTCCACCCCCAGGCCTCACTTTTGGCCGGCCGATCGCCGCTTTTTCCTATGGCGGTCGGCTGGCCCAGCTCTCTTTTCTGTTTATGTGCTGATTTTTGCTTTTAATAAACTTGATTCCCACATTTCTTTGCACTTTGTATCTTCTAGGGGTTGCTTGTTTGCTGCCTGGTTTGTTTCATCTTTGGGGTTGCTTGCTTTGTTTCAACAGGGGGGCTTGGGGTTAGGGTCTAAATAGAGTAGAAGGACGTCGGTGTTGGACCGGAATAAAGGATGCTCAGTTCTGGTTGGATCTTCATTCGGGCGCTCTATTGCGAGTGGGAGTTGGAGGGATGAGCTTGGGTTCAGATCTTTGGTGTTGCTTCGGTGCGTTGTTTGGGGGGTAACCTGGGTGTTGAAGTTGATCTAGATCTGTCCCAGATTCCATTCGAGCGCTCCTTTTCGAGTAGGAGTTTGAGGGGTGAAATTCATCCAGATGTTTGGTGGTGTCTCGGCGGTTGTTCGATGGTTTGGGTGGTAGTGGTGACGGCAGTGGGCCTTGTCCGGCTGTGGTGTTGGTCGAGGTTTTGTTTGGCTGTGGTGTTGGTCGTGTGCTGTGTTCGGCTGTGGCAGTGCTCGGTCCAGATCACACCCACTGCTGTGGTAGTGGAGATGGCAGTGGGCTTTGTTCGAGGTTTTGATCTCAGCGGTTGTGCTCTAAGCGGGGAGGTTCCGATGCAGGTATTTGCTTGAAGTTGGCCCTTAGGTGGTGCTGCTGGGCGTGGGTTCCAGGTGGTGTTGCGTAGAAGTTGGTTGAATGCGGGTGGCGCGGGTTCCAGGTGGTGTTTGGCCCTTAGGTAGTGTTGCCGGGCGTGGGTCTTGGTTTGGTGAATAAAGTATTTGGGAGGTGTGGGCATTGGCTCTGTGGAAAGTGTTGGTACAATGGGACAGAGTTGATGGCTATGGAGTTTTCCGGCCGGTGAGTATTCTCGGTAGGTGTAAACCTTGGTTGTAGGAGTGTAGCACAGGTGAATTATCCTCAGAGGAGCGTGCAACACAGGTGGAAAGCAGGTGTGGGCGTGTAGCACAGGTGGGTGCTGGGTGTCTCAGGCGTGGGTGTGCAGTAGGTAGGCGTTGGGAGTTGAGGCAGCACAAATGGAAGCTTTAGTTTGAAATCGGCAAGTGGGCGAGAAGCTTTGGTGTTTGGTGTTGGGTTTTGTTTGGCTTGGTCTTTGTGGTTAGATTTTGTGGGTTTCTTGTATTTTATTTCTGTTGTTAAGTCCTTCTTAACTTTTTTGTTTTTTGTATAAAAAATTCGTGGGGCCGAGGGGTTGGTTGTATGGATGCAAGTAGCAGTAGTAGGGGTAATTTGTACTTCCGAATCTCTCTCGATGCATGCCTTCTTCCTGTACCTGTAATTTCATATTGTTAATGAAATTTTTACTTTGCCGATCAAAAAAAAAAAAGATTTCTGCACCTATTTTATCATGTATCTTTGACAATATAACTGCTTCTTGTTGCTATGTTTTTAGAACTTCAGATTGTTACGTCTTTATAATTTATATGTATCCACTAAATAGTGTGTCTAGATCAACACTCTGCTTTAACTTTCTCTTAGAGGAGAAATATGGGGGTTGAATTGAATATGTTGTCTTTGCACTTAATTAATATTGCTGTTGAGTTTTTCCTAGAAAAAGAAAAATGAAAGCATTTCTGGTGGGTTTGTTTAATGTTTGGCCGGATTTGAGGAGATAGAATGAGTTATGGGTTGTGATATTTGTGCTGCTTGTCCCAATGGGAAGTCATTCGCTTCTAAACAACAAATTATTATTAGTTCTCTGTTTTGCAGAAGGTGACTGCTTAGTTTTGTGCTAAAGAGGACACTAGCTTGCCAAAGGACCTCAATTTTTGTTGCTTAGGGGTTGGCTGTCACTGTCACATTGTTTTTTCCAAGCATGTTTTAAATGTGGTTTGTGAATCCATGTCATTTCGCTAATCATCATATGCTTTGTTCATATGCACTCTAACCTAATCTTGGCATCGGTTGACTTGGTTAATCGGATCATATACGCTTATGTTGTAGCTGCTTCTCAATCACTTCAAAGTGTTTCTTCCTGATCCTTTTATATGTTAAATGTTTATACCATATACAGGCGTTAAATGAATATATATATTGACTGGATAAAATTTGGTAAGAATTTTTATTAATCAAATGTTTGTCTAAAAGCATAGAAATATTTCTTATAGACAAAGGAGTTCCTTTATGTTACTTGACAAATGTTTTTTTTATTAATTAATGACAAACACTTCCACTCATAAAGGCACCCATTATTCTTGGTAGTTAGTACTTAGCTTACTCTTGCACTTGCATCCAACATTGTTTGGGAAGCATAGTTTATCTGTTAATTGCGAAATTCTCCCCTTTGGTCATTGAAGTGACTCTTTTTGTGTTCATATCAAGTAATCTCCTGACATGCTTTGTTGTACTTATCATAGTTTGAAGATGGGAGTGGCAAAACAGTTTTGACATGGAGGATGAAACACTGCGGATAGGAATGGGTAAGTGATCTTCTAGTGCTCCAAGCATTTATCATATTAAAATTTAATATCATAGTTAATATATATATATATATTTTGTTGATAATCTTACTTTGGTGTTGAACTCTCAGACGAATACTCATATCTTATTAGGAAGAAGAGATCTTATGTGTGGGGATTGGATTAGCTTTGGATTGTGGCAGGGTTTATATTCATTGACTCACCTTTGTATAGTAGCAATTGGATGTGATAGTTTTTCTTGACAAAGGTCTGATTGCCATAGCAATTGAATGTTAATTTTTGGGTATACTAATCTTATAGGAATCATTCAGAAGCACACTTTTGGAACTCCCTTGCTCTTTGCAGTAAGAACAATGTGTAGGTGTGTGTTGTTTGTTTCGTCTTTTCTTATATATAAGTGTTCATTGTTTGTTTAAATTATCTGATAGTTGGGTTGGGGGGGGGGGGGGGGGGGGGAGGGGAGGGGAAATGAGCTCGTGAAATAGGGTTATTGCCTCCAAGAACTATCAAAATAAAGGGCCAAATCCACCAAGTAGGTCTCCTAGTATATAAGGAAAAAATTTAAAAATAAAAACCATCGAATTGAAGAATGTTACAATGCTCTTTTATAATTCATCAATTAAATATGTAGATTTCGCAATGGTGATTCTATTTTATTAGTCTTACATATTTGTGAAAATATTATAAGGATGATGTAAAAATTCCCATGAGTCAATTATAAGGATGAAGCTGATACTAACAGAGATAAAACCAACGTGAAAAATGTTACAGATATGGAAGCAATAAATCAATGGGGTCTTTCATTTATAAGGACCAAGGAAAACCTTAAATTCCAAAAGACTTTCAAGGGGTTTATCCTTTGCTTTTAACAAAGACTTTCCATTTTCAGAGGACAAACAAATAAGGATTCATTCTCTGCTTGTTGGTCTTGCATTAATGAATTGGAAATTATCATTATTCGAAGGAAGGAGAGAGGATGGTTCCGAAATGAAAGAAAAAATGTTTTATCATCCTCAAGTGGTAAAATCTGTAGATTTTCTTCATTCTTCTTGCTATATAGATATCTATTCAATTTTTTAATGTTCATCTTTTTGTCTTTTTTTCCTTCTATATGCTTCAAGTCATGTGTGTATATATATATATATATGCAAGCAACATAGTGATACAAGCCATGAACTTGGAATTTTAATTTGGAATGTGAGATAGAGAACGAGCGAGAGATTCTAAAGGGCTTGGTTGTGGATATGAAGCTGAGGAACATTGATGTAGACACTAGAGAGATACTATATTGCAGTTTTTTGTTAGAGGATTTAAGTAATTTACTTTAAACTCTGATATTTTTGTCTTTTTATTTTGGAAAAAGTTGTACTATTTTAATTGCATGTAATAGTGTATATCTATAGATAAATATTATTCCTCATACCCCTTTCATTATGCAGGGTGGGCCCTGGAATTTGTATTGGTCTTAACTGGGCTCTGGCTGGAAGAGGTGTAATTGTGAATGATAAAGCTTTTCAAAACTTGAAGCCTTCTAAGCTATAGCAGAAAGGTGCAACTAGTGCAGGTAGTTATACATTGTCGAATTTATTTCTAACTTTATTTATACATTACTTTAATTTGTTGAAATTAGAAATGAAATTAAGCTCCACGTTCAACCTAAACATATCAAGCATTGTCTTCACTTATACATAACTGATACAAGTCAAGGTATCTTCACTGGAATCCTTTTCTTTTTTTTTTTAACAATCCATCTCTGCAGTTATTTGCTTACAAAGTTCAGTTTTGTAATTATATGGTTTAGGGAAACTTGTCAAAGAGATCACTCCACAATAATGTAGAGAAGTTTGAATTTCAGGCTGAGGTGTCTTGACTTATGGACATCATTATCAACTCACTTTACAGCAATAAAAATGTCTTCTTTAAGGAATATATTTGGCATGGTAGTGAATATATTTGTGTGCGGAGGACATGTTCTGGTATGATTATCTGTTTTGTATGGAATAATATTATTATTTTAGGTTGGAATATACTTAATTTGTATGAAATTTAACATTAAAAGTTATTCATTTTTGGATGGTTGGAAGTGCAATGGATGTAAATTGCAGAATCATTGATAATGGATGTATTTTTTTTTTACATATATATATATCATACAAGTTGCATGGAATACATAAATGTTGTCGACAAATTAATTAAAAAAATAAAATAAAATCATGTTTTTGGCGACTAAACAATTAGTAGCCAAAAATGAAGTAAATATTTTTAGTGACTAAATAGTTAGTGGCTAAAAATAAAAATAAAAATAAAATGGAGAAAAACTTTTGGCTATTAAATATTTAGTAGCTAAAATAAAAGCAAACTTTAGGCGACTAAGAATTTAGTAGCTAAAAAAAATAAAATGAAAAAAATAAGATGAAAAAAAACCTTTGGCGACTAAAACTTTGGTTGCCGTAGATACTTCAAGTTTTGGGGACCAAATTTTTAATAGCGGAAAATAAATTTTTGGCGACTAAAAATATTAGTCGTCATTTATAGGACTTTTGGCGACTAAATATTTTTTAGTCACCAATACCTTTCCCGACAACCTTCCCGCAACCAATCCGGCAACCAAAATATTTAGTGGGGCAAAATTTTCGGGGACTAAAATCGTACTTTTGGCGATTAAAAATTTAATTGCCAAAAGTGAAATTTCTTGTAGCGTGTGTGATATGGGTTATAGTGGTTATGGAGCTTAGAATCATGATTAAGCTCAAAAGTCTGAGAGCATACCTGCGTAGGTGGAATATGGAGGTCTTTGGTAATATTGATGATCTACTTAAACAAGCTGAAGATGAACTTCATGAGTGGGAATTGAAGGCAGAATCTAGGGCCTTGTTGGAATCAGAGGTGAATAGAAGACGTGAGATCAGAAGTCAAGTTTGGCAGCTCAGTAGAAGTAAGGAGAGGATGTGGTTACAAAAATCTAGAATGTCATGGGCACAAAATGGGGATAAAAATACTAGACTATTTCACTTGATGGCAAGTAACAGGCAGAGGAAAAATTTATTGGATTCCGTTCAGGTAAATGGTGTTGTGGTGGAAGACCCAAGCATAGTGAAGCAAGAAGTGGAGAATTATTTTAGAAGGATTTTTGCTGAAAGCTGGGACAGTCGCCCTAAGTTGGCAGGGTCCTTTCTGTCCATTACTGATGTAGATTCAAAGGAAGTGCTGGAGGCTGATTTTAGTGAAGGAGAAATTTGGGCAGCCATTCTAGATTGTGATGGGAATAAAGCCCCTGGACCTAATGGTTTCAATCTGCACTGCATTCAAAAGTGCTGGTCTATAATGACAGGTGAGTTCATGAAGTTGTTCCAAGAGTTTCACCGTAATGGGAAGTTGGCTAAAGGGGTAAATAGCTCTTTCATTACCTTGATTCCTAAAAAGAAGAACCCAATTGACTTGAGTGAATTTAGGCCTATAAGCTTGGTTAGCTCAATTTATAAAGTGTTGGCTAAAGTGTTATCCAGAAGAATAAGACTAGTGCTCCCAAAACTCATAGGAGAGGTGCAAACGGCTTTTCTTTCTGGCAGATGCATCCTTGATGGGGTCTTAATTGCAAATGAAGTGGTGGATTGGTGGAAAAAGTCCAAGAAAAAAGGAATCATTCTTAAATTGGATTTTGAGAAGGCCTATGATTCAGTCAATTGGGAGTTCTTACTGTCAATGATGAAAAATTTTGGGTTTGGAGATAAATGGGTGGGTTGGATAAGGTCCTGCATTGCTACGTCAAGGATCTCAGTGCTTGTCAATGGGTCACCCACAGCAGAGTTTTCTCCTCAAAGGGGTTTAAGGCAAGGAGATCCTCTATCGCCTTTTCTCTTTACCATAGTTGCAGAAGGACTAAATATTCTGTTAGTGAGAGCCAAACAAAAGGGATGATCAAAGGAGCTTCAGTGGGTCACCAAGAATTGAAAATCTCCCATCTACAATTTGCATATGACACTATTATTTTTTGTGAAGCCAATTGGGATGAAATCAGGGTGATTAAAAGAATTTTGAGGTGTTTTGAAGTCATGTCAGGCCTCAAGATTAATTTTCATAAAAGTATTGTTTGTGGAATTGGAGTGGCAGAGGAGTTAGGTAAGGAGTTTGCTAACAATCTGAATTGCCTCAGGCAGAGTCTACCATTGTCATATCTTGGCTTACCTTTAGGGGCCAATCCAAGGAAAAAGAGTACTTGGAAACTAGTGGTGGATAAGTTTAAAAAGAAATTAGCATCCTGGAAGAGGAGATTCTTGTCCTTTGCGGCAGAGTGACCCTTATTAAGTCTGCATTGTCAAATCTTCCAGTATATTTCCTATCTATCTTCAAATTGCCTGTTGGTGTTGCTAAAACAATTGATAGGATTCAATCAAACTTCTTGTGGGGCGGTTCTGATCTTCAAAGGAAAATTCACTTAGTTCAATGGAAGGAGGTGTGTAAAAGTAAAGCCCAAGGGGGGTTGGGTGTGAGAAGTCTCAGTGAAGTTAACGTCTGCTTAATGTTAAAATGGTGGTGGAGGTATGGTTATCAACATCAGGCACTATGGAAAATGGTGGTTTGTAGCAGATATGGTGGGATTGGGGGCCGGTGGAAACCAGAACCAGTGTCAGCTGCAATGGTATCTACAGTGTGGAAGGACATTGCATCATTAACTTCAGCAAACAGTGTAGTGGCAGAGTTTTTCTCACAAAACTTCAGGATTATTGTGGGAAATGGGGAAAGGATTCACTTCTGGACGGATAGATGGTTCAATGATATGAGTGTTAGGAATGAATTTCCTAGACTGTTTAGTTTATCAGTGGAGAAGGAAGGCTCCTTGCAGTTTTTTTACCACCGGAAAGGGCCGGCCAGTGACTGGAAGTTGGCATTTAGAAGATCACTTTTAGCTTGGGAGGAGGAGGAAGTTCATAGGCTCAATGTATTACTAGCAGAGGTACCTAATCTAAATCCTCTAACTGAGGATAACTGCTTGTGGAGAGCTAGTAATACTGGTGTATTCTCTGTGGCCTCAGTGTGGAAAAGGTTAGAAGTAGCTAATGGATCCATGGTCCCCATTTCAAAGTTCCTGTGGAAAAATGCAGCACCCCCGAAGGCTCAGTTCTTTAGCTGGTTAGCTTGGAAAGGGAGACTCAAAACAGCAGATTTTATGCAAAGTGTTAGGACCTATCTTGTCAAAATCCCGTGCACAAAACTAAGTATTGAGTTGTAATTTTTTCTGAGTTTTTTTGCCTTCCTCGCTCGAGCCAGGAAGTCCTCGCTCGAGCGAAGGACTGCATCTGGGCAAAACCTGAAGGCCATGATTGTGCGCTCGAGCGAAAAGCATGGTGGCTCGAGCTAAGCAGTGCGTCTACACTCGAACCTGAAAGGATGTTTTCCTCGCTCGAGCGAAAGGCTCGTGGCTCGAGCGAGGTCACTAGTAGAAATCACGCGAGATACACTCCTCGCTCGAGCGAGAGGAGCCTCGCTCGAGCGAGCTTCAGAATCCGGGAATTTTCAAGTAACTGGTTTCTTTCAGGATTGGGACTCTTTTTGGGTTTCTATAAGTAGATGGTTTCTCCTAAAACCAATCTAACTTTTTCCAGATCAGATCCAAGAGTTCTAGAGTTTGGTTTGAAGTTTTCCTCTGAAAGTTTGATGAGTTTTCTTTGATGTTCTTGAGAGAGTTCTAAAACTCATGAGTTGAAATTCATACATCAAAGAGGTTGATACTTAATATTCAAGAGTGTTCTCTTCGGTGGAATCCGAAGATCTTTACGTAAAGTTTCAAAAGGTGTTTGTTTCTTTACGTAGTCGTTAATTCGACAAGTGAAGTTGAGGTGTGGAACCAACTTCAGAATCAGTTCCGTGGCGAAGGCGTGGTGAAAGAGTTACAGAAGATTCAGAGACAAATTGACTGGTTTGGGTAATTTGTATGGTTTCTTTGTAACCTTGTAGTCCTTCTGTAGTGGATTGATTAGTGGCGGTTCGCCCGTGGTTTTTATTACAATTGAAGGTTCTTCAATTGTGGTTTTTCCACGTAAAAAATCAGTTGTGTTGATTTATTATTTATTCCTAAAAACAAACAAACTAAAATCACTCTCGTAAGTGCTTGATGATTTTAGATTGAGTGTTTTGGATTTTTTGTGTTTTGGAATATTTTAATCTTTATCTAATCACGAATCACATAGGATTTTCAATTGGTATCAGAGCAGGTCACTCTTTGTTTTCTCAAAAAACTTTTTATCAAAACTATAGGAGTGTGATTTTGTGTGACTAGTCTTATGGATTCTATTCGTGAAGGTAACTCAACTCATAGACCCCCTTTACTTGACGGTACAAACTATTCTTATTGGAAAGCTCGGATGAGAGCATTTTTAAAATCCATCGATGAGAAAGTTTGGCACTGCGTAGTCTTTGGGTGGAGTGAACCTATTGTCACCATTGATGGCATTGATATTCCTAAACCCCTTGATAAATGGGACACAACTGACTATCAGAACTCGAGTTGGAACAGCAAGGCTCTCAACTCCCTCTTTTGCTCTGTCACACCTGAAGAATTCCGTCGAATTTGCACGTGTGAAATAGCAAAAGAGGCGTGGGATATCCTTGAAACAATTCACGAAGGTACTACCTCTGTCAAAAGGTCAAAACTTCAACGTCTCACCTCCGCCTTTGAAACCCTTTTTATGCGGGACGATAAGACGTTTGATGATTTCTATGCAAAACTCAGTGATATCGTGAATTCCTGTTTCACTCTCGGTGAAAAAATCCCGGAAGCTAAAATTGTTGGGAAAATTTTGAGGTCCCTTCCCGAGAGGTTCCAATCAAAGGTGACAGCCATTGAGGAGGCTCAGAATGTTGATACCCTCAAGCTCGATCAATTGGTTGGAAATTTGCAGACTTATGAAGCCCACCAAATTTCCAAGAAAAAGCAAAAAGAAAGTATGGCTTTCACTAGTACTCATGAGACTGCAAAACCTCCGGAGACTGAATTTGATTTAGAGTCTGAGATGACGGCTATGCTTACAAAACAGTTTAAAATTTTTTTGAAAAAGAAGCCTAATTTCAGAGCCCCTATTTCAAAAGAAAAGAGTAATGACAAACCCAAAACCTTTCCACCAAAATTAGCTCAAACTACTGAAAAGAAGGTTGTTAGGGGGCCAGGGGTCAAGTGCTTTGAATGTCAAGGATTTGGCCATATATCCCTTGAATGCCCTACGAAAAAGAATCGGAAGAAAGTCTACACCGTAACTTGGGATGATGAAAGCGGATCGGAGCAAGAACCCGAAGAACCCGAATCTGGTGAAGATGGGGATAGTGCTTTCATGGCATTTTGGGCCACGGTTTCTCAACCTCTTCCAAAGCCTTCGGAATCAGCCCGTGGTCAGAACTTGCATCATGCTCCCACCTTTGATGGGACCAACTACCTGTATTGGAAAATCAGAATGAGGGCTTTTCTGAGAGCCTTTGAACCAGAAGGTTGGCAAACCATTGAAGAAGATACAGAAAGTGCAGATAATCTGGGCAATCAGAGAGCCCTAATCATTATTCGTGGAGCAATTTCTAATGAAGAACAGCAACGGGTCGTTCACTGCACAAAGGCTAAAGATGCATGGGAAATTCTGAGCCAATTCCATGAAAGAGGAGATTTGCCTCCACCTCCATCCAACAACTTGTCTGCTTTGGTTGCTAGATTGGATGAGGTTAAGGAGAATGAGGAGCAAAGAGAGGATGATGAACTATCTGAAGACATTGATGAGATCAATGGCGAAGAACTACAACAAGCTTATGAGAAGCTGTATGAGGAATCTCTGAATTTGTCTAAAACCAACGACAAACTCTCTCTCAAGCTCAAAACATGTGAGAGTGAGAATGTCCGGCTCAAAGGAGAACTCTTGACAGCAAAACAGAATGTCATCAAGATCTCAAGTGACAGGCAAGACTTATGTGGAAAACTTCTATCCTGTGAAACTGAAAGGAATGAACTTTTGAAGGTGTATTCCACATATGAAGAAAAGCTTGAAAGACTTGAGCTGTCACAAGCTGCATTGGAAGAGAAAGTCAGACAGAAAGATGAAGAACTCCGTATTGCTAGAGCAACAATTGCCATGTGGAACAAAGGTTCCAGATCTCTAGAAGACATACTCAGGTCTCAACAAATGGGTTCTGATAAAAGAGGGCTAGGCTATGGTGCGACAGTTCACAAAGGACAGGCCTCTACTTCACATAACTTGAAGACTCAAGCAAAGGGCAAATTGAAGATAGACCAGGTTGATCCTTCACTTCATCAAGCAAAAGCAGGTAAGATCAACAAAAGGGAGGTAAAACCTATTTTTATCTGTCATCACTGTGGTAGGTATGGCCACATTCGTCCTTATTGCTTTGAACTGTTTGGTAAGGTGTCTCAAAAAGGCAGAAATTCTAATACTTTTGGGTTAGGAGACAACCTTACATGTCTAGGCGGAACACCAAGACTAAAAAGATTTGGGTTAGAAAAGATGATTTGACTTGTTTTGTTGCTCACACTGCTCTAAAAGCACGTGACTCACACATGTGGTATCTTGATAGTGGGTGCTCTCGTCATATGTCCGGTAACAAATCTTACTTCACCTCCCTTGAAAAATATGAAGGAGGAATTGTTACCTTTGGAGATGGCGGCACTTCTAGAGTCATTGGTAAGGGCTCTATAAGTGTTGCTGGTCTTCCCAAGCTAGATAATGCCTTACTTGTTGATGGCCTTAAAGCTAATCTTTTGAGCATTAGTCAAATGTGTGATTCCCATCATGAAGTATTGTTTTCAAAAGATAAATGTGAAATTTTGGATAAAAAGGGAAATACTGTTTTACATGGGGTTCGCACATCTGATAACTGCTATGGGATTCTTACTACTAATGATCTCACTTGTCATTCTGCCATCATTAGTAACATTGATCTGTGGCATCAAAGATTAGGTCACATGAATTTCAGAGACCTAACTAAGATAGCCAACAAAGAACTTGTGAGAGGAGTACCTAAACTAGGTAAGAATTTGAGCCATGTGTGTGGACCATGTCAGCTTGGCAAGCAAACCCGTGCCCCTCATAAAAAGGTGAACAGCTTTACAACCAAACGTCCTCTTGAATTGGTTCACATGGATTTAATGGGCCTACTCGTACTGAAAGCATTGGAGGTAAAAGATACATTTTTTTAACTGTTGATGATTTTACTCGATTCTCATGGGTAAATTTTTTAAGGGAAAAATCTGATACGTTTAATGCTTTCCAGGCTTTAGTCTTAAAATCCAAAATGAACAGGGTGTTTCTATTGGGCGTATCATAAGAATCCGAACTGATCATGGTCGTGAATTTGAAAATAGTTCATTTTCGGATTTTTGTGATATGCATGGTATTAAGCATGAGTTTTCTGCACCTATTACTCCACAACAAAATGGAGTGGTTGAGAGGAAGAACAGAGTTGTTCAAGAAATGGCTAGGGTCATGCTCCTTAGTAAGAGTCTTCCTCCTAAGTTTTGGGCCGAAGCCCTAAATACTGCTGTTTATGTCATAAATCGTGTGTATTTAAGGCCCGGCACTTTACAAACTCCTTATGAATTGTGGAAGGGTTTGAAACCTAATGTAAAATACTTCAAAACTTTTGGAGTAAGTGTTACATCTTTAAAGATAGAGAGCCCTTGGGCAAATTTGACTCCCGAAGTGATGAAGGTATTTTTCTAGGGTATTCAACCAACAGTAGGGCTTTTCGAGTCTATAACCTGCGAACTTCATCATTAATGGAATCTATCAATGTGGTTATAGATGACACAGGTTCTCCTACTCCGGCATCACATGAGGATGACAATGGTGAGTCCCCAATCTTGGATACTGAACCACCAAATCAAGGAGAAGCTGAGGTTCAATCACAAGAAAATGTTACAGCACCATCCTCACAGGTAAGTTCAAGTCCCAAGAGTGCTCAAAGGGACATCACTCCTGTTGCTTCCATCACCGCAAGTCCTGAACTTAAACCATCAGCAAGGGTGAAACTGAATCATCCAGCTCAACAGGTAATTGGAAGTGTTTCGGATCGAATGAAAACCCGAAGACAGATTCGGGATGAGGTATCACACATGTGTTATGTTTCTTTAATTGAACCTAAGAATTTTAAGAGGCCTTGCTAGATGATAGTTGGGTCAATGCTATGCATGAAGAATTAGGTCAATTTGAGCGTAACAAAGTTTGGACTCTTGTTCCCAGACCTAGAGACATGAATGTGATAGGTACCAAGTGGATCTTTAAAAATAAATCTGATGAGAATGGTACTGTTGTGAGAAATAAAGCCAGGTTGGTTGCTCAAGGCTACACACAAGTAGAGGGTATTGACTATGATGAGACGTTTGCCCCAGTTGCACGTCTCGAATCCATTCGTATTTTGCTTGGTGTTGCATGTTTTCTTGGCTTCAAACTGTTTCAAATGGATGTGAAAAGTGCTTTTCTGAATGGGTACTTAAAAGAAGAGGCATATGTTGAGCAACCAAAAGGGTTTGAGGACCCTAAATGTCCTAATCATGTCTACAAGCTAGACAAGGCTTTGTATGGGTTGAAACAAGCCCCTCGGGCTTGGTATGATAGGCTTACTACCTTTCTTCTTGACAATGATTTTCAAAGGGGTAGTGTGGATAAGACTTTATTTGTGAAACATACCAAGTCTCATATTCTTGTTGCTCAGATATATGTTGATGATATTGTGTTTGGATCTACTGCTGAGCATCTTGTGAAATATTTTTCGGATTGCATGACACATGAGTTTGAGATGAGCATGATGGGAGAGTTGTCTTATTTTTTGGGTCTCCAAATTAAACAGTCTCCTTCGGGCATATTTGTTTCTCAGTCTAAGTATGCTAAAAATCTTGTGTCAAAGTTTGGTCTTGAGTCTGCCAAACATGCTCGCACTCCCATGAGCACCAGTCTTCACCTTTCCAAAGATTCCTCTGGTATTGATGTTGATCCTACCCTCTATAGGAGTATGATAGGGAGTCTTTTGTATCTCACAGCCAGTCGTCCTGATATTTCCTTCAGTGTCGGTGTATGTGCTCGCTACCAAGCCAGTCCTAAAGAGTCTCACCTTCTTGCGGTAAAACGCATCATCAAGTATGTTAATGGGACCTTGGGGTATGGGGTTTGGTTTTCCACTGATACTACAGCTGAAATTACTGGTTTTTCTGATGCCGACTGGGCAGGGTGTGCTGATGATAGGAAAAGTACATCAGGGGGGTGTTTTTACCTTGGGAATAATCTGGTTTCTTGGCATAGTAAAAAGCAAAATGCTATCTCTCTGTCTACTGCTGAGGCTGAATACATTGCTGCAGGGAGTTGTTGTGCCCAAATGTTGTGGATGAAGCAAATGCTTCATGATTATGGAATAGAACAGAACACTCTCACTCTTTTCTGTGATAACACAAGTGCCATAAACATTTCAAAAAATCCAGTCCAACACTCTCGCACCAAACATATTGACATCCGTCATCATTTTATTCGAGAGTTAGTGGACGAAGGCCTTGTTGTTTTGGAACATGTTTCTACTGAGCATCAAAAAGCTGATATTTTTACAAAACCCCTTGATCTTCTTCGCTTTGAGTTTCTTAGAAAGACCTTGGGTGTAATGACTCAGTAACTAGGTTGTATCCTGTTTTTCATATGAGGTGAGTGTGAGTGATTGACTTACTGTTCTTGGATGTGATAATCTCATTGTGATTGAGTCCTGATATATTTGCATCAAATTTTATATGAACACTGCTCATGTTGCTTATAAGATCTTATTCATCTCTGTTCATAGCTCATTTTGAATGCCCATACTCATTTACTTCATGATCTCATTCTGTACACATCTTTGAGATAAACTGTTGCAGGGGTTTCCGCACAAGTGATCAAAGTTCTCTATGGACCACTGACAGTGTTTCTTGTACTCTTGCAGAGGAATTGACCTATACTGGTATATCATGGGTGATGTTAAGTCTCTTAACCATCTACCATCCTATTTCACTTCCATGGTTTTTCCCTCAGTACATGATTTCCGGGCATTAGGAAAAGGCTACCTCAGAGGCACCAACCAGGCCATCATTTTGATTTCATTCTTCTCTGGTTGGTCTCCATACTCTTGAGCGTGTATGCCACCAGTGAGTGTCCACAAGAAAGAAAAGTTTAAAAAAAAAAAAAAAAAAAAAAGGGGATCATTGTGAGAGGGGAGCCTCCGCATTTACTCAACAAATACCCCGTGATTCCTAGTGGTTTGACTTTTCTCTGTGTGACAGTCACTCTTGTTGGAGGTCCAGCCATCAGATCACTACGAGGATTAACTCTAGCTTTGTGGCTCTTAAGGATTGCACACACACACATCATTTATATGAGCTCTCATGTGTGTTTTTGAGTTATGCATTCTCATGATGCTTGTGGCTTTGATTTAATACTATCAGTTTTCTTCATGAGCTTGTGTTTCATTTTTTTTCTCAAGTTTTCAGGACTCATGATCAGTGGATTCTCTTATCCTTGTGGTAAAGTCATTTACTTTGTCACCTTACTTGTTACAGGGCATCCTAGGTGTTTTATTAAAAAATAAAAAATAAAAAAATCCCTTGGCTCGAGCGACCGAGTCCTCGCTCGAGCGTGCTTCTGCTTCTGCATCAGACCTGAGAGCATGTGTTTCTGGCTCGAGCGACCTTTTCTTGGCTCGAGCGACCCTGGCGTTTTTGTTACCCTCGCTCGAGCTAGCGAGTCTTCGCTCGAGCGAGCTGTCGCGGATCAGTTTTTTAATACAGGGATCTCTTCAGTTTTTGTTTCTTCATCTCTTCGAATTCCTTTCCTCTCTCTCTCTCTCTCCTAGGGCTTTTGTTTCTCCATTGCTGGGCTTGTTGAGGGTTCTCTGGATTTAGGGCTTTTCCGCTCCTTCCCATTCTCCTCATTTTGGTAAGTTTATTTATTTTTTGTTTATTTTCTTCCTTGTTTCGGATTGGGATTGTGTCTTGCTCTGCTTCTTTCTAGACTTCATTCTTGTGGTTTGTTTTTAGTTTTTTTTTGTTTTGCTAATGATTTCATATCCTTCTCTTGTTCTCGGATTAATGGTGTGTTTTCTTGTAATCTGCATTGGGAGGGTTTTTGTGTGCCGGTTATATGTTTCAACATTACAAATTTTTAGGGCTTTTTCAGGTCTCAAATTGGGATTGTCTTGTTGTTCATTATTTCTCCATCTGTGATTGTGAGATGATTCATGTGTTTAGTCCAGAGATTTGAGCCATATTTTGCTACTGCCTTATGATCCTTGTTCATCTAGTACTGATTTTCTGATTCTCATTTACTTTGCCTGGATTCTCATTGTTTTTCTAGTTGGCTATTGATATATGTTTATCTGATTATCTTTTACTTGTTGTTCTAACATGTTATTGGCCTAATGGACTAATGGTTTTCTGTCTGTGTTTCTTGGTTTGGAATTGGGGATGTGGGGTGTGTCTGGTCTGGTTGTTTTCTGTTGTGTCTTTCCCTGTCTGTGATTGTCCCTCTGTGGTTTGTTTAGTCATGGCAGAACCTTCCAAGCGTCGCAAGACGACTGCTTCTCGCCCTTCTTACAACACTGTCAAATTTGAATCAAAAGAAAAGGCAAAATTGTTTAGGGAGTCTTATGTCTCTCGCAAAGTTCATTTGGAACGCAATGTTTTACCTAATGCGTTTGAGATCATTCCCATTCGGTCCTTATTTGATCCATTAGGTGGTGATCAAGTTCTCCATTTTTCCGGTCCACAAAATCTCAGTCTCATCCGAGAGTTCTATTGCAACATTCATTCTGTTAACCGCGAAGCCTGTACCTTTGAGACTTGGGTTAGGAAGCAGTCCCTTGTCATTACTGGGGATTTGTTTCAGATGTTTCTTGGTCTTCCTGAAGTTACTAATTGTCATTTCCCTTTTCTTACCCGGTCTGGTGTTAATTTTGATATGGTTGCTTCCGAGTTGTGTGGTGTTTCTAGAACTTGGATCGCCGGAGCTCTCATTCAGCAGAATGAGTTGCTTCCGCGGTTCCGTCTTCTCAATATCATTGTGTGCGCCAATATTTTTGTCACTACTCATTCCTCTCATATTACTCAGGATCAAGGTTATGTTTATATTGTATTCATCATCGCCTTCCCATTGATCTTCCCGAAATGATTGTTCTTAAAATGATTGGAGTCTTTGAGGGTAGAAAATCTTTAGGGCTGCCTTATGGATGTTTTCTTCACCGTTTTCTCACTTCTCTTGGTGTCCCTGTTTTTGAAGATGACGAGTTTGCTTCTCCTGTCAAACCCATTACTAAACTCACCGTCTCACAGAGTCAGGCCCATGTTAGGGGGAGTGGGTCCGGGGTTGGGGGTTCTCATGTAGGTGGTCCCGGTGTTGCAGGTGATGATGATGATCCTCTTGCCGAGGAGGAGGAGGTTGAGGCTGCCCATGCAGGACCAGCAGCGGATACTTCTGATGTGGATCCAGCTCTTGCACGTCGTCTTGACCATATCGATGCTCGCCTTGATGAGCACAGTGCTATGTTGTCCCAGATTTTATCTCTTCTTCAGCTGCAGCATCCTCCACCATCTTCCTAGTGGTTGTTTTTTTTGGTTTGTTTTCTCTTTACTTTTGTTTTTCCCGGACAAAAAGGGGGAGATGATTTGGATATATGTTGATATTTGGATATATGTTGATATTTGGATATTTGGATTTGTTGGATTTGTTTATTTTGGATATTGGATATATATGATGGATGTATATATTTTTGAAATATTTTGGATTGGTATATGATGGATGATATATTTTTTGAATATATGTCTGGATGTATCTAATGTTGAATATATGTTGGATGTATCTAATGTTTTAATCTGCAGGATTGGTTGTGTTTGAGGAATGCATGCTTATGTTGGTTTCTTTACAGCTCAACGGTTGTTGGTTTATTTATACAGCTCAATGATTGGATGGTTCTCAAGTTTGGATTCATTGTTTTCTTTTCATCGAGTTGTAGTTTATTCGGTCATTAGTTGAGTTGTAATTGTTTTAGTTAGATCTTTTGGTCAGGACTTTTGTTTAAAAAGTTTTGTCCGGGTATTGACAAAGGGGGAGATTGTTAGGACCTATCTTGTCAAAATCCCGTGCACAAAACTAAGTATTGAGTTGTAATTTTTTCTGAGTTTTTTTGCCTTCCTCGCTCGAGCCAGGAAGTCCTCGCTCGAGCGAAGGACTGCATCTGGGCAAAACCTGAAGGCCATGATTGTGCGCTCGAGCGAAAAGCATGGTGGCTCGAGCTAAGCAGTGCGTCTACACTCGAACCTGAAAGGATGTTTTCCTCGCTCGAGCGAAAGGCTCGTGGCTCGAGCGAGGTCACTAGTAGAAATCACGCGAGATACACTCCTCGCTCGAGCGAGAGGAGCCTCGCTCGAGCGAGCTTCAGAATCCGGGAATTTTCAAGTAACTGGTTTCTTTCAGGATTGGGACTCTTTTTGGGTTTCTATAAGTAGATGGTTTCTCCTAAAACCAATCTAACTTTTTTCCAGATCAGATCCAAGAGTTCTAGAGTTTGGTTTGAAGTTTTCCTCTGAAAGTTTGATGAGTTTTCTTTGATGTTCTTGAGAGAGTTCTAAAACTCATGAGTTGAAATTCATACATCAAAGAGGTTGATACTTAATATTCAAGAGTGTTCTCTTCGGTGGAATCCGAAGATCTTTACGTAAAGTTTCAAAAGGTGTTTGTTTCTTTACGTAGTCGTTAATTCGACAAGTGAAGTTGAGGTGTGGAACCAACTTCAGAATCAGTTCCGTGGCGAAGGCGTGGTGAAAGAGTTACAGAAGATTCAGAGACAAATTGACTGGTTTGGGTAATTTGTATGGTTTCTTTGTAACCTTGTAGTCCTTCTGTAGTGGATTGATTAGTGGCGGTTCGCCCGTGGTTTTTGATTACAATTGAAGGTTCTTCAATTGTGGTTTTTCCACGTAAAAAATCAGTTGTGTTGATTTATTATTTATTCCTAAAAACAAATAAACTAAAATCACTCTCGTAAGTGCTTGATGATTTTAGATTGAGTGTTTTGGATTTTTTGTGTTTTGGAATATTTTAATCTTTATCTAATCACGAATCACATAGGATTTTCACAAAGGATTGGAGCTATTCCTGTCAATGTCAGCCCCCTATGTGTATTTTGCAAAGCAGAGGTAGAAACCATAAATCATGTGTTGCTTTTATGCCCATTGGTATGGAAGTTATGGTCTGAGTTGGTAAACTGGTGGGAAGTGCAGTGGGTAACACCAGGATCTGTGGTTATTTTGCTTAACTGGTGGTCAGGTATGAAATTAAGGAAGAAGGAGTTCAATATTTGGAAGGTGGTCCCTGTGGCCATGCTTTGGTCATTATGGAAACTTCAGAATGAATGCTTATTTAACAATGGTAATGCAGATTTCGCAAAGGTAGTAGAGCTATTAAAATTAAGAATTGCATTATGGATCAAGGCATATGTTAAAGGGGCGCATTACACGGTGCATGATATTGTCGCAAATTTGAATCAGGTTAGATTTTGTCTGAGGGGTTGATTGGGGCTGGTTGAAATGGCTGTGCCTCTGGTCTGATTTTGTCTGAGGGGTTGACTGGGTCTGGTTGAAATGGCTGTGTCTCTGATCTCAACTGTATGCTTCTACATGTGAATCTGCTCTGTTCTGTTTGCAGATGGGTGGAGTGTATGCTTGGGTGTTCTGTTATGCTAGTTGGTTAGGCCTGGGGAAGGTCTGCTGCTGCTGTTATCAGCTTGATGCTGCTGGTTCATTTGCTGGTTGGTAAGTTGGTGCGGCTGGGTTCAAGAAGGGTGGAGTGTTTTGCTTTGGTTTGGGTGCTTTGGTTTGGTAAGTTGGTGCTGCTGCTCACATCTGCACGTTTGGAGGCTCTAAAAGTGCAGCAGCGTTAGGGGATGCTGGATGGATGAGTGGCAGGTTGCAGTCTGTAGTGCTTGAGCTTTGCTCTGGTTGGTCTATGCTGGTCTGCTCTTTGGATGTGGTCTGCTGAAGGTTGATCTGTTGGTTCAGTGGTGGGTGCTGAAGGTTGATCTGCTGGTTCAGTCCCATTTCTCCCTCACTGTCACCTGGATGGTGAAGTAACTCTACATGCCTGTCTCTTTCAACCTCACTCCACACTTATCTTGTGAGGGTCATCTCCTCCAAGCAACCTTGTCCAGCAGATGGTGTTTAGCAGCATAGAAGCTTGGTTTAGTTTTTTAGGTCTCTCTCTCGTTGGTTCCTCACCAACTTCGGGGTGCTAGCAAATGATAGAATGAGTTTTTTGGTGCCAACCTAGTTGGGATCAAATAGGTCATTGTGATGCTCCTGCACTCCTCTTCTCTTTATTGGTGTAATTTCTTCATACCTTGTACTAGTTTTTTACATCAATAAAGTTTTCCTTTTGCTGATCAAAAAAAAATAGTGGTTATGGGTCTTGGTGGACAAAGGGTTCCATCTCTTGAGAGGTTGAATAGGGTATCGTCAATACATACATACAGAGGCTTCACAATGACAGTAGCAGCAATGGCTTCCACCTTTGTCTCCATCCCAACCACCATCATCGTCCACCTTTACCTCCACGCTCACCACCAAACAAACTGTTGATTTTGCTGAAATTTCTTGATCAACGCTTATGTTTATCTCCGTTTCCCTACAGATCCCACCAACATCCATGTAATTGAGGCTACCGTGCTAAGTTAGAGAGAGAGAGAGAGAGAGAGAGAGAGAGATTTTGGTCCTCATCGCTGGGTATCTAAAATCACTTTGTCAAGCTTCCACCATTATTTTATTGATATATGTATATGTGTGAGTATTTGTATAGAATAATTTTATATTTTTTGAATCATAATGAAGAAAAAAAAAACATAACTAAATATAAAAAAAAATTATAATTAAAATTTCAAAATAATTTCATAATTAAAAAAGAAATTCGACCATAATTAAAAAAAAAACTGCGTAATAAAAAGTCCATATGATATAGAGTGTGTAAAATAGAATTCTCCATATATGTATATATACGGAGAAATAACAAAGCAATGTATGGTTGAAAAACAAATCAAATTAATATTAAAGGTTATAAATTTTAATTATTAAAAATATTAATTTTTTTTTATGTGTATACAATTATTTTTAAAAAGTGCACATGATTTATAATTTTTGTATATATATATGTGTGTGTGTCTATCTGTGACTAGGTTTAAAAACAAAAATTAGTGTTTAGTGTTTGTTTTTTTGGTGATTTTTCATCGGCTGAATTTTTTTTAGTAAATTTTTTTATAAAAATTTTAGGGTTATGAATTTTACTGGATAAGGAAAATAAAAAATAAAATTTTAATTTAAAAAAATTCAGGAAAAAAAAATTAGCAAACAATAATGAGTTTTTTTATACTTATTTTGGCCTTTTCATTTTTGTCTTTAAATTTTATATATCTTTTTTACTTTTTAAATTTGTCTACACAAGATAAATTGAAAAATAAAAAAATTTAACATAAGTTTAAAATAAATAATGAGAGATAAAATAAAAAATATGATTTTTTTTTTTTTTTTTTTTTTCCCAAACTGCAATTATGCGTAGGTTTAATTTAATGGATAGATATGGCTTATTGGCGAATTGTCCAAAACAAATTCAGGAAGCTTTCACCGCTGGAATTGTTTATTGGAATTTAAATAGGCTTATGAAAGAAGATTGTAATATGGTAATTTCATTATTTTAGGGAAGGGTATTAAGGTCATGATTTCTTTTCTGTTAAAGGGCTGCTATTTGCCTCTACGTTTTTACTTTGGTCTCCCAACTTCTTTGAATCTTCACCTAGCAAAATAAAGAGTGCTACTATTACCACCGTATCAATTATTTTGGACCCCCTATTTTTTTAAATTTTTTTTATTACAATAATAACCTCAAATGAAATTATTAAAATGGTATCAAAAATTTTGAGACATCTTATCTCATAATTAAGCCTACATACTCACAACATCATGAGTTAGGGTTTAAGGGACTACCTACCTCCATCACCACCCATCCATCTTCCCCAAATCCTACCTTCAAAACCTATTCACTTTTAAAATCTTGAAAACCCTTTGGTAGTAATATTCCAACGACAACGGTGGCAACCATTTGATTCACTACTACAAAAACAGATAAAGATCACACTTTTTTTGTGTGATGTTTGTTATTTAATCACACCTTTTAAGTTTTATTAAAGTGTGATATTTGGGAGTGTGATTAAAAGGGGTCATTTTTAATCACACATTTTAAGTGTGATTAATAACATTTAGATCACACCTTTTAAGTGTGATTAAAAACTAATAAAACCTGTGATAATAAACTTTAGATCACACCTTTTAAGTGTGATTAATAAGATTTATATCACACCTTTTAAGTGTGATTAAAAACATTTAGATCACATCTTTTAAGTGTGATTAAAAACTAAAAAAACCTGTGATAATAAACTTTAGATCACATCTTTTAAGTGTGATTAAAAACTAATAAAACCTATGATAATAAGCTTTAGATCACATCTTTTAAGTGTGATTAATAACATTTAGATCACATCTTTTAAGTGTGATTAATTACTAAAAAGATTCGACATATTTGAAGAATAATCAATATTATTTTTGTATGCGGATTTCAAGAATGTAATACACACTATATACTATACTTTGAATCATAACCACATATTCAATGGAATAACGTCATATATTTCATAAATGAAAGTTAAATATGTTCAAAAGTATATACAAAGAAATTAAATAAAAAATTTTAAACTGTGCTTACATATATTAAAAAATAAAAAAAACTTGAAAAACTAAGTCCTTGAATTCTTTGACCATATTTTGCATCTCTCCAAGAAATTTCTAACCTGAAAAATAAAAACACAAATTAATTCAGACACCACTAGAAGCATATGAATAAACTAACTATTTGTAGAGATTGTTCTAGTCTTACAAAAGATAAAGTCCGACTAATCACACCCCTTCAAATGTCTTAACATTAAATACCTTTACCATGACATGAAGCATGTAAAAATTAAATGTCACTTTAACCATAGAAATTGCAAGTTCAACAGAAATTTTACTATAACCAACAACTTAATTTAAGAGGTTCTATCCATCTCAAATATTTAATGTTCTACAAAAGAAATGCAATTGAATGTTGATTGTCCAAATACTTTGAGTGCATTTCAGATATATGTGGTGTGTTGAATGTCCGTGTCCCATACAAAAACACTTAACAATTAGGCAACCCTAGCCTGCAGCCCTTCATAAATATGCCAAAATTTTGAAAATGCATTCCTTCACTAAAATTTATCATTCAATGAACATGAGTTACCTGCACTGGTAAGAAGAATAAAAAGCAGTACAAGGTTCAGGTTTTTTTCCTGGAACAGCACTAAATTCCCTTGTTACAAACAAATATCACCATTAGCCAATCAAATCGACGAATCGAAAACTGAGAACAACACAGACCAAATAAGGGTATAGTTTCAAAATTCAAACAAGTTATTTTGATAAACCAAAGTCATCAATGAGTCTCTTTTTAGGCTTTAGAACAAACAATTAGAGTGCTATAATTTTTCAAACTTTCTTCTACACCCAAGAAAATGGGAAAAAATATAAAAATAAAAATCATTAAACAACACACAATAAAATCATCAAAACTGAAGAGCTTGAACTGCTAATCTATAAGAAAGTTACAATTTTCATGCATTTGAATCACATTTTGTGCAGACCAAGCATTCATGAGCAATAAAGATTCTATAAAAATGAAGAAATTACAGAGACGAAGCATCTCTATTGACAGATCAAAGAAGCTCCATGAAATTTTTATATATTCAATAATCGAAACATTTGGTTCAAAAACAAAAACAAAAGGAAATGAAAAAAATAAAAATAAAAATAAAAATAAAAATAAAAATAAAGTATTTGAAAGCAAACAATCAAACATATGCAACCTGTATAGCTAATATCTCGAAGTTAAAAAGGAAAAATGAAACTGGGCACTTTCAATATATATATACAGTGATGAAGAAGAAGATTGGAGGTTGTGTGGTGAGACTAAGGTCGAACAGAGCACTACAGTCATCAGTTGCTCTAATAATTTTAACAGAAAACTAAACAACCCAAACACATAAAACTGCCAATAGTCAACCCAAAAAAGCAGAGTAACATCAGCTCTACTTGTTGTCCTCAAGAAATAGCTCTTGAACTACCCGAAAAGCTTCCTAGTATGAAACACTAACACCAGCAGTCTCTCAATCTCAATTAACAAATCATATCAATTCAACCAGACATGCTGCCAAAAGTGAAAGTATGTTCCATTTCGTAAAAAGAAGGATGACCTATAATTGTCAATTAAATCTATCACATTCTATCTTCTAACTGAGCATTCTATGCCAACCCCTACCGTAACATTGCTGAGTAATAGATGTATCTCATGCTCATTCTTTGTATATGTGCTACAGTGATCACAGCTCAATCTATATTCAATTTGACATGAATTCCGAAAGTTCTGGGATAGACCTACCATTTCATTCATGTATGCTTTTACACTGCTTGTATACAGGTATGTATGCTTTTACACTGTTTGTATACACATACGTAGATACCATATATATGGAAAATTGCTTTGTGGAATGGTAAATGCTTGGACTGCAGATTATAATCTGAGGGCAGCCACTTCATGCTAACAATGCCAAAGGTTGGGTTTGTAGCAGCCACTAATCAACCAACCGACAAAAACATCCAACGGTCTATTTTTTGATTTCATATTAGAGTTTGATGTTGATATTAAAATTTGTAATGATGACTTACTTGAAACATGAAAATGACATTAAAAAAGAGGAAAATATTGATTTTTCTATTCCATAAAAAATATATATAAGTGAAATACTTACCCCGATTAAAATGTTTGCATTTCATGACTTCCAAAAGAGGATCTCTGATGTGTTTGTGGAGAAGCCTGGTGAATGCCACTAGATCCATCTGTCACCTCATTTATACAATAAAATTCACATGAGTATGATAAATTTAGAAAAAGATAACATATGATAAATTAATACATCATTTAGATACAAGTATTTGTTTTTTCATGTTATGAACATTCTTAGAATTATCAATACAATAATATAAACATAATTTGTGCATTTCTTTGCCTAATTCTCATATATGTATATGTATATATATGTATAGATGTAATTAATCAAAAACTAACCTATTAATCAAATTAAATGAGCATTTTTTTTTAAATCAACAAAAGAAAAGGATCTTTATTGATGAATCATAAGCTTACAATTATTTTGAAAAGTCAGAGGATTTGACTAATGACGGGAGTTAAAATCCTACGCCCCCCCCCCTTCCCAAAGAATTTGAAGTTTTGAACTCAGATGACTAAATAAGTATAAAGATGTTTCCATCAATGTTGAGCATGAATTTTATTCAATTATGAGTGCAGACCTCTTTATGATGATTCAGTGCTGACATGGTGACACTAGAGAGAGAGAGAGAGAGAGAGAGATCCAAAGTAAATTCATTTTCTCCGTGATCATTACAAGCTAGCAGTGGTAATATTATTATGTGTATCTATCAATCTACAATTGCACAAACAAAAACTCAAAACCAAACAAAACAAAACAAAAAAATGAAGAAAAAGCACTACATGCATACCCTAAAGAGCAAAAGAAAAAAATGTTACAGAACAAATAGCAACACAGGAGCCATACTTCTCACCTGCAACTTAAGCCTAAGGTCACACACAATCTGAAAGAGGCACTTGTAGCCACTCCAATTATATTGTTGCGGAGCATGTCTCTCTACTATTCCCCACTAGCAGTCAACCACAATCTGAAAAAGGCACTTGTGTTTTATTTTTCTTTCATTTCGTTTTTTTTTCTTTCACAAAATTATTCATAAATTTAAGATCCAAATACAATCTTAGTGATTTCTTGATCAATCGAACAAGTGAAAAATAAATTACCTCTTTCTTTGTGCGATTAAGAAGAACACTGGGAGAGCACAAAGGCCCACCATACAGAGAACTCTTATTGGAAGTCTTGATGCTGTTAGCCACGGTGCCCTGCAAAGAACCTGAACCACAATAAGAGAAATGATTATTGTATAATTCATATGAAACAATCCTTTAATATTTCTAATGATTCTCTCTCTCTCTCTCTCTCTCTCTCTCTCTCTCTCTCTCTCTCTCTCTCTCTCATGAAAGAAAAAAGAAAACTAAAAGAGGAAAGAGAGATGGAATCCAGAAATTAAATTAATTTAAAAGCAAAGAAATGGGAAATAAACCATTTGAAATTTAATTTAGGTGACACAAAAAATAGAGGCATGGGTTAGTGCTTTGGCCATTATAGAAAACTCTCCCCATAATGCTCTGAATTTTATATTTGGAAGCATTCAAAGAATTTCCAAGATTTTGACAACTCCCTAGTCCCAATAGTAAATAATTTTTTTCCACCATAATTTTGTCATCACCCAAACTCTCAATTATATCCCTTGATTCATCAAATTTCGAAAGATCATTGTCCTGCATTTCAATATCACAGATGAATCAGACCAATGTAATAATTATACAACCAATCTATAAAGTAAAGTAGATCAGCACAAAAAGAGACATCCATCATGCATCTTGCTCTGATATATATATATATATATATATAAAGGTACTGGATACATTAGAAAACATAAACTTGTTGCCAAAAAAATTGGGTAGCATTTCGGCAATCAGGTATCTACCCTCACCTAGTTTTCATCAAATCTTCAATTGTGATTTATGAGATTGAGCACAATCATTTTCCTTATCATAATCACACAATATTTCACAAGATTATATACAAAAGGACTCATTATTCTCATCACATTAATCACTAGTGAACAGGTCCAATAAAGACAACCTTGGCCCCAAGGAAGATAAAGTATCAGAATTCATTAATACCAGGCAATAAAGCATTCAAATACATTCTTTCCTCCAATTCAAACAAGGCATTTGGCACATCAAAAAACTGACTAAAGATGCACATATCTACCTCCATAAAAGTTCCTTCCTTGAAGATTTCTCGCTAATGTCTTCGGTTTGCAATTTGCATCTTGGTAGGACTAAGTTGTTAGAACATGTCCAATAATAGACTATATGATGGGTCAGGTTCAGCAGGCCAAAAAACGCCATTGATGTGTGGGTTAGATGGCATAATACCACTCCCATGCATGTGAAGAATGGGTGTTTCTAGGTCTTAAGTTTTTCTGATCCCAATAAAATAGGGCAAAGGCATTCCTAAAGAACTACAAAAGTTGCTAATTGTTTTTTCATCTCAATTTGCACGACACTTTTTGGCAGGAGCACTTTAGTCATTTTAAAGAAATATATGATTGATAAATAATAAAAAAAAAAGAAGAGGTAACAATCTATCTCCTTTGATTCACATGTAGAACTGTAGCCAAAGAACTGAGTCACCTTGATGATTCCAGAAAATAAACAACACCTCATAAGCACAGGATCAAAGTCGAGGTTGACATATTAGAACTAGTAAACTAGGTGCAACATAAAGATTAAATCACCCATGAATGTTTATTTATTTATGATAATCATTCATCTGACTGGATACTGCTAGCTTGAAAATAGAAAACCCAAGGTACTACTTATCAATCTGTAGCACGCCCGCGAGGGACCTCCGCTACAGCTCGGACTCGATTTGTGTCACGGTTCTAAATCTGAACCAAAGAGTCCAAATCCGGCAAATCGTTTTGAAGAAAAACAGATTTTTGAAAAGTAGTGCCAAACATGGACTGCTTTGCCAGATTACAGAGTCGCCACCTAAATATTTTTTAAAATGGGAAATTTAGGAAACCCTGACTCGGTGCCGAAGGCCACGTGTCCGTCATCACCAAATGTCTTGGCTCGGGAGCTTGGGTACGATCGGGGAAGGTCAGCTATGAGCACCCCCTTTCGCCCGGTCCGAAGACCGGCCTCTACTAACCGTGATATCCGATTTTGAAAACATTATGTGTTCTTATTCTGGTTATTAGCCTAGAATTACTATGTTATGCGCACAGCAAACAAGTATAGACTAGATTGCCTAATTTGGAAATAAACATTGCATATCCGTTTTGTCTCGAAAAACGTGTTGGTTTTTTTGCTACTCGCAAGTAGGCTAAAATACGGATTTCAATGAGTTATTCCAACCCACGCAATCCAACCTCCACCCACAGGCATTCAAACAGTTTATAACACATAAGCATTTAGCCGCATGGCAATCATACTGTCATGGCAAACATTCACACGCATGCGATATGCTAAAGCGTAAAAACTTACATCGTACTCCGTGCCAAAATAAGGAACTAGTTAGCAAACATGCATGACCTAGTTCATGTTAAGTGGCTAATGCAACACAGGCATAGATGCAATCTAGAGTAGGCTCGGCTAACCCTAAACATGGCATGTGAAATGCTACAACTATCACGTATTCAAATTGGAATTGAAAATACAATGCAATTTGTATGATGTACCGAGCCCGGTGCATGTAAACAAATGCATGGATGCACGCATGCATTGCATAAGGTATGCTAATTTAGATGTGCCCTAATCTACCAACATAAGCAGGTAAATAAAAGGGAAGAAAGAAGTGGGGGTTGGAAGACATGCACACCACTCACACACACTTATTACAGATTCGCCCTCGCTCGGAGGGACCAAATAAATAATACAATCCAAAAGAATAAATGAATAAATTATTACAAATTCTAATTATTAAAAACAAAGCAAATAAATAAATAAATGCAATGGGGCCTCAGCCCTGCCTTGGGATGTGCGAGTAATGCGTGCTCGATCCGTCTTCCCCGGAAAACCCGTGTCATGGCATTGCTGCTTCTGTTTTTTACTGCCCTGCCTCTCCAAAAATTCCCAAAGCTTCAGGACACCTTCTAAATGATCTGAAGTACCCCACCGGCTGGGGGGAGTGGTCATCGGCTATTCGATTTGTCCACCGGCTGCATATGGAGTTTATCGGCACAATAAACTGCCGGCCGGCAGAAAGTCCCTGCAGCAGACAGATTGACAGCAGCAGCAAGACAGCAATGCATGGCATGGGTTTTGGGGGACATGTAAGCATGGTCATTGCCTCCTATCATGCTTGGGGACTCAAGGAGGTAAGACTCTTGGTTCTTGGGCCACCAATGGTGCATTTCAATGCATGATAGCCCAAAGAACCAAGGTTGCATTTTGATGTAAATGCATGCAATACAAGCAAATGAAATCCAAAGCCTTATCATGTGTTGGTCCAAGGCCTTGGTGACCAAGAATTGAGGTGAGTTGCACCACTTGGAGTGTGAACTCCTCTCAATTCTTATGCTTAGTTTGACAACCCCAAACCAAGCCATGAGATGCATGTATGCAACATGGTTCAATAATGCAACAATGATGCAAGGATGCAAGGCATACCAAGTGTCATGCAACTAACACAATAGGCATGCAAAATGCTAGAGCATGCAAGGCACAAGTGGCATGTGGACATGGACCAATCAAGCCTAGAACTAGCATGTACTCAAGGCTTCATCAATCAAACATGCAACAATCATTATGTAAGCATGCAATGGTGGACTCAAGTCAAATGGGGCAGCCCTTAAACTAGCCCAAAAACAGTGGCAAGATTGACCAATGAGCATGCTAATATGCAAACCAAATAAGGCCGAGTCCAAGGCACCAAAAGGAGCGCACCTTACTACCATTAACAAGACCAAACATGGCATACACCAAGCAAGCAAAAACAGATTTCTAGCATGCGAAAAGACATCCAAATCCCCTCACATGGCGCCCCAAAATGCATTAATCATGGAAGCATACACAAGGCCCATTCTTAGGCATAAAAGGACACACCTTTAAAGCATGAAAGAGATGACAAGCACAAACAAGTGAGCATGATCTAGGGACTGAAATATGATCTAAAATGATGCCAAATCATGAGATCAATGCAAGCTAAACATGCTAGAGACTCACACACCCCAAGATTTACAAACTAGAATGCAAAACAAACATGTCAAGCATACCAAACATGATAAAAACAGTGGCCCACAGCCCTTTAACATGGCAAAATAATGCTAGCATCTCCATGAAACTAAGCTAAAAACATACTAAAATCATGGCCTCAAAGTATGGCATGCTTTTGAGCATAAGAAGGCATTTCAAAACAAGTATAAGAGACATGTTAGAGATGACAAATCCGACCAAAAACAGAATTTAAACATGCTCCAAAACACTCAAAAAAACTCTTAAATGAAGCCAAACAAGACTATGCATACATGCTATTCTTTGAACCCAAAACAAAGGCAAACAAGGGATCAAGGGGAGAGGGGTGTCCCTCCCCTTTATGTGACTTCAAAACACCTCCCTCACCACTGAAAACCCACTGGTTTTCAGTGGTGAGAAGTCCAAGAACAACAAGTAAAAAGGGGCTTAAGTAAAGGCACCAAAAGTGGCCATACAAGGCCTAATAGGATGGACCTTTGCTCAAACCAAAAAAGGACCTTAATGAAGGTTCAAGAACAAGTAAAAACAAGACTTTTTTATCTTAAACACAAACTCAAAAACACAAAGTAAAGAGGGTAGAAAAGGGTTGCAAGAATGGGGAATATAAAGTGATGTTCTTACCCTTGAAGATCCCTTGAAGAACAAGTGGTGCAGCCACTCTCTAGTGCTCAAAACCAGTCCAAAACCAACACAAATAACCTTCCAAGTCTCTCAATCTCGAGCTAAGGTGTAAAGGTGTGTGTAATGGTGCAAAAGTGAGGTAAATCTACACTTTCAAGCCTAAAATCACACACACAAGAGGAGAGAGATGGAGATCTATGTATCTATAGATATATGACAGAGAAATATATGTATAAGCTCTGGTTTTTGCCTCCAAAATGCTAACCCTTAGCCAAGAGGAGGAGCTCTCCTCTTATAGGCATTGTAAAGCTTGTCAAACAAGCTTGGAAGGAGTGTATCCCCTCCATACACGTGTATGGAGGGGAGCAAAAGCTACAAAGCTGTCTGAAAATATCCCAGAAAGCAAGTGCACAGTAGTCGGCAGGGCAAAATGGTCATTTCGCCAAAAATAGTGCCGACCGGCACAAAATAGTGCCGACCGGCACAATATAGTGCCGATGGAAAAACCAGCCAGCCGGTGGCCTCTAGCCACAGCCGGTGGTATGTGTGGGTGCCTCACAAGGCATTCCCTGCCCTTCCAAGGCAAAACACAAGTGTTTGGTGCAAAACCAAGCACAAACGGTCGAGTTCGGAGGTCCTGAGGCAAGGCGCGCGCAGCCGAGAACTCCGGGAACTCCAAACGAACACAAACATGGATAATCACCGAGTGTTCCAACGGTGACGTCCAAGTCTTGAGGACGGTCAAAAATGGGGTGTCTACAGTTGCCCCTCTTTGACAGAACTCGGAAGTCATAAGAATGACGGGAGTGAATGTCAAAGCCCAGAGACGACCCATTTTTGACAAGGCCGAAGACTTAGACAAACATGCAAGACAAACAAGGTATGCGCCCGAAGGCAGGGGCAAAATGCAACTGAACATGCAAGAAGCCGGACATAACTTATGATCATGCAAAGGAAGCTGTAATGAAGCACACATGCGACAGTTATAAGCTAGCGTACCAAACTACATTACAATGCAGAAAGGATGTAAGAGAATTAGGAATTCTCAATACGTCTCACTCGGGAGATACAATACCTGTGCGGCTCGTCCGGTTGCACCGGCCTCAAATGAGCCGTACATACAATATCGTGCCTGAAAAGAAAGCAAACTTAACAGGTATGATACTGTTAGCAATACACATGATAATGCGATCGAAAGTGCGTGGCAATGTATGCAACGTGCATAGCAAGGTAGTGGGATTGAACACATGTGAGTAAAGCAATGCACACGTGCACGCAATGTGTATGGAAAGAGAACTTGAACACATGTGAGTAAAGCAAGGCACGCATACCATGCAATGTGTATAAAAGATTGTAATTGAACACATGTAAGTAAAACAACGCACGCATACGATGCAATGTGTATATAGGAACTTGAACCCATCTCAGTAAAGCAAAGCACACATACAATGCAATGAGTATATATAAAAGAAGGAACTTGAACTCATGTAAGTAAAGCAACGTACACATACGAAGCAATGAGTATATATAAAAGAAGAAACTTGAACTCATGTAAGTAAAGCAACGTACACATACAATGCAATGAGTATATAGGAATTTGAACTCATCTCAGTAAAGCAAAGCACACATACAATGCAATGAGTATATAAAAAAAGAAGGAACTTGAACTCATGTAAGTAAAGCGACGCACACATACGAAGCAATGAGTATATATAAAAAAAGAAGGAACTTGAACTCATGTAAGTAAAGCGACGCACACATACGAAGCAATGAGTATATAAAAAGGAACTTGAACACATGTAAGTAAAGCAAAGCACGCATACAATGCAATGTGTATAAAAAGGAACTTGAACACATGTGAGTAAAGCGATGCACGTATGCACGCAATGTGTATAAAAAGGAACTTGAACACATGTAAGTAAAGCGATGCACGTATGCACACAATGTGTATAAAAAGGAACTTGAACACATGTAAGTAAAGCGATGCACGTATGCACGCAATGTGTATAAAAAGGAACTTGAACACATGTGAGTAAAGCGATGCACGTATGCACGCAATGTGTATAAAAAGGAACTTGAACACATGTGAGTAAAGCGATGCACGTATGCACGCAATGTGTATAAAAAGGAACTTGAACACATGTGAGTAAAGCGATGCACGTATGCACGCAATGTGTATAAAAAGGAACTTGAACACATGTAAGTAAAGCGATGCACGTATGCACGCAATGTGTATAAAAAGGAACTTGAACACATGTAAGTAAAGCGATGCACGTATGCACGCAATGTGTATAAAAAGGAACTATAATGTGCATAACGATGCAGGTGTAACGGTGCATAACAATGCAAGTGGAACGTGCGTGACAACGCATATTTGAAACAAAATGCCGAATAAGGGAATACAAGCCTTAACGAGACCAATTCAAACACAACCTTCGATTTATCTCTCGGAGGGGTTTGGAACACACTCTGCCTGAAAAGGGGACACCCTGTTTATGTTGGCAAGAGATAACATTTGCTGCTGCTTTAATTGCCATTCTGACTTGAAGCAGGCTTACACTTGGAATGGAGGCACGCTCATACTTCGGAGTAGTGACAAGGCCTGAGGAGGTACATCCGGAGTACAATCACGGAATTCGCTGAAGGTGAAATACACTCAGGTGCTTCAATTTTCCTTCTTTTCTTTTGCTTTGCAGTCCGGAACCTATATAGCTTCAGATAGGCCCTGATTTCACTGTTCACACCTATCGGGGGTGGACCCTGCAGTTTTCGAAAGAACAAATTCCTTTTTTGCACAAATGTGGAGAATGGCACAGCACTCTGAGCACACAACAAGTCATTTTTGAAATTGAGAAAATGAGTTCTCGACCGGGTATTGAGCCTACAACTGAACACAGCAAAGACGACCCAACAACGGAAAATAAAGGTAAACAACCTAAACACATATATTGACACTTGAAACGACTCAAAACAAGAATCGAGACAAACAAAACACAACGAAAGACTCAAATGCGCACAGGGAGCCTGTTTCACCGGGTATTATTTCCCACCCTTTCTCATTTGTGATTCTCACATCACTCGGCATTCAATCTCTTGTTTTCTGAAAAAGCCCTTTTCTCACTTTTTCTCTCATCGCACTTCTCTCTATTCTTCAATCTCTCATTTTTCAATCCCTCCCCTAGATGGTTGATGGATAAACAGAGAGTTGTGGGCTCGTGCCCCTAGCATTCTGCTAGATTCTTCTTCTTGTTCACAACAGTGAGTTTCTTCCACAGAGGGGCCGCGCTACAATTGGGTGTTTAGCGAATCTGCGGCTGACATTGGTCGACGATGCTCTGCCGGGGAGTTTGGACATGGTTAGATTTGCCCAAATGATGGAGTGGAATACCTTGCCCCAGTCCAGTTCGTGCTTCGCACCTGGCTTGATACCTCGCTGCTTGGAGGATGTTGAGAGCTTTCAGCCCTTTTGTTGTTAACCTCAGTTGTGCCTTTTCTGGCAGGTAGAGTGCCCTTCTTGGCAAGTATGGTGCCCTTTCTGGCAAGTATGTTGATAAAAGGGGAAAGACAGAGAACCTGACTCAACTGTGCCCCTAGTTCATCATTTTGACCATTTTTTGTTTTAAAACAATTTTGACCAAAATGAAAGTTAGATTAACATGCTTATTCGATTTTTGATTTGAAATCATGCAAGTCAGGTTGTAAGCACTGAAAATTTTCCTTTTTTGGGTCCAAGAAAATGGTCCAGTTTTGGAAAAATGGAATGATTTTTGAGAGAATAGTCAATCTCAGTAAAAATTCTCAAAAACTATTTTTGCAAACGGTCACTGCTCAACGAGCATAGAACCCACTCTCGAGATGCACAACCTCAGACCCATAGCAATGGAAAATTGCCCCTTGTCTGAAGGACACTGCATGGCAACGGAAAGTTGCCCCTTGTTTGAAATGACACCGTAGTGCATTGAATGGCAACGGAAAGTTGCCCCTTGTCTAAATGGCACCGCAGCGTATTGAAATCAATCCTTCAGAGCGACGATCACAACCGAACTCTCGGATACAGAGAAGGAAAAGATGATCAAAACCATTTCATGGACACAACTGAATTTGAAGTGTTTTAGGGCTGGACTTCAGAATGAAGTTGCCTACGTATCCCAAAGATGGGAATCAAGCCTTACGTAGTTCGGGGTTGAGGTACACTCGGGTATTTAACCTCTCCTTTTTATGCTCTAACTTTTGCCAAGGCGCCTATTGCAGGTTTTCGACCTTGCGAGCTTTGTTCTTCTTTCTTTTCTTTTTCTTTTTTGTCTTTTTTTCTTTTAGGCTCTAACTTTTGCCAAGGCGCCCGATGCGGGTTTTCGACCTTGCGAGCTTCTTTTTCTTTTTCTTTTTCTTTTTCTTCTTTGTCTTTGTTCTTCTTCTTTTTTTTTTTTTTTTTTTTTCTTTCCTTTTGTATGTATTTTTTGCTTGCTCTAACTTTTGCCTGGGTCGCCCTTCCGGGTTTTCGGCCCAGCGAGCCTCTCAAAGGGTAAAAGTGTAGCAAGTCCATGCCAAATGGTTTTGAGATTGAAGCCCTCTGTATCCAGGAGAGTGGCTGTTGTATTGATTTGCAGAAGGATCCACCTTTGGCTCTTCGAGCTCATCGGATATTTTTTGCCCCTAGTTCAAAGGGTACTTCTGTTCTAGCTTTGCAAGCTTCTTCTGATGTTCTGATCTTCTTGATCCGACTTTCTTGCCTCTAATTCATGGGCTGCTTTGAATCTGGCCACACAGGCCTCACATTGTGGTTGACCGTTGAACATTCTGAATGCAAGTTCAAGGTTTGAAGGCAAGGACTCAAGTCTCGAGGCTGAGAGCGATCCTAAGCTGTACAATCTTAAGAGCGATTCCACACATGTCTTTGCAGGACCGCGCAAAATATTTTTTGAAAGTTTTTAAGAAAGCGACAAATCGCTCGCGCTGAAGACAGTGTGGGACCAATCTGGATCAAGCTAGGGTCCTTCTCAGTACTCATACTAACAAGCATGATTTCATTCAGTAAGGGCTTAGCACGCCTCTCTTTCTCTCAGTTTGATCAAAGTTTTGCAAATCCCGAGGAATTCCTTCCTCTTCGTTTTCACCGTAGTGTTCAAAAAGCTTTTGGAAAACTTAGGTCGATGCAATGAATTCAAGGCGCAGGAGAGCAGGTGAGATGTTCCGTCGTTTCATTTAGAACTTCTGGCACAACTGGCACACGGCCGAAGCAAACACAAGAGTGTGAAAATCACTGCTGTTCCATTCAAAATCTGTTGGCACAACTGGCTCCCTGGCAGAAACAGACTCAAAACAAAACGAAAAGACAAACGCAAAACAAAATGGTGATGTCCGAAGTAATACCCCCAGAACCACCCGACCTTTGTACAACAGGACTGACTCGATACAACAAGACAGACCCCTAATCAAAAAGACTGACTCCAGACAAAGAGACAGACTCAAAACAAAACTACAGAACCGACTCAACACCCAAGTCAGAAACTACAAAACTAGCATTTGCAAATGCTCGAAACAGTGCGTGCCAAACGCCATATCTGGAGTAAACTGAGCGCCGCCCACAGGTGGTTCATCCCCCAATCACATACTCGTACTATCCCCCAAATTCACTGATCCAGTGACGATAGACTTTACTGAGCTGGTGCAACGATGACCTTGTTGTCAATCAGATTTTGTATCTCGTGGCGGAGACGGACACAACTGTCGGTGTCATGACCGGTTTGTTGATGGAAAGCACAGTACTTAGCTGGGTCATGATTTGGAGGGAGAGGATCGGGTAGAGGCCGTTGCTCTAACGGTTTCAGATGTCATTTCCTGAGTAGTACCCCCAGGGCTTTAGATAAAGACATATAGAGTGGGGTGAAAACCCTCTTGCCTCGGGGTAGATAGTCTGAAGTTCGGGGGTTTGAAGTGGATGCACCAACAAAGGGGGTGGCTGCTCTTGGTGTGGTGGTGGCGACCATGCCCACGTCGGAAGATCTTGCAGCTGCGTCACCGCTGGTGGTCGCATTCGAACTGTGGGTAAACGCCCTCCTAGGCTGCTCCTTCTCCTGATCAATAAGGCCTTGTTTCATAGCATCTTCGATCTGTACTCCCATCTCATGTAAGTCTGAAAAGGTGGGGAAGGGGAGCACAAACATCTTTTGCATAAGCTTGGGTTGGAGGTTGCGCACAACCATCCGTATTGATCCTTATCCGTTGGCCTAATGGTCATCATTGAGGCTTTGCTCTCCATCGGGTCACAAATTCAGAGAAGCTTTCCTTAACCTCTTGTCTCGTCGTCTCGAGATCACGGGTTGTAATCTCGATTTGTGTGTTATACGAATATTGTAAAGCGAAGGCCTCAGCCATCTCATCCCAATTTCTTTTGACATCATCCTCCAACTTGGCATACCAGATAGCCGCCACACCCGACAGGGTCCGGCCGAACAGAGACAACTTCTGTAGTCTGGTGAGGCCCATCGGTCTTAAGATATCTGAAAACAATCTCAGGTGCACCATGGGATCCCCGGATCCATCAAATCGGTCAATTTGAGGCATCTTGAACCGATCTGGCAGCATCACAGCTGCATCCGTATACCCATCCTCGATGTCGGGAATAGACCTGACTCCTTGGGATTTCTTAAACATTTTTTCCAACTTACTCAGCTTCAACGCTGTGGGGTCCGCTTCGAACTCAAAGGGAGAGTTCGGTACATTGATAGGTGTGGGCGCCTTGGATAGTTGCGGTAGAATTGGGGGCGGAGCTGGCCCCGTTGGAAGGTCTGTATCCTCTTGGACATTTTGGACATTTGGCGTCCCCTCGGGTATCGGAACCCTTGGTGGGGGAGGAGCCTGATGCGAAGCAGATGCCCCGGCTTGCTGCTGTAGCTTGGTTATTAGCTCTGCCTGTTGGGCCATGATCACAGCCTGCTGTTTGGCAAATTCTGCTTGACGGACATCGTCTTGCTGCATGGCTTTCATACCATCCTGGAGTTGGCGCACCATCTCTTCCAGACTCGACATTTGTCCTGGTCTAACTGAGCAACTGATGTATCTGTTTCTGCAGTAGGCTCAGAAATCTCAACCCGACTGCTCAAAGATCACTGATCTGGTAGCTGTTGTACTGGTGGTCTATGTCTGACTAGCCTTCTCTGGCCCTGATTACCCTTGAACTGAGTCTCTGACCTGACAAAGTCTATCAGCACAAATCCAATGTACCTGGGGGATAGTGGAGCCTTCTGAAGCTATGATTCCAGGGCTACCTAGCAAAAGAGAAAACAGACAGCATCTCAGCTCAACTTCACTGGAACGGATACGAGCAAAGCTGAATGACTGTATTCTATTACTGATCACTGTTCCCCGAAATCACTGCCTCAAATCTGAATCTGATACCCGCAGATATAACTGATTCTCAAAAATACTGATACTGGTGCCCGCAAGCCGGATACCCAGACTCGCAAACTGGTATATGCATTCCCTGTAGAGATACACTCTAAAAGCACATAGCAAGTAAATGAGAGCCAATACACCCCTATGTTGGGGTAGGGTTTCCCTGTCCTATTTTGTCAGGAGCTAGGGTTTCACTACACACGCAGCGGTTTCAAACAACCTAACATCGGGTAAGCAACCTGTCCTAGTTTGGAATGGTCACTATGGATTTCGATATGCACTAGGTCGAATGGTCAAAAAGGGTGCCCCGGTAAAACCGGGGTTTATGTTCCCATACTGGCAGAGCCCGCAACCGGTCAGCCTTATGGTCATGCCTTGACAAGACAAGCCTCCGGCAAACCGCTCAGGAATAGCAGATGGCCAACACGGTGTCCTAGGCGCACCAATGCACATGCAATGCAAAGAAACACATAAGTGTAATCAAAACAGGATATCACGAGTTCGAGTCAAGCTCTCTAAAATCCCCAGCAGAGTCGCCAGAAACTGTAGCACGCCCGCGAGGGACCTCCGCTACAGCTCGGACTCGATTTGTGTCACGGTTCTAAATCTGAACCAAAGAGTCCAAATCCGGCAAATCGTTTTGAAGAAAAACAGTTTTTGAAAAGTAGTGCCAAACATGGACTGCTTTGCCAGATTACAGAGTCGCCACCTAAATATTTTTTAAAATGGGAAATTTAGGAAACCCTGACTCGGTGCCGAAGGCCACGTGTCCGTCATCACCAAATGTCTTGGCTCGGGAGCTTGGGTACGATCGGGGAAGGTCAGCTATGAGCACCCCCTTTCGCCCGGTCCGAAGACCGGCCTCTACTAACCGTGATATCCGATTTTGAAAACATTATGTGTTCTTATTCTGGTTATTAGCCTAGAATTACTATGTTATGCGCACAGCAAACAAGTATAGACTAGATTGCCTAATTTGGAAATAAACATTGCATATCCGTTTTGTCTCGAAAAACATGTTGGTTTTTTTGCTACTCGCAAGTAGGCTAAAATACGGATTTCAATGAGTTATTCCAACCCACGCAATCCAACCTCCACCCACAGGCATTCAAACAGTTTATAACACATAAGCATTTAGCCGCATGGCAATCATACTGTCATGGCAAACATTCACACGCATGCGATATGCTAAAGCGTAAAAACTTACATCGTACTCCGTGCCAAAACAAGGAACTAGTTAGCAAACATGCATGACCTAGTTCATGTTAAGTGGCTAATGCAACACAGGCATAGATGCAATCTAGAGTAGGCTCGGCTAACCCTAAACATGGCATGTGAAATGCTACAACTATCACGTATTCAAATTGGAATTGAAAATACGATGCAATTTGTATGATGTACCGAGCCCGGTGCATGTAAACAAATGCATGGATGCACGCATGCATTGCATAAGGTATGCTAATTTAGATGTGCCCTAATCTACCAACATAAGCAGGTAAATAAAAGGGAAGAAAGAAGTGGGGGTTGGAAGACATGCACACCACTCACACACACTTATTACAGATTCGCCCTCGCTCGGAGGGACCAAATAAATAATACAATCCAAAAGAATAAATGAATAAATTATTACAAATTCTAATTATTAAAAACAAAGCAAATAAATAAATAAATGCAATGGGGCCTCAGCCCTGCCTTGGGATGTGCGAGTAATGCGTGCTCGATCCGTCTTCCCCGGAAAACCCGTGTCATGGCATTGCTGCTTCTGTTTTTTACTGCCCTGCCTCTCCAAAAATTCCCAAAGCTTCAGGACACCTTCTAAATGATCTGAAGTACCCCACCGGCTGGGGGGAGTGGTCATCGGCTATTCGATTTGTCCACCGGCTGCATATGGAGTTTATCGGCACAATAAACTGCCGGCCGGCAGAAAGTCCCTGCAGCAGACAGATTGACAGCAGCAGCAAGACAGCAATGCATGGCATGGGTTTTGGGGGACATGTAAGCATGGTCATTGCCTCCTATCATGCTTGGGGACTCAAGGAGGTAAGACTCTTGGTTCTTGGGCCACCAATGGTGCATTTCAATGCATGATAGCCCAAAGAACCAAGGTTGCATTTTGATGTAAATGCATGCAATACAAGCAAATGAAATCCAAAGCCTTATCATGTGTTGGTCCAAGGCCTTGGTGACCAAGAATTGAGGTGAGTTGCACCACTTGGAGTGTGAACTCCTCTCAATTCTTATGCTTAGTTTGACAACCCCAAACCAAGCCATGAGATGCATGTATGCAACATGGTTCAATAATGCAACAATGATGCAAGGATGCAAGGCATACCAAGTGTCATGCAACTAACACAATAGGCATGCAAAATGCTAGAGCATGCAAGGCACAAGTGGCATGTGGACATGGACCAATCAAGCCTAGAACTAGCATGTACTCAAGGCTTCATCAATCAAACATGCAACAATCATTATGTAAGCATGCAATGGTGGACTCAAGTCAAATGGGGCAGCCCTTAAACTAGCCCAAAAACAGTGGCAAGATTGACCAATGAGCATGCTAATATGCAAACCAAATAAGGCCGAGTCCAAGGCACCAAAAGGAGCGCACCTTACTACCATTAACAAGACCAAACATGGCATACACCAAGCAAGCAAAAACAGATTTCTAGCATGCGAAAAGACATCCAAATCCCCTCACATGGCGCCCCAAAATGCATTAATCATGGAAGCATACACAAGGCCCATTCTTAGGCATAAAAGGACACACCTTTAAAGCATGAAAGAGATGACAAGCACAAACAAGTGAGCATGATCTAGGGACTGAAATATGATCTAAAATGATGCCAAATCATGAGATCAATGCAAGCTAAACATGCTAGAGACTCACACACCCCAAGATTTACAAACTAGAATGCAAAACAAACATGTCAAGCATACCAAACATGATAAAAACAGTGGCCCACAGCCCTTTAACATGGCAAAATAATGCTAGCATCTCCATGAAACTAAGCTAAAAACATACTAAAATCATGGCCTCAAAGTATGGCATGCTTTTGAGCATAAGAAGGCATTTCAAAACAAGTATAAGAGACATGTTAGAGATGACAAATCCGACCAAAAACAGAATTTAAACATGCTCCAAAACACTCAAAAAAACTCTTAAATGAAGCCAAACAAGACTATGCATACATGCTATTCTTTGAACCCAAAACAAAGGCAAACAAGGGATCAAGGGGAGAGGGGTGTCCCTCCCCTTTATGTGACTTCAAAACACCTCCCTCACCACTGAAAACCCACTGGTTTTCAGTGGTGAGAAGTCCAAGAACAACAAGTAAAAAGGGGCTTAAGTAAAGGCACCAAAAGTGGCCATACAAGGCCTAATAGGATGGACCTTTGCTCAAACCAAAAAAGGACCTTAATGAAGGTTCAAGAACAAGTAAAAACAAGACTTTTTTATCTTAAACACAAACTCAAAAACACAAAGTAAAGAGGGTAGAAAAGGGTTGCAAGAATGGGGAATATAAAGTGATGTTCTTACCCTTGAAGATCCCTTGAAGAACAAGTGGTGCAGCCACTCTCTAGTGCTCAAAACCAGTCCAAAACCAACACAAATAACCTTCCAAGTCTCTCAATCTCGAGCTAAGGTGTAAAGGTGTGTGTAATGGTGCAAAAGTGAGGTAAATCTACACTTTCAAGCCTAAAATCACACACACAAGAGGAGAGAGATGGAGATCTATGTATCTATAGATATATGACAGAGAAATATATGTATAAGCTCTGGTTTTTGCCTCCAAAATGCTAACCCTTAGCCAAGAGGAGGAGCTCTCCTCTTATAGGCATTGTAAAGCTTGTCAAACAAGCTTGGAAGGAGTGTATCCCCTCCATACACGTGTATGGAGGGGAGCAAAAGCTACAAAGCTGTCTGAAAATATCCCAGAAAGCAAGTGCACAGTAGTCGGCAGGGCAAAATGGTCATTTCGCCAAAAATAGTGCCGACCGGCACAAAATAGTGCCGACCGGCACAATATAGTGCCGATGGAAAAACCAGCCAGCCGGTGGCCTCTAGCCACAGCCGGTGGTATGTGTGGGTGCCTCACAAGGCATTCCCTGCCCTTCCAAGGCAAAACACAAGTGTTTGGTGCAAAACCAAGCACAAACGGTCGAGTTCGGAGGTCCTGAGGCAAGGCGCGCGCAGCCGAGAACTCCGGGAACTCCAAACGAACACAAACATGGATAATCACCGAGTGTTCCAACGGTGACGTCCAAGTCTTGAGGACGGTCAAAAATGGGGTGTCTACACAATCACAATAGCAATTCTTAATTTCTTAGTACATTGATTTTCATAATTGGTTTATTATATATAAACCAAATCAATTGTCCTAAACATTGGAGTTAGAAAATAAACCAAGAGTAACATAACCAATAGGTGACTTGATCAGCATATAGCATTTTCAATTCTTTATCATTTCAAAATAAACATTTCTGGGTCAGACATTTTAACAAACAGTTCAAAGAATATTTGGTGACTTGAAATTGTAAAGCTAGCTCAAAGAATAACATAACCAATAGGTGTACCACGTAGTGGTTGCCTTAAACAGAATGAGGTCAAAATTAATTAAATTACAGAAAAAAAAAAACAAGTACAAAAATGGATCAATGAAAGGAAATCCAAACCTGAAGCAGACCTCAAAGATTTTAGTATTGTTGCGGGTTTAGAACAAAAAGAAATCAAGTAACTTGCTAGAAAACATCTTTTATCCTATTGCGTAACTTAAAAGCACAATAATCACATTAATTAAGGGGGCAAAAAATCCCTAATTTTTCCATGTTAATACAAAAGGATCAAAATCAAAAGAGAAGCAGAGCAACTATTATAATGCAATCAGGAAAAACAAATCAAAAAAGAGTAAAGGATTATCAGACGATGGCAACAGAGATGCGAAGGGGCTTCCGTAAGCCTACGCCTGCAGTGGGTAGCCTCCTTCGGAAGCGGCAGCAAAGTGTGCAAGTGGAGTAGTGGCGTAGGGTTTGTCTTTGAAGGCAGAGATTCGAGCGATGAGAGGGTTAGGAGTTCCAACGATAGAGTGGTAGCTAGCAATGGGATTTGGATTTTGATCTACCTCACGATTTGGATCTCAAATAAGAGAGAGAAGAGGAAGAGAGTGAATGAAGGACTAGGGCTGGGCATGGCTGGGCTTAATGAATTTAGGAATTTAATTATATTGATCACAATTTGGAAGAATATATATACTGATCACACTTATTTGAAAGTGTGATTAAAAAAATTATATATAATTACACTTATTTAAAAGTGTGATTAAAAAAATTATATATAATCACACTTAGTAGAAGGTGAGATTAAAAAACATAGATATAATCACACTTATTAGAAGGTATGATTAAAAAAATTATATATAATCACACTTATTAGAAGGTGAGATTAAAAAACATATATATAATCACACTTATTAGAAGGTGAGATTAAAACACATATATATAATCACACTTATTTGAAAGTGTGATTAAAAAAATTATATATAATCACACTTATCAGAATGTGAGATTAAAAAACATGTATATAATCACACTTATTAGAAGGTGGGATTAAAAAACATATATATAATCACACTTAATTAAAAAGTGTGATAAAAAAATAAATATTATCACACTTAAATAAATTAAGTGTGATTAAAATAATAATCTGATTTTTTTTATCACACTTTCAATAAAAGTGAGATATTTTCATTTGTCAAAGTGTGATATTTAATTGTTTTTGTAGTAGTGATTACATCTACTTCTCCAGCAATGACAATGAAATTTTTTCCGACAACCACAACTCCATAAGATGAGAGAAGTATAACAATAAAAACTCAGAAGAGATTTACAACTTTGATAGTGTTCTTAGCACAGAGAAGATTGACCTTGTAAAGGTAAGTTTCATAAAAAAAAAAAAATAGCAAAAATAATAAAAATTGTTTGCCATTTTTTTGGGAGTGAGTTGTCGAACATATGACCAAAATTCGGAAACACAGGTCTAAACATTGTTTATTTGTTCAGGAACATGTAATTGAACATTTCTTATTTGTTCGAGAACATATAACCAAAGCAGCAACAAAAGTAGGCAAACAAAAGAGGTTAGACCAGCCTTGGGTGGTCGACCGGCTGGTTGACTGGGGAGTCAAATGGGGGATGAAATCCTACCTAGTTTTGCTCACACAAAGAGCATACAAGTACAGTGAGACCATAGATGAATCACCAAAAACCGACTAGAGAAGCATGAAAGTGGATTGTGTTGTGTATGTGAAAAGAGGAAATAAGAAAAAAAAAAAATCAAACAGATTGACAAATCTTATAATGAACCAAAGAAAAAACTTCTTAATTACCACAAATTTTTTTCACTGGCTTTGGGAGGTTCCACCGTCGTGGGTTTTGTTAGGGTTTTGAGATAAAGGCTGTTTGGGATGTAGGAGCTGTAGGGTGTGCATTTGAATGGGTGAAATGTTTTTACAATAATAATTTTGGTATTATTTAGGGAGAGAAAAGAAATTTTAAGAGTTTTAGAATTTATAAGTGGAAGTCCAAAGAAATGGATGGTCCAAAATAATTGATGGGGTGATAATAGCAACAGTCAAAATAAAACTCCTCAATTTTCTTTTTGAACCCTTATCTTAATACCAACAATACCCCTAATCCCAAATCCAAACCCAAACCCAAACCCATACCCAAACCCTAACCTTAATTCCATCATCGCCACCTCTGGCAGCCACCACCACCTCTAACCGTCACCTTCGGCAATTCTCTTCTTTCTATTCTTCTTTTTCTTTTTCTTTTTCTTCTTCTTCTTCTTCCAGCAACTCCCAAAGTAGCCACCATCGTTTACATCCTCCCTTCCGCCACCTCTTCCTTCCCAACTTCATCGCACTTTCGCTGCCCTCTTTATAGCCCAGTCGATGTATCCATCATCCGACCACCATCATAGCTTTCCACCGCTAGTGACCACATATCCTTACCAATCAAATCCTTCATCTTCGTCGCCAGCCTTCCACAACCCCCGCAAATCGCGATCAAGAGAGAAAGAGAGAATGTGAGTAAGTAGATTGTTCGCCCATTCCATTTCCATGACCTTGGAAATTGGACTGTTGAACAAGGACCACTCTAGACTGTTGTTGAGCTATCCCTCACCCATAGCATTTCCTTTCAAGAAAATAATGGGATTCCTCAACTTGAAAGGCTTGTTATTATTTATTACCTACCAACTTTGGCTATATTTGAGGGGATAGGCTGAGCAGTGGCGGCGAGGTGAGAGAGGACGAGGCTATTGACTTGGTGGTAATGCGACAGAGATGGTGGGGAGAGTCGCTGTGACAACGGCTCAAACTTGGTTCGATCTCAGCCGGTTCATCATCACCCACAAAAACAACCACATCGAGTTTGTTTTTGGGTACCATCTTGGCTAGAGATTGGCAAAGAGGGAAAGCGGAGTGGGAGTGGTGGTTGTGGCGGTAAGAGTGGTCGGAGATGGTGGTAACTATCGAAGATGATTAGGATTAGAGTTAAGATTTGAAAAACTAGGATTAGAAGATTAGAAGTAAGGATAAAAGTGGAATTGTAGGTTGGGACAAAATTGTAATTAAAAAAAATGGAGGAGATCGGGGTTATAAGAAGGAATGTAGGGGTTAATAGCAATGCTCTTTCTGTTATCTCTATTTAGAGACCAAGTCTGACAGGGGGTGCAGTGTAATTTTCCAAATGTCAATGAGGAATCATTGTAATTTACCCTTTTTCTTATGGACTAGGGAGGCGTTCTCTCGCCGGCACTAAAGGTTGATTCATCACCGCCTGTGTCTCTGTTGCTTGATATTTACACTGTTAGCTGTTCAATCTCAAACTTCTCCAGAATTCTTCTTCTTCTTTGTTACCATAGATGACAGGGTATAAAGAGTGAGTGTGCATTTGATTTGTTTTTATTTCTACTTTCTTCCCTAAATTTTGTTTTGACAATGGTGTGGTTTGCAAAATAGCTTGTTATAATTGATTCTCTCACGGCCAAAAATATGATAATGAACTATGAGCATTAAGGGCTTTTTTTTTAAACAGTCTGTGTCTTTGAGTTTTAGGCATTGGTTAATCATTAGAATCTAAGTAAGGTCCAATTAGAAGACGAGAGAGAAGCAAAACAAAGGAAAAGAGAGAAGAGATGTGGCCTAAAGATAAAGGTAAAATTGGGCACTAGCTATCTTGCCCCCGTTGGGGTGTGGGGTGGCTGTTGTGCAGCAAAATGGGCCCATTTTGGGGCCCATTTCGATAATTCGAACCGTTCACATTTTAGAATATATCAAGTAGAACATACCTGCAAAAAATCAAATTAATCGGATATCGTTAATCCTTTCATCCACTCACATTTGTATTCATTTTAATACTTTAAATTACAATAATTATTTATATTTGTAGATTCAAATATGAGTGGATAAATTGGTAAACAATATCCGATTAACTTAATTTTTTACAGACATATTCTACTTGATATATTCTAAAATATAAACGGTTTGGATTATCGAAATGAGCCTCGAAATGGGCCCATTTCGTTACGCAACAGTGGCTATTATTCTCCCTGCACAGCAGCCACCCCAAATCCCGCACACTGTGTTTGAAACATGAATTTAGGAAGAAATTTGAAAATAAAAATGAAAAGGGAAAAGAAAAATCACATTTCAACTATTTTTGCCCTTTCCAAATCCATGCTTCAAAACACAGCTATAAGTTGTGTTGGACCATAATTTGGGTAGAGATTTAAAATATATTTATATATATATCAAAAAACTACGAGTAAAATGTAAATTAAAATTTTTTTTTCTTCCATTTCAATGCATCGATTGCACATGAACGGGGGAACGTAGCAGATGATGAATCACGTATAACAGCTTTGACACATTCTAACCATATCTCTATCAATGTAAATTTTTTATGATTGCACGTTGATTGATTCCGACCTGAAAAATAAAAATCAAAAAAAAGAAGACACCTATTGAGAAACCAGATCATCACATCACAGCGAGTGTTATGATTGGGAGAGAGTCACATGTGATCTCACCACGGGGCACGTTTCAGAGCTCTCTCTACATAATATAAAATATGCACACAACAATATTTGGCATATCTGACAATGAAGGTATACATATCAACTACTATAAATCAATGAATATTTATATCTTACTTTTCTAAAAGCACTACTTTCTATAGTTGGCTTAACGGAAGAAACAAAAAAAACTAATAGAGAATAATTTTTTAACTGAAAATATTAAACATAAAATTTTTCTATACAAGTCTTATGTTAGAGAAGGGGTGAGATTCTGTCCCAAAGACTACTTGTGAGGTGGGGATGGGTAGAGATTTTGGGATAGGTGATTTATCTCATTTTTTCAAAATTTTCATGCAGGTTTTGAAAAGCTATCAGCTTTGAGAAAATTGGAGACTCTAAATCTTGAATGGAACAAACTCGATGATAGCATTCTTCCATCTTTGAGTGCGCTTAGATCCCTTAAGATTCTTAATCTTCGTGCAAATAAAATCAGCGGATTATTTCCAGCTCATGGTAACTTCAATTGAGTCTGAAAATTCATGATTGTTTCTTATTTGTACAGGGAGTTGAGAATTGTTAATCATAATTGCAATTACATAATTATTCTTACTAATCTTTCTATTACTATGTTGTAAACGCATCACTTTGTTGTTTCTTTGTGCAGAGTTAGCTTATCTTGGGGACCTGGAAATGTTGAATCTAAGTGAAAATCAACTTACTTGCATCCAAGGTAAAACCTAGGGCTTGTTTGGTTTATATCTCAAGAGACAATTTTTGAGAAAAATTTTCAAAATTTTGTTTGATTCAAATTTTTTGAAAGAAATTTCCAAAATCATTTTCTCTCTCCTACACATCAATCAATCACTTTTTCTCACTTCTCTTTCATTCTCAATCATTTTTTTTTCTCACGTACTTCTACTCAACTACAACAAAATATCAAATCATTCCAAACTCTTAAACTCCAAACTATTTTCAAAATATACAACCCTTAGTTGCAGGAATCGTGCAACCAAATGACAAATCTTTGTAAAAACGCGATTCTGCATTTCTTAGAAAGAAACATGTAAGAATCACGTTTCTGTAAAGAGAGAAACACGATCCTGTCCAAGATGGGATCGTTAGTGGCTATGAACAAAAATCCTAACTTGTTTGTGATAACCCTGCTCTGTGTTATGTTAATTAATCTTAATTATGATTGTGATTATGTGCTTGATATGATTTTGAGTGCCATTTATATGGTTACATGTGTTTTTGAATCTCTATCTGTTCATCGTAGGAAAATCTATTCGATTTTCTGTTATAAAATCTAAATTGAAGGCCGTAGAGGCGTCAGAAAGCAAAATTGACTGTATTTTTGTGTTTAGCATGATTTTTAGAGACTACGGTGACATTTAATTAAAAATCGATTCGGATCAAAATGATTAGATTAAATCAATTAAATTATGTACAATTGGTTAACCTTAATTGAGATGGATTAGTTTAAGCTAATCATTTAGTATATATATGGCTAAACACACTTGGGCTCCTCATTTTAACCTCAAAAATGTAACACCCTCAAAACATGAAATAAAACAACCATTCATAAGATCAACAAATATAATAGAAATGTTATATTTTCATTCATCAAAGTCTATATTACAAAAGATATTACATGCATTACACTTTCATTAATGTTCATCTTAAAACCATAACATGTAACTCTAATTGATAATCAACAAAATAAATGCCCCTACGGGTTTACATCTTTCCAAGACTTCGCTTGGTTACAACAAAATAAGAGTCTAAGTCTCTATACATATAAAGCCCTTGGCTTGAATAAACATTTAACACAAAACCACATAATAAAATGGAGCCTTCAACCCCTAAACCTCCCAAGCTATGTCCTTGGAGGCGGCATGTCACCTGTACCTGAAATGGTTTCCCAAGTAGGGTGAACCAAAGCCCAGTAGAGGCATGCTAAAACAATATATGAGATTTAACTAAGATATTAACATTAGATAAACGTTCAATACTTGCAAACCAACTTACATCATTTTCATGACCAATAAATATCAACATCTATATCTCAATCCATTTCTATTCATTTATCCACATCAATTCATTGGTATAGTTCATTGTAATCTAAACAATTCAAAACGAGACTACAACTCATTTATTAGCACTTCAATAACAACCATTATTCAAACACTTCCATTTTCTTACCATTTTACGGAATCACATCTGAGGGAACTAGCACCCAAATACATATAAGATTTCGGGACTTTCACCCTAGACACTCCGGCCAACTAAATTATCAATGGAGTCCATCCCCTATCTCCTCCCAAACAATAATACACATACAATGTATTTAAAAGCGTGCCACATACAATGACTACCAAATTCACACATTCAACAATTTAATCAAACCGTCATATTCAATAACATAACTCATATGACTAGTTTCAATTTACCTAGTCCTCATACAGTTTCTACAACAATCATAGTTATCCTTCACCGATAGCCCAAAATAAATATTTCTAAACAGATAAACAAATCTATCAAACAGATAATTTGTCAAATTTTCCATAGGTGAGTGATTTATCAAATCAAACTACACCTTTCATTTACACATCCTTTCAATTTCATATTTCTCGTATCAAATTCATTATTTATACAAATAATTTATTTAACTCATATTAGGACAAATCTCCCCATTTTTCAAATATTAACCCCAAGGCTCAATCTCACCATTTATTCCCATATAACATCATATTCAAGACCTCACATACATATATGGAGTCAAATATAGAAAACCCCTCTTTCAAAAATTCAAATCCAAACCCTAACTTCACCCAAATCTTCCCAGATTCCACCATTTATACAAAATGACAAACACCTAGGTTAAAACTCATATCAAAGAGTAGAATATCCCTACCTCAAATGTAGAGCTCAAAGAGGAAGAAGGAGAAACTTAAAGATACCCAAAACTCAAACTTTCTTGGATCAAATAAAAGCCCACGAGTTGCTCTACCTTTTTAACAAAGGGACTAGGGTTGAAAGACCCCTAAATCAAGGTGTATTTATAGAGAGAGAGAGAGTATTTTAGAGAGAGAATGAGCTAGGCTAGGGTTTTGGGTGAAAGAGATACAAAAAGTGATGTAGAAAAGCTCTGCTGCGAACTAATATATGCAGTCCTCGCTCGAGCGAAGGAGTCGTAGCTCGAGCGACCAAACACAACAGTGACCTCGCTCGAGCACAAGAAGCGTCGCTCGAGCGTAGAATGCAAAGCTTCAGGTCTGCCATAAATGCATACGCACGCTCGAGCGCAAGAAGTCATGCTCGAGCGAAGAAGCAATTTCACCAGGCTCGCTCGAGTGAAGAACTTCTCCTTCCTAGAAAAACTGCGTTTGGGAGAAAAGCCTGAAGACCCTCAAACCGTGCTCGAACACAAGAAACCCCGATCGAGCAAAGAAGCAAATTACACAAGGCTCGCTCGAGTGCAAGAAGTCTCGCTCGAGCGAAGAGGTCAAAATCTGGGCAACAACAATCTAAACCAATCAACAACCAACCTGTTCCAAACATGCCCAACAAGTTCCAAAACTCAAATACAAAGAGTCAAAGGGAGAAAAAAAAAAACAAGACACGGATACAATATTCGACCACGGAACCAAAGTTCGGGACACAATGAAGATCGGGGCAAAACCGGGATCGCTATAAAAAATCTGAAGTTACACTTTAGATGGAGAGAGGAAGCCGAATTAGAGAGAGAAGGAGCTCAAGATTGGAGATTTGAACTAAGAGCTTGGGAATTTGGAAGCTAGGCTCAAGAATTAGCCATAATTAGAAGGGTGTTGAAGCTTCTAGGTGAGTAATTGAACTCAAATTCATGAGTTTAAGTTCATAACTAAGTAAATTCAAAGTATATGAGAAGTCAAATGCATAAATTAAGCTAAGCTTGGTGAATTTGAGATCATTGGATGCATGCATGTGAGCATTTACCATGATTATGTACATTTGAGCTTATGGCATGTTAAATATGTAAAATTGAGTGTCAAATTACTCATGCATGTATAGTTTTGTTGAGCCTTATGACTTTGAGCCTTATTTGTATCATTTGAAGTTGAATTGGAGTAAATATTTTACATGCATACATGATTCATGAAGATTGGAGGCTTAATTGCATGAATTTTGAAATTACAAAAGAGTTTGCGATGATTTGAAATATGGATCATGATTTTTGGACAATTGGTTTCAAATTACTCATGTCTTCATGCTAGGCAATGTTTTTCTATGAATTGGCATTGATTTGCAACCTTTGGAGCCTTTGAAATGTATTTTTGAGCTTTAAGCAGAATTCTGGAAAACCCAAAATTCGACTTGTCCGCTTGAGCGAGGAAAGTCTCGCTCGAGTGTGAAAATCAAGCTCCCAGAAGTTTTACAGTAAATTGCACGATAGCTCGAGCGGCAAACCTTGCGCTCGAGCGGACCCTGTTTTACAAGACTCCTCGCTCGAGCGACAGAAGTCTCGCTCGAGCATAAAAGTTATGCAACCAGTACTTTTACAGAGCTTTGCAGTCCTCTCGAGCGACCAAGGCTGCGCTCGAGTGGAGAGCCTTGTTTCAGAAATTTTGAAAAGTCGCTTTGTGTTTTGTTGTCCATTCTCTATCATTTCTAAGCACTCTTAGGCATGCATTGGGCATTGTAAATGACCTAAAAGGATAAGAAAGAGGCTTAAGAGCAATAAATAAATTAAGAATGGATTGAATCGCTTGGAACCCAATATGTTATGAAATGTGTAGGGTCAAGCACAAGGACAGATTCATCAGCAGAATACTGTGAGTAATATCTTAGTAAGGATATTTTGAAGCATGCTACTTTCCAAATGCCTACCTCCGTATAAGTTTTATGGAATTGTTTCTTTGAATTGTGAACAAATGTTCGTTATGCCGTAGTTTGAATAAGGCCGTTAGAATACAATATGATTATGATCTCCAAATTGAAATGTGCATAGACATGAATAATTGGGTCAAAGGCCGTTTGACATGATTAATTGGGCCAAAGGCCGTTTGACAATAATAAGTGGGCCAAAGGCCATTTGACACGAATAATTAGGCCAAAGGCCGTTTGCTATGAATAATTAAGGCAAAGGCCGTTTAATATGAACAATTGGGCCAAAGGCAGTTTGACATGAATAATTGGGCCAAAGGCCGTTTGACATGAATGAATTGGACCCGAAGCCGTTTGATAAGGGTGAGTTGGGCCCAAGGCCGTTTGATATGTTTGGGCCTGAGGCCGTTTAATGTGTTAGATAGAAATATGAATGGGCTTAAAACCATTTGATATGTCCGTTACGAATCTCATTTATGTAACTTCCTTATTTTGATATTATTCACTAGGCTATTGCTCACTCTCATTTCTATGCATGTAGGTGAGCAAAGAGATGTCCAAACCTAGCCTCAGTGAAGAATGTGAGGGGAAGTCAGTTTTGCGGAGTCAGCCTGAGTGTCTCGCGTACGAGACTTTGTTTTGGTTTTGTTTACTCTCTTTTGCTATCTTGGTGAATACATTAGATCACCCATTTACATAAACTTTTGTTTGGCTGACTACTTGTTTAAAGTTCCTGGATGAACAAGATGTTAAATCTGCCTATATGTGTGGGTTATTATGATATGTGTTTTGGAATAATGTTGTTTTGCCATATAAGCACAGCTCACTGGACAAAAATTTTAAGTCTGCTTCCGTTTTGGCCTCATTATTATAAAAAAAAATATATAATATGTCTGATTTTGTTTGAGGCTGTAGGTAATCTCATGATTACTGGCCGATTATGACCTTAATCCATAGGGGAGGGTTTGGGTCATGACACTCTTGGTCGACAAAGAAAGAGAGAGGAGAAAAAAGGTGAAGAAGAATCTAAACATGTTAAAGCTCAAGAGGGTGAAGTTGAAGCCCTAGATCATGATATGTCCTCCTTCTTTGCTTCGTTTTTCTTCTTCTTTCATCACTTCGAAGGTCTCTCTCTCTCCTCCGTTTTATTTATTGTTTTCTTTTTCTTCTCATGAAAGCCTCTCTGTTTCCCTTTTTATTTATTTATTTCTTTTTGGTTGAGAATGAAACACAGATGACTTGGAGTACCCAAAATCTCATTTTTTGACACGTGGTGCAATGCTTCCATCTAGAAGTGTAATTTAGGTTGCATATACTTATTTATTTATTTCTTTTTATTCTCATGAAAGATTGAATATACTTTTTTAATTTTTTTTAACAAGAACCTTATTTTTTATTTATGTATATCTGAGACCCTTTTTTCCTCTTTTATTTTTTCTATTTTTTTTCAATTTTATTTAATATAAAATAAATAATATTGTTGCACAACCTTCATAAATGCAATAACAATAATTGTATTCATTTCATAATTATAAAAGATGCATGTTCATCAAAACAAATTGAAAAAACTTTTCAATGTTAATTTTATCATTTTTAATATTTTTAAAAGTTAAATCAAACCAAACTAACCATTTATATTTGGGCAAATTACCTACACCTCCTTTGAACAAAATTACAGATTCTCCCTTGAGGTTTCAAAAATTACATCCCGTCCCATCGCAATTAATGCCGTTAGCAGACATCATAAATTGACTAAAATGCCCTTTTGACAAATAATGCGATTTTGGGATAAAATTATTTTTAGGGGACCAAATATTTCTGTTGCGAAAAGTGTCGTTATTATATTTTTAATAACGAAAATTGAATATTAGTGATAAATTATTATCTTTTTGGTATCAAATATTTTGTCTCAAAAAATAAACTATTTTGAGACCAAATTATTTTGTCCTAAAATTTTATTTATTTTTGACATTTTTGAAATTTTATCTCTAAAAGCCTTATTTTTTACTTTTCAAGGCAACCTTTTAGCGATTATCCTCACAACGATAGAAATTAGTTCCTAAATGTCTTTTGCAACAAAATTTTTACTTTTAGAGATCAAAAAAATTAGTCTCTACAACTCTTATATGTTGTAGTGTCAGATGGTGAAAATATCATAAAATTAACAAATAATTAAATAAGTTAAAATACAAGGAATAGCTTGTCGAAAAATTCTTAGAATATGTTTGGTTTGATTTTTAGAAATTTTTTTTAAATTTTTTTTAAAAAAACTAAAAATTAATTTGGTTAAGAAATAAAAAATAAAAAAATAAAAAATAATTATTATTTTTATATAATTTTATCTTTTGAGTGGTTAGAAATAATTTTTACAAATTAAATATATTTTTTCTTATTTATTTTTATTAAATTTATTTTATTTTATTTTTTTAAATTCTGAAATTTTTTTCTAAACAACAAATCAAACATGGTTCCAAAAACTTAAGGCTCTGTTTGGAAGAGCTTTGAAACTTTAGTTCCATCATTTGGTTTGCACGTAGTGTTTGTTTACGGTTTTCAAAAATTAATTTCACTCTCATTTTTGAAAACTCTGTCCAAGGCGGGAAAATTTGGACTAACCAGTCGTCCTCCCGAGCATCCGAAAAATTAATTCCACACTAATTGGAACCCTCTCAAGTGGACGGTGAGATTGGTCCCCTGAATTAGTTGTTCCAATAGGTTGGATACGGAGTTATCAAAAAAACAAAAGAACAAACAAACAAACAAACAAAAACGTTATTCCCCATGAGTAGAAACAAATGAAAAGTGTATTGATTCTTCGATTAAATGACATAGCTAGTGGTTTGTGGTTTACCTAATTACTGTTTTTGGTGAAATGAGGTGTGTGTGCACACGCGTGCTCATTCCATATCATTATATATCATCCACAATTGTGAATCAGACTAGAGTGAACATCTTTTTAAAAAGTACCTAATTACCTGTAGAAGCAATAAGTCCGTCACTTTCATTACTATGTGATGCGTGCACATAGTAATGAGAGAAGAAGGTCATGAATTGAGCATCCCCGCTCGGGAACTTAGGTACGAGAGAAGAAGGTCATGAATTGAGCATCCCCGCTCGCCCGATCAAAGATCGGCCTCTACTAATCATGATATGAATTTTATTTACATTATATGCTCTTGTTCCGATTATTTGGCTAACATTACTATGTGATGCATGCACACCCAAGTATAGACTAATTTGCAAGAATTGGAACATTTGATTCATGTTTGTTTTGAAAAGAGTTTCGAATATGTACCACTTGAAAAAGTGATCGCATATAAACATTACTCAAATTATTCCAATTCAAGTAATTAGCTTTCATCCACAGGCATTCAAGCAGATATAGCAATTAAGCACTTTGCCTCATGGTAAGCATGCTAAACATGGAAGCATCAACATGCAATGCAATATGCTAAAACACAAAATAGCTCACCTAGTACTCCAAGTCAAGCCAAAAGAAACAAAAGAGTTAGAAAACATGCATGTTCCTAACAAATGCACCATGACTAAAGCAACATATGCGATATGCAATAAACGTGTTTGAATTATTTTGAATAGAGTATCTTCGTCCTTACACGCGGGCCAGATTGGCTATTTATTTGGTACCAAAAAATATTTTTTGACAGAGAAGAACATGCTTTTGCAGTGAGATAGCTATTGTGGTGAATTTGTTTTCTGGTACCTTGTTTCGTCCCTCCTTTTCCGTCTTTTTTGTTTGTTGATTGTTTTGGTATACAATGTTGTACTCCTCTAATCCCTTCTCTAACTAGCATGTCAACCATACTACATACTTGTCGCAAGGGAGCTCCATGAAGATGGAAACCCTCACCTTCATGCCATGGTTCAATGTACAAAGAAGATCCAAACCTCCAACCCGAGATTTTTTGATCTCACTGGAACCAACTGGAGAATCTACCATCCAAATATAGAAAAACTCCACTCGCCAATAGCAAGTCGACAGTATATACAGAAAGGGGGCGAGTTCGTCGAATAGGGAGAATTTTCATCTAAGGGGAAAAGTCCTTCGAAAAACAGAAACGAACTCTAGCGGGGAATACTTGGCGAAGCAGAAACGGAGGAACAATTCTTTGCACTCTGCAAAGAAAGATGTCCTTTCGATTACGTCACAAAATACCCCCAACTAAAAGCATTTTCGAGAGATCACTACAAACGAGAACGACCCCCATATACTAGCCCTTTTAATTCATTTCCTTTTTTAAATAAAGAAGTAAAAAAATGGGCAGAAAATAATATTTTATTTTTAAGTCAAAATTTTGTAAAATACAAACTATGTCAAAATTGTTGTTTCTCTGTTTACAGTGAAGACGACAACATTAGATTAGGGATACACATGAATAATATCCACGATTTATATACTGACGAAGAACTCTCCTCCTCCTCTGATAACAGGAACCAGAACAACGGCCCATCCGCCCAGTCTCCCTCTACCTCGAAAGACCCTCAAGAACAGGAAAAATCACCTGGGCCAGAAGTCTCGGATGACACAATTACTTCTCTGGTAGAATAAGCTTCAAGGACTACAATTAAGATGCCGTCTACAACGTCATAGACAACATCAAATACGCGACAGTTCCTACCAAATTAATGAAGAATTTAGTAGATTGCTAGAGAGATTTCCATGTATTTGTTAAATTCCAACCAGATCTCACTATTAGATGAGGAATTCCATGAATTATATTAACTAATGGGGATAGTAGTTGGTTAGATGCAATGTCCCTAAAAATGAGAGAATGGTTTGATGTTAATGTTACCTCTGTCATGATTAATGAAAAATTTTATTAATTTTATTTATGAAACCACTCAAAGTTCTATTTACTTACTACATTTCCCTTATCATCAACTATTACATCTTGAGTCACATCACTATTTTTTACACTGATAATTACATTTCATAAAACATTAGAAAATTATGCTGGATCCATAACAATTGATCCTCTACGATCAACTTCCTCTTTGCTAACACTAACCTCCAAAATCGACGGACCAGGATCAACATCACTAGTTTCATCACTACCTCTGTGTACATCAATCTCTGACAAACTCAGACGACCTCTGAGTTCATGAATAACTGAACCACTTTTCCTAAAACCTCCTAACAACAAATCTCTTCACCTCTCCGGTAATCCCACAGACTTAGTCCGTGTCAGAATCGGAATGGCCTTCGTTGGAGGACAATGCCAAACATCAATATTTTCATTAGTATATTTTTTAGATAACACTACAATAGAGGGGGGCCTCATTTGCAAATCTTCTGGCATGTCACTCGTAGAATACTTTAGATATCCCTTCATTTTACAATACGTAATCCCCTTTTTAATATTCGAATTTTCAAGTCGATACTTCACCATCCATAGCACTTGTTTGTCGTTAATTGAACAATAACCATTCCCATAATAGACTAACTCGCATTGACAATCCACATGGAAAATAAACCCCGCCTGCAGACTGTCATTACCATCTAACCTCCGATCATAAACATTTACTTTGACCAACCCACTGGCATTGGGTGCGCAAAGGGGGGAATATTTTATTAATATTTTATCAACCTTAATACTTTTTTGTTTGTATCTTAACCTTAATTGAGAAAATAAATTAGACAAAGCAAGTTCAATACAACTGAAATCACTTACTGAAACACCTTCAACAACACCAGTTTTTATATCGTCTACCTCCATTCAAAACCTGAACATTACAAATAAAAATACACAAATTATAATTCTAAACAGTCTTAAAGTACATTTGACTCCTTAAAGTAATTTTGCATTCTTTTCCACTAACAGTAGCAACCACTAAATATATGGCACCCTTCTAAATACTTCCAACATTTCCCAACAGCGTATCTTTGTAGTCCATCCAAACATCAACTGGGAAGAACCGGTCCACAACTTCTATCCCGTGACAAACGTACTCTTTGTCCTTGCCACCAACGAGCTTGAATCTCATTTTCTTTAGAATGCGAAACCGGTCGAACTAGTCAGGATCAAAATCCAGGTCTCAGGATTACCCTCGCCAACTCCAATAAATATCTTGTCAGGTGTGGGGACGGAATCTGACGGACTATTATCACTTATGAAGAAAAACAAAACGTGGTAGACCACATCTTCATCTTTAGCATCTTGTCCCAATTGAACATTCCCAATTAATTTTATACCCTTAACCACGATCTTGTCTGATTGACAGTCACTTCTCTTATTACCCAACTCAATACCATTAAGCAATCTCGCCACACCTTTATTATCAAATATAACGTCCCTTAATTGTTCATCGTACAGTTGTAACTTCCTTACTCCCCAGATGTGGGGTTGGAAGGCATACACATTATTACAACATTGCGCCTACACACAAGAGGGTCCGAATGAATAAACTAACTAGTTAAGCTAAGCTAAATAATTAACTATTACAAACCCAAATGAGTAATTTAGCTAAATTACTTAACTAATTATTACAACAACAAATTAATTAACTATTCTAACTAACTAATTATTACAAGACAAACTAAGCTAACTAGTTAATTACAAAACGAAGTAACCAAATTAACTACTCTAATTACTCCTCCTCGGGAAATGAAGAATGCTCATGCATGCACGGACTTTCCACACAAAAAAGCCACTGTTTCTGCTGCTAAATGCCTCTGTTGCACAGTTAAACACTTGCACTGTTTTCCACCTCAGAACCAACTATGTTCTGCCTCAAAAGTACACTGTTGGATTTGCACAGATGGCCGGCAGAAGACCTTCCGTCCACTGATGATGGCCTGCCGACCACTAATGACTGGATTGTCCTGCTTCAACAGAGAGCAAACAGAGTAGGGATACAGTATTCTCAAGGGTTTGTTTGTGCAACTTACCTCTCCTTATCATTTGAACAGTTGAAAGGAGTAGTAAGTTTTATTCGCAAACCACCAATGAATGCAATTTCATTGCATGATGGCTTATGACTCAAGTGTGCAAGTTCAATGAATGCAATAAAACAAGACTCTCAAAACCACCTCCCTATCATGAATGATCAAGGGAAGTAGTTGACAATGAATCTTGAACCGTTTTCATCACTAATGAGTATGAAACGACTCAAGACTCAAGGGTTCAATTAACGTCTAATTGAACCCTAACCAAATTATTATCTTGCACCCTTTTTTATTTACCAATTTTATTACTCCATTTTAGATTACCATCCATTCTTTAATCAATTAAGTCCACAAGTGAATTTTAAGTCCTCTAATGGAAAGAGGGCTCAAACCAAGTGTTGCTTTGGGCATGAAAGAGACATCATACCGTTGGTAATGAACCCCCAAAGGGATTAAACCATTAAGCATGACACCTCAATCTCATGCTTGAACAAACAAATAATTTGAAACCACTCTCAAGGCAAAGAAAAAGCCAAGAAATGAGGGAGGTTGGAAAGGTGATTAAAGGTGTTCACAAGTATGGAAAGCCATAAATAAACACTATCAACTCAAATAAGATGGTGTCTAATGCCTAAAACACCAAGCTTATGAGGACAATTACACTATAAGCATGTAATATAAAGCTCAAATGCAAAAAAACACTTAAAAATAGTCCTAAATAAGTCCTAAAACATGCTAGAATTAAGACAAAAATAGTTAGAATAATAGGCTAAAACATGGAACATGCTAGGCTAGTAAACAAAACACAAGGAGATGAGGCTAACCCCTCCAATTTTGGACTTCAAAACATCATTTTGGCCACTGAAATAATTCTGAAAGTCAGTGTTTAAAAGCTCAAAAAAAAAAAGATAGTGTAAGGATGGGAAACACAAGGGTAAAGGCCTTGAGAGCAAGGTGTAAAGAAGGGTAAACCACCCCTCAACCTTTGTTAGCCTTAAAACCCAAGTTTCAGCCCAAAAATACAGAGGGCTTGTTTGGTTTGTTTTGGGGGGAGTTGTTTTTGAAAAAAATTTGGGAGAGTTGTTTTAGAAATTTTTTTGGTTTGTTTGGTTGTATATTTTGAGAGATAAATATTTTGTGGGAGTTTGGGATGATTTGATATTTTGGAAGAATTTAGTAGATGTGTGTGAGAGAAAAAGTGATTGAGAAGGAGAGAGGAGAGAGAAAAGGTGATTGATTGATGTGTAAGAGAGAGAAAGTGATTTTGGAAATTTTTTGAGAAAAATCTCAAACCAAACAATTTTTGGAAATTTTTTTTCTAAAACTCATCTCTCAAATTCAAACCAAACAAGCCCAGAGTTTTTACAGCCCAAAAATAGTGGAAAAACAGTAAGAAAAAGAGAAATTAAAGCAAGTAAAGAAGCAAAGCTTATACCTCTTGAAGATAAGAACCAATTCTAGGCAATAAAACAAGTCAAACACACCCTCAAGAACTCAAACAAGGCTCAAAGGTACCTCAACTCAAAGATGGAGAGGTTTGGCTAAGAGTGTATAGGCAAAGGTGATGAGTGTATAGGCAAAGGTAAAGAAATTTGCAAGAGAGAGAGAGAATTGTAGAGAGAGGAAAAATTTTGCTCCAAAATTTTTCTAACCTCTAAAGCAAGAGGGGAGGTCCTCTATATATAGAGAAACATGAACCTCCCTCAAAAACATCCAGTCATAAACGTGGCAGCAGATTCATGCATCTGTGCAAACAGCTGGCGCATCTGTGCAAACAGCTGGCACAGCTATCACAAAATATCTGCAAAACACATTGGTGGCTGACGGATAGTGGCCCGTAGGCCACATCAGTGGCCCGTAACCAGAAGAAGTGGCTGGCAGCCCATAGCAGTGGCCGGCAGGCCACAAGAGGTTGCAGGTATAAAGATCATTGGGTTTGGTCCAAAAATAAGGCAATATGTGTGTAGGGTTTGAAGGCTCACGATTGGGTTGGTGTTCAGTGTACCTGATCATCGAAAAGAACCGACCCCCACCTGCTCACGACCATTCTTAAGAGTTTGTGCTCGACTGGCCAATCAACCGATCCTTGCCGCTTCTTATTTTCATATAATAGGTTGTTGGAGAAGTTGAGGGTCAACGAAGTTGAGTATGGAAAACTGTGGCATTCCGCTGAGGACTTCAAGCACTTATCAAGTATATACATTCATCCTTGAATGTGCAAGCGATAACGTCCAAGTCGTAAGGGTCGTCGAAAATGGGGTGTCTACATATGCAAATGACTGCACCTTTGTTCAATTGGCATACATTTTACAAATATAGAGGTTTCCTAGAAAGGAATTTCAATATCCCTCACTAGAATACCTTGTTTGCCAGTGCCATAATAGACGGAGTTGAGTTTGTTACTAAAAGAAGGACTTACTCCTACAGGGTTGGCAACATCCTTAATTTCATGTCTGGATTGGATTTGTCATGTAACAAACTACTAGGGGAAATACCTTTTGAACTAGGGAAGCTAAGTAGTGTTCTTGTACTAAACTTGTCTCACAATCTCTTGACTGGACCCATCTCAAAGACCTTCTCAAACTTTGCCCAGATAGAGAGTTTGGAGCTTTCTTACAATAGTTTGAGCTGAAAAATCCCAACAGAACTAATGAATCTAAATTTTTTGAAAGTGTTCATTGTGGCTCATAACAATTTATCAGGCAAAATATTAGACAAGAAAACACAATTTAGGACCTTCGAAATGAGCAGTTATGAAGGAAATCCATTTCTTTGTAGACCGCCATTGGAGAAAAATTGCATAGCCATCATTGATTTGTCATACTCGCTAACAATAACATCCTCAAACGAAACTGAGGAAAAATGGTATGATATTGATCTAGTGTATTTTTCTGCAAGTTTTGTCAGAAGATACATCACTTTCTTGTTTGGATTTGTTATTGTTCTTTACATCAACTCATACTGGAGACAAAGGTGGTTCTATCTGATTGAGGAGTGTATATGTTCTACTTATTATTTTATTTTTGATACTCTTTACAAGATATTAGGCCTTCTCAATAATTAACTATGGTTTGTTTCCATGAACAAGTATTGCCATTGTTTGTTTCTTTGGACAAACATGGCTAATGTTGCAAATAGCATTTGCTTTGTGTTGCTTATGAATGAAGAATTGTGAATTAATAACAATTATTGATAACTTAGTTTCATTTCCTTTGTTTTCTAATTGGTATATTGCAAGGAGCTTTTTATATCATCCTATTTGTTGTTACTCATGAGCATGCTGACCAATTAAACAAATATCCTTACCCTGTCCCATAAGAGTAAGACTTTTGTCCCTCTAGATGCATGCCATTGTTACTCTGATTTCCTTATGGCGAAAGTAAATGTGGGAATTGTAACGCCCCAAAATAAATGCCATAAATCCATCCAAGACCATATAATAATATGAATTAGAGTGTAATGTTCTTCCATTTCATGAGAGTCAATAGTATAAAAGAGTTTAACACATGTGATTATACATCCATAAGCTCTACTCTGAATCTATAGCATGTGGTACCAATTTAATGACATGGAATAAGAGACCAACAAAAATAAATGCCCTATAGCCTTATATATTTCCAAGATTATGCTTGGTTACAACAAAAGTGGATATAAATCCAATACAAGTAAAGCCCTTCACTTGAATCAAAACAATAGCATAGTACACAAAAGAGAAGCCTTCAGCTCCGATTTCTCCCAAGCTATTGCCTTGGTAGAGACATATCACCAACACTTGAAAATGTTTTCCCATATAGGGTGAGTCAAACCCCAGTAAAGATAATCCAACATAATTTATGAATCTTAACAAGTATATAAGGTTTAATGCATATGCAATGCTCGTGACAAAACATTTTTATCATTCTTTCCTAAACCATACAATGCCAAGTATTATATCTCATTCCAAAAACCATTTCCATTACATTTAGAAAATCAAACCGTGAATACAACTCCGTGAATCTCTAGATACATATCTACAAGTAGGCGATGCAAGCTCTACCAATTTGTCATTTTTACCGGTATTAACCGGAAGGCTCGACACATATTCGTGATGTTCTGGTCTTTCACCAAGGACACTTCAGCCAACTTAACATTGTAACCACACCCCTACCCAGATTCACCAAGTATTCACCTCATTTCTCAAAACAGTAAACATTTTCCGATGTGCTCAATATGCAATAAATGCTCAATGCCATAGATGAGAAAATAGTTTCAATTTACCTAATTCTCATGCAAGTTCTATAACAATCATAGCTATCCTCCACCGATTGCCCAAAATAGATATCTCTAAACAGATAGTTAAATTTCATAAAGATACACTTTTCAATTTCCAAGATGTGGGTGGTAACGCATACCCAACCCCACCATCGTCATTATCAACAATCCAATTCCAATTATCATTCCCAAATTCCATTTCAAAATCAACATTTGACATTTTAGGGCAAAATCCCCTTTTTATCCAAATCAAGTTCAAGTATCAAAACTCATCATTTTATCACATCCAAAACTCACCTCCATCCCCACAACCATTTTAGAGAATCTAGGTGCAAAACCCTTTTTTTAAATTTCAAAACCAAAACCCCTTGTTGTTCAAAACTCCCAAATCTCAATATTGTTGAGAAAATAGCAAATATACAAGTTAAAAACCATAAGAAGGTGTAGAAAATCTCTACCTCAAGCTTAGAAGACCAAAGGAAGAAATGGAGAGACTTCAAAGATGCCAAAACTCAACTCTATTCAGATCAAATGAGAGCCCTCAGAGTGCTCTATCTTTTTATCAAAGAGGGTAGGGTACAAAGATCCTCAGATCTAAATGTATTTGTAGAGAGAATTTGGATTTTAGAGAGAGAGAGAGAGAGTCGATCTAAGGTTTTAAGAGAAAAAGATATGAAAAAGTAATGTAAAAAGGTGTTTCTACGAACTGAAATACGCGTAGCTCACTCAAGCGAAGGAAGTCTCACTCGAGCGACCAGATACAAAAATCACACTCGCTCGAGCATAAGAAGTTTCGCTCAAGCGTAGAATGCACCCTCTCAGTATTTTTATAGGTTTGCAAAAATACTGAGAGTTGACAAAACTCGTTTGAGCGAAGGAAGTCTTGCTCGAGCGAAAAAGCAAAATACACAACTCGCTCGGGCACAAGAAGTCTCACTCGAGCAAAGAGCGAAAATTCTAGGCAACAACAGTTTGGACCAACAAGCGACTAACCTGTCCCAAACCCAACAAACACATCCCAAAAGTCAAACTCAAAGCGGAGTAGGGAGAAACAACGCATGAACAATCAAATGAGGCGATGAAACCCGAATCCAAGACATCAATGGGTCGGTTCTAAACCAGAATCGCTATAGGAATCATGTTGTGTAAATCACATTTGTGTTGTGTCATCTAGGATTCGTATTGGAATTTTCTCAATAGTATCTTAACTGATTTATTTTTCGTGGTATTGTGTCATGTTTATGTCTAGCACATACTGTATTAACATTTAATGTATTAAAACTAAATTTTGATACTGAAAATTGAATTATAGTGCTTGAAGTTCCCACGCTGTATGGAAATCAGAGGGGCTGCACAGATGGAAATATTTTATGTGGATTGTTTGGAATGATAGATTGCACTAACAATCAGAAATACCAGCGGCATTTAACGGATGATAATACTTGTCCTATTTGTGGATCCTCTACTGAAACCACTTTGCATACTCTACTGGATTGTCAAGTTCCTCGAAATATCTAGACAGAGTTAGTAAAGCCTTCTATCTAACTAGTATTTTTTAAGAAAATTACTTCGTAGCTCGAAATTTTAGAGGCTCGAGTGGCCCGAATTCCAAAACGACGTCGTTTTGCGCTTTGGCCATTTTTCCCCCCTATCTTTTCTCTTTGAAATAGAGAGACAATAGAAGAAAGAGAGGGGGAACAGAGAGAAAATGGAGGAAGAAAAAAAAAAGAGAGAGAACATAGAGAGAGAGAGATATATATACACAGATCTGTGTATATATACAAATGAGGGTCGCAATGGGCGACGATGATAGTAACACCGATGGGTGGAGGTGTTTGCGATGGTGATGGTGATGATGATGGTGATGGTGATAGCGATGGGCGATGGTGTTGGTGGCTCCAGTGGGTGGGAGTTCTAGCTCTTTCTCTCTATGTTCTCCCCTCTTTTCTCTCTCTCTCTCTCTGTTTCCCCTCCCTCTTCTCTCTCTCTCTCTGTGTTCTCCCTCCCTCTCTCTCTTTCTCTCTGTTCTCCCTCCTCATTCTCTCTTTCTTCTCTTTCTCTCTCTCTTTGTTCCCCATCTATTTTCTCTCTCTCTCTCTCTCTCTCTCTCTCTCTGTGTGTGTTCTCCCTCCCTCTCTTTCTTTCTCTGTGTTCTCCCTCCTCATTCTCTCTCTCTTCTCCCCTCTTCTCTTTCTCTCTTTCTTTGTTCCCCCTCTCTGTTCTCTCTTTCTCTCTCTTTTCTCTTTCTCTCTTATTCATCCTCTCATTCTTTTCTCATTCTTCTTTCTGTTTCAGAGAGAAAACAGATAGAAAAGTCATGAAGGAAGAAGAAAAAGAAAAGGAAAAAAAAAAAAAAGTGCCACGTCGTTTTGGCACCTCAAGCCATTCGAGCCACAAGTTATTCGAGCTATCTAGCGGGATTGATATTTTAATTTGCTACTTCAACAACGGTTGGACAGAAACTTGAAACAGAATGAGTGGCCTTTGAATATGGATCATAATTGGGGAATGGTATTTTAGTATGCCATTTATCTAATATGGTTTTGACAAAATAAGACGGTTAATGATAGTTCTTTTGTTATTCATTTTGGCATGGTTCAATAATCAAGTGCAGGAAGTGCAGATGGCTCAGATTTTTTTGAGAAAGAAGTCAGGGAATAATGGCCTGATTCGATGGGATCCTTCACCTCTAGGTTGGCTAATGATAATGGCTCTTTTGTATCATGTGGGTGATGGATTTTTGTCAAAAGGTCGGGTGGGCTTCAGCAATTACGGCAGAATTTTGGGCGCTATAGTAAGGGATCAATATTGCATGGTCTCGAGGATATCGTAATGTAGTCATTGAGTCCAATTCTCAAGAAGTAATAACGGCAATTCACACAGAGGCTGGCAATCACCCAGACCGAAAGTTAATTTTGAGTATTAGGGCAATATTAGGGAGAGATTGGGAGTGCTCTTCTATTTTGGTCCACGTGACAGAATTATGTGTGCTAATTTTTTAGCACCTATTGGGGATCAATTAGAGGGGGTAGTTGAATTTGACAATCCTTCGGTAGAGTTACGTTATATATTGGCTTTAGATACCCTTGATTGGGGGAAGAGTTATGCTCTGTTTGGTTGTGAATTCAAATCATAATTCCACACCTTAATTCAAGTATGGTGTTTGGTTAGTGTTCTCAAACGATGATTCCAAAACTCTGCACAGAACACCTGCGGTTTTCTGTTTTGACAGACGCGTTTTTCTTTTTTTTTTTGAAAATTTTTCCTGACGGGACGTCCGGCCAGTTGTCCGGCCGGTTGACCGGAATAGTGAATTTTTTTTTTTTTCAATTGATTTATATAATCGAAAAAAACATTTTCTGAAATTTTTAAAATTTTTTATGTACTTTAAAATAATTTTGAGTTGTATGTTTAGTTATGAGTTGTAAATTTTTGTATCACATATCAAATGTCACATCAACAATTCTCACTCAAATCAAAACTATTTTCAAAACTCTTTACCAAACAAATTTTCTACACTCAAATCATAATTTCACAACAAACAAACTCAAAATACAACTCATACTCTCAAATCACATTTACAAAACTCTACCAAACGCTACCTTAGTTTTTTGTGTTTTAGCTTCAGCCCCCAAAATTAGAACCGTGCAAAATACCGTCTAATCTGTAAAAATTGTATCGATTCGTATAAATCTGCACCGCTCGATCCACTAACTGCGATTTAAACTTTAAAATTTCTAATCCGCCTTTGAAATCATTCCGTTCCATTATAGTTAATACATATATTTTTTTTAACCTATAATGAAATATTAAAGTAAAAATAAGTAAGAGATTTAAGATGTAAAATTTATTGCTAATTAATAGTTATATATAGAGAAAATAAATGATAAATCCAATCTAAAGATGGTGTAAGGCATTAAGCCTAGTGAATTTTTTTATTGGTCACGTTTTGTAAAATAATTTGGTGAGCAGTCCTAAAAGAAGTTTTGTTTCTAATTTTACCTTTGACTTTTTTTTATCTATTTGACTTTTCATTAACAATCTGTTCAAATTTATATCTATCCACTCAAATTTTTTAGTGTATCTGTTCAATTTTTTCTCCTATATGTTCAAATTTTATCCTAAATTCTATATATATGTTCTGTTTTTCCTCTAATTCTATTTAATTGATCAATTTTTTTCTCTTAAATTCTATCTATCTGTTCAAAATTTTTGACTATCTGTTCAATTTTTTCCCTAAATTCTATCTATATGTGCAATTTTTTCTTAAATTATATCTATCTGTTCAAAAAAAATTTTATATGTTGAAAATCTGTGTCAACTTTTTTGTTTATCTATTGTAATCATCATCATCAACATCAATTTTTTTTCTAGATCTGTTTTATACAAACAAACACTCGCAGATATACATACATACACTCACAGATATACAAATAAAATTCAAATTCAACAACAACAAAAAACCAACAAGAACTACAAAATAATAATAATAATTTGAACAGATCTAGATCTGAAAAATCTGTTCAACAACTCAACTTATCTGTTACGACAGTAACCACAAAAAAAATAAAATAAAACAAAAATTTCACAGATCTAGATTTGAGAAATCAGCTCAAGTTTCATCTTCTTTTTCTTCAAATCTCTTTCCTTTTGTTGCCTTGTATTGACCTAGATCAACAAAAAATCATATATACATACAAGTTAATCTATATTTATAAATATTGAAAAATTAGTAAAATGATACATATAAACAAAAACCTCACAATTACATAAATGTACATATATAGATAGATAAGTATAAATAGCAATAGATGTTTATCTTTTGATTTGATTTCTTTTTTTTGCTTCAGCGAGATATGGATGCCGTAAAGGCTAAACCACGGCGGTGAACGACGAAGCTGCTTTGTGGACTAGATCTGATCTCAAATCTGAGCACGAAAAAAATGGAAGAAGTTCGTGGCGTTGGTGGTGGTGGTGGTGGTGCGGCGGAAGGAGGTGATGTGTGACAGAGGACAGCGAGGAGGTGCTAGATTGAAGGAGATCAGAGATGATGCATCAAACGGCTGTTGCTGCTGCTGTTGCTATTCCTCTAGCGGAGACGATGAAATGGAGATGCGATCGGACGGTGAAGATTGCGGGGAAGAGATAGAGATGGAGACGGAGATGGAGAAAGTAAGATTGGACATTATGGTAGTGGGGGCAGCGGGGACAGGTGCGGCGGCGTAGCAAGGTCGATGAATCGACGGTGAAGTAATGAGAGAAAGAGAGAGAGATGGAGGGATTTGTTTAGGGTTTTGACCGAATGTGTGATAATGGTGTTTTGGGAAGTTAGTAAAAAATTGATTTTTTAGTTTTTTTGTGATTTTTTGGCTTTTTTTGTATTAAAAAAGTAGAGAGGTGATGTGACTCAAAAAAGTCAAAAGCCAAAAAGTTGGCTTTTTACTATGTTGCCAAAATGCATAGGCTATGTTTGGCATGGGTTTTTTTGGTTATTTTAGTCACAAAAAGACAAAATTGGTTAAAAAATCAAAAATAAAATGTCACATCCAAATTATAATCATTTTATTTTTTCTCTCACAAAAGTTTAAAAAGCCAAAATATCTATCCCAAACGAGACTTTTTAGCTCCAAGCTAAAATAGCCCCAAAAAAATTAAAAAGTCAACCCACAAAAAGTTGGTAAAAAGTTAATTTTTTGGCTTTTTTTATGATTTTTTGGACTTTTTTGTATTAAAAACGTAGAGAGATGATGTGACTCCAAAAAAACCAAAAAGTTGGCTTTTTACTATGTTACCAAAACGCATAGACTATGTTTTGGCATGGATTTTTTTGACTATTTTACTCACAAAAAGACAAAAGATGTTAAAAAGTTAAAAATAAAATGTCACATCCAAATTATAATCATTTTATTTTTTCTCTCACAAAATCAAAAAAGCCAAAAAAATCTATCTCAAACGAGGCTTTTTAGCTCCAAACTAAAAAAGCCAAAAAATCAAAAAGTCAACCCACATTCCAAACGAAGGTTATATAATGAAGGGTATTTTGGTCATTTTGCTTCAGCTTGTCATTATGGACAAACTATTTCAGGGTTGAATTTTTGCCAAAGAAAATTCAATTTTGGATTTTTGGTCCGAACGTTCTTATATATATGAAAAATATTATATAAAATTAATTTGTGTTATATATATATATATATATAATATTGTGCAAATTAGTGTTAAATATTATACAATGGCTTAATAATTAATTAGAATATTTTTTAATCCATCAATCCGCCCAAAACTGCTCAAACCGCAACTTACCAATCCATTATTCTATTTATAATTTTATTCTCAAATTGTCCGAATCGCACCGTACACATCCTACCCAGAATACCAAAAAAAAGAATATTCTAATTTGAACTGAAATTTTAATTTGAACTAAAATTTTAATGATTATACGTTGTTAGGAGTGTAAAAATGACTCGTAACCTGTTGGCAGCTCGAAACTTGCCCGCGGCCCGGGGTGGGCCCGAGCCCAGCCAGAGTCCTTGGGCTTGGGCTTGGGCTTGGGCTTGGGCTTGGGCCATCATTTTGTAGATCAACCCGACCCACCTGGCCCGTCCCGTGGCCCAGCCCATCAGGTCGCTTAAGGCCCACTCAAGGCCCTGCTCGAGGCCCGACCCGCTCGAGACCCAGTGGTTTTTTTAGTGAAAAATAATAAAATTTTGGTAGAAAAAATTTTAAAAAACAAAAAAAATGATCAGGCCTGTCCAAGCCTGAGGTTAGGCCTAGGCCCGGGATCTGGCCCACTAGCCCGCCCAAGGCACGAATACCCCTGGGCTTGGGCTTGGGCCTAGGCTTAATTTTTTAGCCCGTGAGTCGGCCTGGTTCGGCCCGAATTTTGACGGGAACTCGCGAGACCCGGCGTGAGCCGAGCTGGGCGCGAGCCTGGGTGGACCGGGCCAAACCAGGCCAGATTTACACCTCTATACGTTGTTATTTTGAACTAAAATTTTAATGATTATACTTTGGACACAGTTGTCGTGAAGCTCATACAACGAGTATTCTACTATTAATTATGTTATTAATTTTGTACCTGTAAAATGATTGGTTTTCAAAAACCTCTTTGAAACTTGAGATTATAGTCAGCCCATCCCAATTGTTTTGTTGTTTCCTCTACAACGTACCACTTACTCTTTACCTGCTACTTTCCACATTCAAAACTTTTGTGACTTCTTGTTGAATAAAATGATTCGAAAGGCAAAAAATTCCAAGTGATGATTCAATTGAGTAAACTAATAAACTTGAGATTATAGCCAGCCCATTCCAATTGCTTTGCTGTTTCCTCTATAGCGTACCACTCACTCAACTCACACTTTACCTTCTACTTCCCACATTGAAGACTTTTTGTGGCTTCTTGTTGAATGAAATGATTAGAAAAAATTATTTTTCAAAGGCAATAAATTCTAAGTAGTAATTCAAGAATGTTTTGGAAAGATGGTTAAAAATTAATTTTTTAACTTTTTTTTAGCTTTTTGGCATTTTTTGTAAGAGATGAAATGGGCTAAAAGTTAGAAAGTGACTTTTAACTAACTTCCAAAAGATGCTTCAATTGAGTAAACTTATAGGCTCCGTTTAGTTTAGTTTTAAAATTATGATTTAAGTGTTGAGTTGTGATTTAAATATGGAATTGTGAGTTGAGTTTTGAAAAGAAAAAATTTATTTGGTTATAAATTTTAAAAAGAGATTTGAGTTGTATTTTGAGTTTTGAGTTTTTGAATTTTGAGTGGTATTTTGAAATATTTTGGATTTTTTTTTTAAATATTTTAAAATGTTTAAGAAAATTTTATTTTTTATTTTAAATATGTAATTTTTATTTAATTTTTTTATTTTAAATATTTAATTTAATTTTTAATTTATTTAATTTTTTTTAATATTTTAAACTCAAAACACAATTTTACACTCAAATCATAATCAAACACATAATTCAAAACTCAATTAAAAAACTATTTTCAAAACTCATAACCAAACATATAACTCAAAACTCCATACCACTTTCAAAACTTCACACTTAAATCGTAACCAAATACATAACTAAAAAATTAAAATATTTAAAAATATATTTATAAAATAAAATAAAATATTTAAAATAAAAAATAAAATTTTTAAATATTTAAAATATTTAAAAAAAACACAACACATAAATGTATGAAATACAATGCACATTAAAATAATTAAATAAATATTTAAAATATAAAATATTTACCCTAAAAAATTAAATTAAGAAAAATTTTAAATATTTAAAAAAAATAATCTAAAAAATTTCAAAATACAACTCAAAACTCAAAATATAACTTAAAAACTCTTTTCAAACTCAACTCAAAACTCATAACTCAAAACACGACTTCACACTCAAATTATTATTCTAAAAATAATTTTTAAAAAAACATAAAAAAATATTTTTTGAATTTTTTTTTTTTAAATAGAGTTTTGAAAAGAGTTTTAAGTTATATGTTTGGTTATGAGTTTTGAAAATAATTTTTGAATTGAGTTCGATATATTTTTGAGTTGTGTGTTTGGTTATAAATTTTAAAAAGAGTTTTGAAAACTTTTAATTGCAATCACAATTCCAAATAGAACCAAACGCGGCCATAATTTGGCTATATTTGGCATAAACGTTTTTGGCTATTTTAGCCACAAAAAACAAAATAGACTAAAAAGTGAATAAGACAAAATATCACATCTAAATCATAATCATTTTATTTTTTCTCTCATAAAAGTCAAAAAAATCAAAAAAGTCAAAAAATCCAACTCAAACGAAACTTTTTTAATCCTAAACTAAAATAATCAAAAAGTTAAAAAAACCAAAAAATTAACCCACATCCAAATGAAACTTTTATCTAGCCAAAGAAAATCATACCTGAATGAATAACACAAGATCGTGACACAAAAGTTTAAAAAAATTATTTGCTTAGGGTTTACTTTTTAGTAACTTTTTGTTGATTTTTTTTTTATAAAAGTAATTTTTTTAAAAAGATAAAAAAATCTTTACACTTTGAAATTTTACTTGATTAGACCAATTAAAAAAAATAATAAATAATAAATAAATAAAGCCAAAATCAACCTTTATTTTCTATGATGGTTACAATTTCCTTCACAAATTTAAAATCAATTATTATAAATACAATTTGAAGACAACTGTCAAAGTCATCTGTGCCGGAGGGGCGACGCCAGTATTGCACTCAGGGTCCTATCTCCCATCAGGTTGTCAAAATTTTTGAAATTTTTATTTTTAGATAAATTATGACACTCTCAAAAGTTTTTGTTTAATATAAATCTCGCTCAAATTTAAAAAATTATATTTTTTTTCTTGAGATTTATAATCTCAATATAAATTGCCTCTTGAATTATTAATGTCAAACTCTAAAATTTTCTAAATAATCATCATGCTAATTTTCTTATCTTTTTTTCTACCTATTATCATAACTTCATTCTATAGCTTTCTATCTTTAATTCTACTTGAATATATTTTTATTAAGTGATAATATACAAACATAAATTTTATACTCCCTTCGTTCCAAATATTAATCCCTTATTCCATTTTTCTTTATCCTAAAATATTAATTCCTTCTCAAAAATTAAAGAATAAAATAATATGAATTTACTAGTTACCCTTCTTTTAAATTTATTAATTACACAAAAAGTATAATTATGACAACTGATATTCTAAAAAAAAATGTACTATATCTAAGGATAATTTTAAAAAATTAAAATATTTTTAAAATATAATAATTATATTATTAAAAAAAATTAGATTCCTAAAAGAGACTATATTTTGCAGTAATGATAGAGACTCCCACAAAACGCAATCCGCACAACCCCCAAAATGATCTAAACCATTCATGTCACTGTCAGAGATAGAAAAAAAAAAATCAAACACATCCATGATCAATATATCAGTAAGGGTCGTGAGAATCCTCCTTTGTGAGGATCCCAAATATTTTCCATTATTTTGGGAAGGAGACATTACAAAATTTTCAAACACAAATTTTGAAGTCAACTATCAAAGTCATCTTTTACAAAAGGGTGACGCCAGTATGAGTCCAGATCCTCTCCAGCCATTCCTCATATCAAGGGTTAAGATTTGGCCACGTCACTTTGGAGAGATTGGATGGCTCAGATCAAATTAGTTTAAAAAAAAAAAAATTGAAATTCATTTCATTACACAGCAAAACAGAGTTCCTTCCCATTCACTTTTTTTCTCCCTCTTCAGCTTTGGTAAACAACGACGCCATCTCGTGACATCGATGGCGGCGAATCCAAGTCGGCGGCAAACATCGACGGAGGATAAGCAAATTTCATGGTTTTTGGTTTTCCTTGTTTCACTCTCTTCTTTGCGTTTGTTTGTTTTTTTTTTTTTTTTGGGGGGGGGGGTGCCTATTAAACAATGAAAATGGTAGATGCAATACAAAAACTGAGATTTGAATCATAAGAAATTCACTAAGAAAAACAAAACAAAAAACAAAACTACAAACTCATTTCCCATTTTCAACCATCAAAATAATAATTACTTAATCAAGCTGTCTCTCTCCCTTCAATTTAATATTTCAATTCTTGGAACCAATTAATAAGAACCAACAAATAACAACTGTGCCAGTTTCAGAAAATGATTTTGAAGAACCACATTATAGATTATATATATATATATATGTATTGTAATAACCCTCACCACTGTTTACCGAATAACCGCCGATTACTGTTAAACTGAGACTGATTATGAGAAGTAATTGAACTGATTAAAATACTGGACTGACTGACTGAGATCTGAAACTGAATCGATTGACTGTGTCTGTTTAATTGCATGTCTATCTGTTTGACTGTTTAATTATCTGTTCAGTTTTCTGTGTTTAAACTGCAAATTGAAGGCCTTATCGGCGGCCGAACCGGAAATCGATTAGTGCCTCATGATCGTCATAATTTATGTGATTTTATGGTGTAATTATCTGAAAAGTGATTAGGGATGATTAAATTAGATTAAATATTGATAGATTGCAAGTATTGGACTTATTTACCATATTGCCATTTAGTAGGGCCTTTGTTTATTAATATGTTGAGCCTTATTACACTTAGATACAACACTTGTTTGGCCAATATTTCCTCAGCCATTTCTTGTCTCAACCGACCTTGAGAGAGTGAGAGTGAGAATTGAATTGTTCTTGAGTAGATTGCTTGGAATCTTGAAGTAATTGTTAGAGAATTGCCTATCTGGGCCTCTAGACTTGAAATTGAGGAAACTAGGTAAGTATTTCATCCTAATTGAGCCTTTAATTGTTGCATGTTCATGGTAGATAAGAGCTCTAGATTATGAATTGGTTGTAGGTTGTTGTATTATAGCTTAATACATGCATGCATGTGTACATTGAAGAGTTTTGAGTGTAACTTCATGGAATTTGTACATGCATGTCCATCTCTTGATCATAGACCATGATTTCATCTTGACTTGAAAGAATTGGCTCACTAGAGCATGTTTTGAAGGTGGCAAATTGTTTAAAATTCATGCATGTCATGTTCATAGCATGTTCATGGAAATTGGGTTGAAAATTGAGTTTGAATTAACCACCCTTGGGCTTTGATTTTATAAATTAAGCTTCTAATCATGTTATCCTATGTGTTTGTTAGTGTTTTCTAGGTTTTTGGCCCAAGAGGATCGATTTTAATGCATTTGAACTTGATTTTGAGCTTAAGGTTCAAATCTAGAATTTCCAGATTTTGGACCCACGCTCGAGCGAGGACGTTTACGCTCGAGCGTACACTCTGCGATCGTGCCTTCCGCTCGAGCGAGAAAAGTTACGCTCGAGCGTGAAATGCGTGCATCTAGTACTTTGCATGAGTTCACAGTTTGCTCGAGCAAGAGAACCCACGCTCGAGCGAGGACATGTGTCTCACGCTCGAGCGAGGGTCGAGCGCCCATCGAGCGTGAATTTTGAGCATCCAGTTTTTTTACTGTAGCATACAGTCCGCTCGAGCGAGGAAGTCTACGCTCGAGCGTAGCTCCTTTGTTTGCATGTCCGCTCGAGCGTAGAAAGCCACGCTCGAGCGAGACCCCTGTTTTCTGAAAATTTTGTAAAGTGTTCAAAAGTGCATCTTTGCATCCTCTTTCCATCCTAGGCATTCCTAGGACATGTTTAAGACATCTTAATGAGGATATAGATGTAGAACCACACCAAGGCAATTTAGGGATTAAGTTATTATCTTTCCCAACTGTGGAACTTAGTGTGTGTTCAATCTGTTAACTGTTTAGGGTTGGCATTCTGAGGAGACGCTCTAGCTTACTGTAGCCCAGAACTCTGTGAGTAACAATTGTGTAAAGATATGTTCAAAATGATTATCTTCTGAATACTGAACTGAACTGTTTACTGAACTGATATTGTTTACTGAATGAATGTATGTCCTATATTCTGAACTGTACTGTGGCATCCTTAGCACCTACTGTTTACTGTTACTGTTACAGAGATCTCTGTCGGTTCCCTCGTGGGACCACTACTGTTTACTGATTGATGGCCATCATTTACTGTTCGGTCTTTTAAGACCTACTGCTTACTGTTATGCTAATGGATGTACCACATATGACTGATTACTGTATTGAACAACTGATATACTGATTTAATGAACTGTTTTTCACTACTGTAAGGACATTCATTCTAAACCCCTTTACGCATTATGTTATTCACTGGGCTTTAGCTCACTGCTCATATATATATATATATATATATATGTAGGTGTACAGGCACCGGACCAATGCTAGAAGCGTCGGGGTAAACTCCAGTTTTGTCAAGCCAACCAATGTGCCTCACTGCGAGGTTCCGAGCCTGCCAAGCTATGGCTTAGGGGTGTTTTATTTCCCCCGTTTGTCTATGTACTGTTTTGTAATACTGTATAGACTGACAGCACCATACTGTACTGTTAACAGGGATTAAGTCCCTGTACTGAATGATTGTAAATATTGTACATAATTGTTCTGTACTAAATGTTTATATGCATGAAAAATCTTTTTGCATACAGACTGTCACAGCTCATTGGACATTATTTATTTACTGTATTGGCTTCCGCCATGCCCCTGTACTCTGTTATAATGTCTTACTGTTAAGCAGGCCTTCGGTAATCTCGGATTACTGGTCGATTATGGTGCTAAACTCATAGGGGCGGGTTTGGGTCGTGACATTTATGTATATATAGATGAAATGGGAGCAACTCTTATCAAATTTAGAAATCTTCGGAGTAAGAGAGAGAGAAAGACTGGTGACTGAAATCTTCAAAGTAAGATAGAAGGAGAGATTGTCGATGTTCGCCACCGACTTATATTCGCCACCGATCGTCATTCACCAGAGCTTTGAAGAGGGACGGAAAAAGTGACTGGAAGAGAAGCTCTGTTGCTGAGAAAAATGAAATGAATTTCAATATTTTTTTTTAAAACTAATCTGATCTAAGCCGTCCAACCTCTCTAAAGTGACATGGCCATATCCTAGCCCTTGACTGGAGAAATGACTGTAGAGGTTGGATGGAGAGGATCTGGACTGCGCCAGTATTGCACTTGGGTCCTGTGACACCCTCAAAATAATACATATAAACCACACATTCTTGACATGTATAGACATACGAGAATAAAACATATTTCCATTTATCAGAATATTAAGTACAAAAGTATTACATATTGACATCAAAAGTAAATGCCCTACGGGCTTACAACTTTCCAAGTTAACACTTGGGTACAACAAAAGAAGAGTTCTAACTCTTTATACAAAATAAGCTCGTGGCTTGATTTACATGTAATACAAAAAGAAAACAACAAAAGAGTCATTCAGCCTCTAAGCCTCCCAAGCTACGTCCTTGGAGGTGGCATACCATCTGTACCTGAAAATGATGTCTCATAAAGGGTGAGCCAAAGCCCGGTAGAGATATACTAAACCAATTATGAGAAATAATTAAAACATTAACATTCGATAAAAGGTTAACACTTGTAAACCAACTTGCAACACTTCCTAATTTCATGACAAATACATTCGTGTTTCATTCCACTTTTCTTTACTTATCCAATTAAAATCATAAACATGGCTCATTATCTAGCCAAATAATTTAAATGAGACTACATCTCATATTAAAACACTTCAATACTTCAATTATCTACGTTATGCAAACACAATTGGGATTTCGGGACTTTCACCCTAGACACTCCGGCCAACTTAGTTATCAATGGAGTCCATCCCCCTATCTTCTCCCAAACAAGTTTGAGAGTACATCCCCTATCCTCTCTCAAACCATGGAGTACATCCCCTATCTCCTCCCAAACAATATACATAAACAATGTATTTAAACACTTATCATATACAATGATCAATCAATACACATATTCGATGTATTATTCCAACCGTCATATTCAATGACATATTCCAGGTGATTAGTTTCAGTTTTCCCTAATCAACATATAGTGTCTACAACAATCAAGACTATCCTCCACTGATAGCCCAAAGCAGTTATCTCTAAACAGATAATAAATTTATCAAACAGATAAAATATCAACATTTTCATAGGCGAGTGATTAACTAATCCAACTACACCATTCAATCCCATAATTTCCCAATTTCATGATTTTCAACTCAATTTCACCATTTCTTAAATTAATTATTCAAATTAATTATTCAATGTAACTAGGGCATTTTTCTCCCTTTTTCAAATATTGATCCTAAGACCAAATTCCACCAATTCGACTCACAAACCCCCATTCCCAAGGCCTTATATGCACATGGAGCTTTAAAACACAAAATCCCCCTTTTTATAATTTCAACACAAACCCCACTTTTATTCTAAAATTACCATAATTCACCAATTAATCAAAATGACTAAAATTTATGTCAAAACCCATAAGAAGGAGTAGGGTATCCCTACCTCAAATTGAGAGACTCAAAGGAGAAGATGACGAAACTCAAGATGCTTCAAATCCAAAGATTTTCGGATCAAAACGTAACCCACACCAAGCTCTACACTTTATACAAAGGAACTAGGGTAGAAGGCTCCTAGAACATGGAGTATTTGTAGAGAGAATGTATGTAGAGAGAGAGGGAGCAGCAGTTCTAGGGTTTGAGTAAAAGAGATGAAGAAAAGTGAAGAAGAAACTGCTGCTGCGAACTAATATATTCGAGCCTCGCTCGAATGAAGGAGTGGTCGCTCGAGCGACCAGACACAAAGAGACCTCGCTCGAGCGCAGAAAGCCCAGCTCGAGCTAACAACATGAAGCTTCAGGTATGTAACCTAAAAGCACGCTTGAGCGAAGAAAATCTCGCTCGAGCGAAGAAACCCAAAACATACAGCTCACTCGCTCGAGCGAAGGAAAGCTCGCTCGAGCCAAGAAACACAACGTTCAGGTCCAAACTTAGACATAGACGCACGCTCGAGCGAAGGAACCCTGGCTTGAGCGAAGAAACTAAAACACAGAGCTCGCTTGAGCGACAAAAGTCTCGCTCGAGCGAAGACACCAAAAACTGGGCAGCAACCATTTGTTTCAAAACACACTCAATCTCTTACAAACCTGCCCAATATATCCTAAAATCCAAATACAAAGAATTAAAGGACGGAAATGCAACATATATAACAACAGACATCTACAGAACCGAGTCCGGAATACAATAACCAAAGGAGAGAAAACCGGGATCGCTATAGGTCCCATCCCTCATCAGGTTGTCAAAATTTTTGAAATTTTTAATTTTTTATGATAAAACTTTTACTTAATTATCAAAAGACCCCAACAAAGTAAATAATAACAACTCACCACCAAGGACCTACCAACTTCAAGGAACCAAAGTCTTACACGTTGCTTAAGGACTGTTGCTCCCCTTTCTTTCTCTCTCACGTTTGAGTCATTTTTTTATTTTTTTCCTTCAGAAGATTTTGACAACTTTTAGGCTATGTTAGGAATATTCATTTGGGCTAAAATGATTACATAGGACAAAATTAGTTATTTTAATTAAATAAAATAAATGTCACATCTAAATTATAATTATTTTTTTTTTTTTCACAAAGTCAAAAAAATTTAAAAAATCTATCACAAACGAGACTTTTTAGCCCCAAATTAAAATAGCCGAAAAATTAAAAAGTCAAAAAATCAATTCATATCCCAAACAAAGGCTTAAAGGAATGATTTAGGAGTTAAAAAACTGAAAAACGAAATGGCTTTTAATAGGTATTATTTTCATTTTGGACTAGCTTTGTTTATATAAATTTAGGGTTGGTTTGAGATATTCTAAAAAAGTGTACTTTTTGACTTATTGGCTTATATGGGTTGGGTTTAGGTTGGGTTTGATGTGATGTGTTAGAGAGGTGATGTGATTTAAATAAGATGATGTGACTTAAATAGGATAGTGACTTTTTGACTTTTTGTATTATTTAGTATTATTTAGTGTATGTAATTTTTAATTTGGGCAAAATATAATTTGAGATTATTTTTGTGATTGTAAATATTTTTTTATGCTTTTTACATCAATTTTGTCATGGTTGTTGATTGGAACTTTGGTATTATTGCAAGAATCTGATAATTGCCGGATAATATTTGCCTAAGTTTTGTTACGCAGCATTTATTGAAGAATAAGAATAGGTATTCTTAATTAATTTCAATATTCCATTGAACACTCACTACAACATTTTCTTAGTTTAGTGACATTTGAAAGTGCCACAAAATTATTCTTCTAATGATATTTTTTGGTCTTGTGGCATTTTGAACAAGTGCTACTTCTATCGGTGCCACAGTAGATACGAGTGCCACGGTAGATACTTGCAAGTGCCACTGCACCATCATGGCTGAAAACTTTCAATGACATTTTAATGTCATGATAGATATTATTTGTGGCACTATCAAGCGCCATTAAAAAAAGAGTTAGTGACACTTGTAAGTGTCATTACACCATCAAGACTAAAACCTTTCAGTGACACTTTAATGTCATAGTAGGCACTATTCGTGACGCTATCAAGTGCCATTCATGACGATAATTCGTTGTAGAACAATTTGATCCGCTCTTGTGGAGACTCGAACCGCCAACCTTCCGCACCATAAACCTTATACACCACACTCTTCCCACTACACCTCTATAGCACCACATGATTATATATGCAACATATATTATTTATATAGTACATACATCCATATTAATATAAAAGTATATGTATAAACATAATTATTTAATTGAACATAATTTATGTAAAATAAACTATTTACTACCAAAATAAAAAAAAGACCACTTTTGACGACTAAAAATATTTTTTAGTCGCCAATTCTATACTTTTGGCTACTAATTGTTTTTTAGTTGCTAAAAAACTTAACTTTTGTTGACCAAAATCGGATTTGGTCGCCGAAGATGCACTTTCAGCTACCAAAATTTTGGTCACCAAAAAATTTTATTCCCGCCTTAGGATTTTAGTTCTCCCGCGCTAAAAATGACCACTTTTGGCAACTAAACTTATTTTTTAGTCGCCAATTGTAGACTTTTGGCTACTAAAATTTTTTTTGGCACCAAAAAGCTTTACTTTTGGCCACTAAAATTTTTTTAGTCGGTAAAACCCATATAATCAGCGACCAAACTTATTTTTAGTCGCCAATTGTAGACTTTTGGCTACTAAATTTTTTTAGTCGCCAAAAATCTTTACTTTGAGCTACTAAAAATTTTTTAGTCACTAAAACCCATATAATCAGCGACCAAACTTAGTTTTAGTCGCCAATTGTAGACTTTTGGCTACTAAAATTGTTTAGTCGCCAAAAAGCTTTACTTTTGGCAACTAATGCTGTTTTGGTCGTTGAAAGCTATACTTTCAGCGACCAAATTTTTTTGGTCAGGAAATTTAGTCGCCGAATATGCTTTTTCCTGTAGTTTATATTGAGTTTAATTCATTTATTTTTAATCATTTACTGCATTTTAAAAATTTAGAAAATATATTGACATTTTTTGTTTTTTCAAAAATGTTATTATAAGCTTGGAAAGTTTTTGACTTAGTGGCATTTCTCAAAATGCTATAAAATATTTGTTTATGACACTTTTCACCTAAGTGCCATAAAAAGTAATTTGCACCTACTTAGTGTCCTGACATTTTTTAAAAAATGCCATTGCAACTAAAGTTTAGTGGCATCTGTTGGTAAATGTCACGAACATAATTTTTTGTGTCATTATTTTATAAAATGTCATAAAATTGATGTGACATTTCTTTATTGAAATGCCACTAGAGCCTTATATGTTTTGTGGTTCTGTGGCATTTTTCTAAAACTTTTAATGCCAATTTTTATTTTTGTGGCATTTTCTAAAAACATGCTACTAGTGTAGTGTCACTAAAGTGTAAATTTGTTGTAGTGACATTTTTGTTGTAGTGAACTGACACTTTTTTTAATTGAAATGCCACTAGAGCCTTGTATGTTTGTGGCTCTATGATATTTTTCTAAAAAATGCCACCAAATATTCTTTTTGTGACATTTTTTAAGAACATGCCACTAGTATGGTGTCACTAAAATATGTTTTTGTTGTAGTGTTGTGACACTTGTTCATTGAAATGTCACTAGAGCCTTTTATGTTTGTCGTTTTGTGGCATTTTTCAAAAACGTGCCACTAAATATCATTTTTGTGGCATTTTCTAAAAATATGCCACTAGTGTAGTGCCACTAAAGTATGTTTTTGTTGTAGTTTTGTGACACTTGTTCATTGAAATGTCACTAGAGCCTTTTATGTTTGTCGTTTTGTGACATTTTTCAAAAACGTGCCACTAAATATCATTTTTGTGGCATTTTCTAAAAATATGCCACTAGTGTAGTGCCACTAAAGTATGTTTTTGTTATAGTTTTGTGACACTTGTTCATTGAAATGTCACTAGAGCCTTTTATGTTTGTCGTTTTGTAACATTTTTCAAAAACGTGCCACTAAATATCATTTTTTGTGGCATTTTCTAAAAATATGCCACTAGTGTAGTGCCACTAAAGTATGTTTTTGTTGTAGTTTTGTGACACTTGTTCATTGAAATGTCACTAGAGCCTTTTATGTTTGTCGTTTTGTGGCATTTTTCAAAAACGTGCCACTAAATATCATTTTTTGTGGCATTTTCTAAAAATATGCCACTAGTGTAGTGCCACTAAAGTATATTTTTATTGTAGTGACTCTTCATGTATATACAATGTATATACTTATTTACACACACGTATAGAACATGATGTGTTTGATACTATTTATAATGAGATTATCATGCAATGATTTCAAAAAATGGCACATCGTTAATTGCAATTGTAGAAATTTATATATATATATATATTATTTTGTTAAGACAGCAGTATTTTATTAAAAGTTTATTTTACTTAAAGTTAGAGAAGTTCAAATTTTAATTAGTTTAATTTTTTCTCTCATAAAATTTGTGAAATTAAGTTTTTAGAATGACCTCATCTTTATAAATTCCTGGAGTCGCCGTTGATTTTTTTCTTCCAAAAAAAAAAAAAATGTCATCCTAGCCATTGCACCTATCCAAAATTTCCAAAATGAAGGTTTGTTTGGTTTGTATTGTAGAAAAAAATCTGATTTTTTTTTTAAAATAAATACTAATTTGATAAAAATAAATATTATTTTTTTTAAATATTTAAAAATTATTTCTGTTCTCGTAAAAAATAAAATTATATAAAAATAATAAGTATTTTTTTTATTTATATCACCAAATTGATTTTTAATTTTTTTAAAAAAAAATTATAAAACAAGTTTTCAAAACCAAATCAAAGATGGGACATTTGGAGACCATGCCAATTACCAATGGGTCCCAAAATTATATGGGAAAATTATAAATTAGTGAGATAATTATAAAGTAATTGTATTATAGATATGATTGTTTTTATATAACTTTAACACATAAAAGGCGATGTTTGGAAAGTCAAAAGTCAGTTTTTTTTTTTAATAAAATTTATAAAAAGATAAAATAAGTTAAAATAATCAATAAAATAAAATGTCACACTAAATTTATAATCATTTCACTTTTTCTCTTACAAATATCACATCTAAGGCCTCGTTTGGAAACAGGTTATTTTAGTAATTTTTTGATTTTTTAGCTAAAGTATGAACTAAAAAAAAATTAGTATGTTTGGAATGATTTTTTAATTTTTTACAAAAAATGTGCAAAAAAATAGAGAGAAAATATAATCTTTGACTTTTTGTATAGGTTATAGGCCTTTTGGTTTTTTTAGTAACTTTTTGACTTTTAGGCTAAAACTGTTACACACCAAACAAGGCCTAACTATAAAAAAAATTCAACCCTTTTCCTGAACACAAATATTTTAATCTACTAAAATAGTCAAAAACTAAAATTGCCTACTAAAATAGCCAATTTCTCAAACGAGGCCAAAATACTTACATTAAATATATAAATAGACTTGCACCATACATACATGTGGAGGGAAAAATTATCGACCCAGGCCCAATCAGCATAACTTAGCCCAAAAAGGGTAAAAGCCCACTTGCATGGCTTTGCACCATGCATACCTGTGGGAGATTCTTTACACTCAAAAAAAATATTTAAGTGCACCCAATTTTTTATTACATCCTATTAAATTATTTAAGATTATAATTTATTCTTAGTACATCTATTTTTCTTTTTTTCTTTTTTTTTTTCACAAATTACCCTTTTGAGATACACTACAACAAAACAAATTAAAATTTTCAAATTACTTTTGAAAAACCTTTTGTTTATTTACGTATATACATGGAATACGATCAGGAAATCCCGCATCAACGAAGGAGGACAATGAAGGAGGACGAGAATATTCAACTTGTTTTTTGTCATTATTGTTTGGACTTCTAGAATCGAACAAATTCACTTTATTCAATTGTACACTGCCGAACAAATTGAAATTGTTTGGTTTTGAAAGTCTAAACAATAATAACGAAAAAGAAGATGAATATTCGTTTTTATGTATATATATAAAAAAAAACACAGAAATTAATAATTGTACTTTGATATTTATGTGAATATTTACCTCCTCTTTGATGGATTGTTTCAAAAAAACTATTTTGATTGTTACTCTCATCCACTGTTTGACTTTGTTCAAATTTTCTTCTATTTGCAAGTAAAAATTTAATAAAAATTAATGATATTGATAATGGCCCCGTTTGGTAGAGCTGTGGGAAAATGATTATAGATTATAGCTTAACAGATTATGATTTATAGCTGTGAGCATAAGCTGTGAACCTGTTTGGTGCAGCTGTGAGATTATGGATTTAAGCAGCAAAGTAGTGTTTGGTTAATAAGCTGTAAAATAACTTTTTACTGTATAATTGTCCATTTTGCCCTTATATGATATAAAAATGGTTATTTTGTCATTTTTTCAGTTTTAATTTTAAAAAAATTATTTCATTAATAAAAATTAATATAATTTGCATCAATTAATACTAAAATTAATAATAGTATCAATTAGTATAATTTTTTTCATTTTTTCATTGCAAATTAATTAGTGTCAATTAATGGCTTAATTACCATCAATTGATACTAAAATTAATAATAGTATCAATTAGTATAATTTTTTTTCATTACAAATGAATTAGGTGTCAATACTAATTAATATAAAAATACTGAAATTAGTGTCATTATAAAATTAGTGTCATTTATTTTGTCAATTATATGTTTTCATTTAATAGAAGTTATTTAATTTATTATTTAATTGTGCAATTTAATCATTATTATTTTTAATTATTATTGTGCAATTTATTATTTTTTAATCATTGTTATTTTTTATTATTTAATTGTGCAATTTCATTAATAGTATCAATTGTTAATCATTATTATTTTTAATTATTATTTATTGATATTAATTGAAATAAATTTATTTAAATTGTGTAATTTATTTAAATTGATTATTTTTGTTTTTAATTGGTAAAGAAATTACCAAATAAATTTTTTTAATATTTATTTTTTTTAAATAAATTGTTTTTCATTTTATTTTGAAAAGTAAATATTAATTCTGAAATAAATTGTTTTTAATATTGATTTTTTTGTCTTTTTTTTTCAAATTATTTTCTAGGGTTTGAAAACAATAGCTCCGGTAGCACAGCTGCGATGACCGGCGCTAGGGTTTCGGATCGCGATGACGACGGAGCTTCAGGCAGAGCTTCGCGATCACGATGGTTCAGACAGAGAGACAGAGCTTCAGGCAGAGCTTCACGATCGTTCAAACAGAGCTTCAGGTAGAGCTTCGCGATCGTGATGGCGACGACGGAGCTTCGCGATCGTGATGGTTCAGACAGAGAGACAGAGAGACAGGAGATAACAGAGCTTTGCGAGCTTCACGAGTTTCGCCGGAGAGAGAAAGAGAGAGAGAGAGAGAGAGAGAAATCATCAGAAATCTCCATAAATTATCGCCGGAAATCGCCTCTCAGGCTGCCGGAAATCGCCTCAAGCTCTCTCCTCACTCCGCGGACGTGAACAGTGAACAAACGTGAATTTTATATCTTGGCAGTTTGGTAATTCTTCAATTTTTGAAGGGGCATTTAAGTCATTTCATGCCCCTCCAAACAGCTGCGCGCTTAATCCGAAATCAGAAGCATCTCCAGAGCAACTTGGCCAAATTGGCTTAAAATGACTTCTTTTAAGCTATAATCTGCAGCTGTAAGTTTCACCAAACAGATCAGAATGGCTTAATTTAAGCCATAAGTTGAAATAAGCTGAAGTTAATTTCTACCAAACAGGCACAATAATGGTGAATTTTGGCAAGGTAGATTCAATCTTTGGAGTGAGGCAAAAGAAGAAGAGAAAATAATCAAAATTTGGAGAGGATGATGAAGAGATTTGAATAGGAAGAATACGTATAATTGATTAGGGTGTACCATGAGAAAAAAAAAATTAGATAGCGTTTGGTAGAGCATTCTAAATATGATTTGAGAATAGAAGTTGTATTTTGAGTTTGTGAGTTTTAAAATTATGAGATCTTTTGGGAAGAGGGTAAAAAGCCAGCTTTTAGCTTTTTACCCATTTTGGATCACATCACCTCTCACATTTTTTATCCACAAAAGACAAAATAGACTAACATTTTACCAACTTCCCAAAACACTTCTATGATTTGAGTGTGAAAATTTTGTTTGGTGAATGAATTTTGAAAAGAATTTTAAATTGAGTAGAGAATTTTTAATGTGACATATGATATTTGATACAAAAACTTACAACTCATAATCAAACAAACAACTCAAAATTCTATTAAAGCTCATAAATTTTTTAAAAAATTTGAAAAATATATTTTTTTTAATATATAAAAATTATCATGTGTCAATTGCAAAAAAAAAAATATAAAAAAAAAATGCACTATTCCGATCAACTGGCCGGACGACCGGTGGGACGTCCGGTTAGTCTAAATTTTTCCACCGGCGATCGAGTTTTCAAAAGTGAGCGTGGAATTAGTCTTTGAAAGTTGCAAACAAACACCACGTGAGAACTAATGACTGGAACTAAAATTTCAAAGCTCTACCAAACAGAGCCTTAATGTTTAATATGTGTTGTCCCTATTACTAAATTCAAATTAGGGTGTAATAAAAAAATTAAAATTTTAAAATTAAAATTTTTGGATTCAAATAGAATAGACCCATACCTGCGGAGGGAAAAATTATGGACCCAGGCCCAATCAACATATCTTAGCCCAAAAAAGGTAAAAGCCCAAAAAGTGCATTGGACCCAAAGGGATTTCAACCTACCTGAGGCCCAAATTTAAGCGTGTAAAGACAGCTAAAGGGAAAGATATTCTTATAGAAGAAAAATCTTTAAAAATGGAAAGGACTATTAGATTAATTTTGTATGAATTATTTATTTTTTTATTGTTTATTTATTTTCTTATATAAAATTGATTTGAATATGTGATTTTTATTATTCAATCGACTTAATTTTTTACAGGGATAATATACTCGACAAATACTAAAATAAACGAAACCCAAAAATAAATCTCATGGATCGGACACCATATTTCTAATCCAATTTGGGACTAGAGAGAAACCAATGCTACTACAAAAGTAACATACATAGGCAAAAAATTTAAAAACTGTACACTTTGAAATTTTACTTGATTAGAGAATTAGAAAAATAAAAATAAAAAAATAAATTTCAAAAAACAAAAGTACACAAAGGTCAAAAAAAAAAAAAAAAAGCGCCAAAATCAACCTTTCACAAATTTAAAATCAATTACTAAATATTTTTTGAAATCAACTGTAAAAGGGTTTGTTTGGAATGTAGGTTGACTTTTTGAAATTAACTATAGGTGTTTGGCATACACTAAAAAAGTATTTTTTTTTTTTTTGCATACAGGTAACATCTATCAACATCTTCTCTTTACTTTTCTAATCACTTTCTTTACTTTTTGATATATTTTTTTTATAAAAAATTAAAAAATACGCTTATTTAGAATATCTCAAACTATTTGAGGGTAAAAAGTCTCATATTAGATGAATTTTTTAACTTTTATTAAAAAAAATAATAATCATAATTTAAATGTAACATTTTATCTTATTAAATTTAAAAAATTATTTTACCTTTTTATAACTATTTTAACCTACTCCAACCCACTCCAGCCAATTATGCTAAACTAGTGCAAAGTCATCTTTTCCAGAGAGGCGACGCCAATATTGCACTTGGGTCCCATTCCCCATTAGGTTGTCAAATTTTTTTTGAAATTTTTATCTTTTTTATGATATAACTTTTACTTAATTATCAAAAGACCCCCAATAAAGTAAATAATAACTCACCACCAAGGACCTACCAACTTTTAAGGAACCAAAAAAAGTCTTATTAATCTCCAATGGTACATTACTTTTTTCACCAAATTTAATTAAAAATTTGAATAAAAACTCTTATGATATCGCCTGCTTCAACAGAGGGATTTGACTTTTCATCAAACCACCGGTCGACCGGGCAAACAACCGGCCAGTCGACCAGTCAGTGCAAAAAATAAAAAAACAACAATTGAATTGTAGGTGCCCTGAAGACACTATACCCATTATAAGAACAAATGAGGAACAAGTGCTGAGAGTAAGCTCAGTGAAAATATATAGAAAGAAGTAACATAGAAGCATCCTTCAACCCAGGTCTGCAGATTCTGACCTTATCAACCAAAGTGGTCATCAGGTAAATCAATGAAAAGGAACCTAATCCTTACCACCACACACATACATACAAAACAAAACCAAATAAGTTTAGAGCTGACATTTTTCTTGATTTGGTGATATTGATTTCTTTGAACTAATATTTTTTGGTTTTTTTGGTTAATTTAGGGGGTAATCAACATGCAATAGCTTATGTTGAATGAGACAAGTACTATGGAGCCAAAGCAACCTTACATGTGTGGGAACCCAAAATACAGTAATTTAATGAGTTCAACTTGTCTCAGATTTGGATATTGGGTGGTTCTTTTGGTGAAGATCTTAACAACATTGAAGCTAGTTGGAAGGTGTATTTTTCTAACTCAAATTTTGAATTTACTCACCACCTTAAAATGAAAATGCATTCATTTGATTGCATTTTTTGTTCCATAATTCAATTGGAGTCTGATTGTAGAGTGAAAGTGATTTCAGGTTAGCCCAGATCTTTATGGTGATAACAACACAAAATTGTTCACTTACTGGACTGTAAGCTTTCAAAAAATTCCCATTTTGGTTTTCGATTTTTGTCACAAATTCCCTCATTTGTCACTTTTAATTTTAGTGTCAATTTTAGTATAAATTCCCTCATCAGCTCTAGGTAATGTGAAATCTTTTATTACAATATATTGTTGTTTCATATAATTGAATTTCCACTAGAACACTTCAGAGTTTGTAGACGAAACCAGAGACGAATTGAATTTGAATTCGTTAAACTACCGTGTTGCTGAAGTCTCTTTCGTAGTCAATTTCGCATTCACTTGGAAAATGGTTTGAATAACCAAATATACGACGTGAATCATCACTCGATAAAGAACGCGTTTCCACCCGGACACACCGTAATCGGTGTCCAAAATCCATTTGAATTTAGGCTCAAAGTTAGCCAAAAGTCATGGTTGCACAAATCATTTTTCCAATCTCTGTATTACCTATTTTTTTAAGAATTGTTCACGAAAGACATTCGGCTTGACGCCCGGCCGGTCGTCCGGTGGGTTCCATTCTCAACGATCATACACAGTAAAATGGTGAAAGATAGTCCAGATCCTTAGTTTGGTGAAACATTTTCTATATTCTCAATTTGATACAGATTCGATAAAACTATTGGAATACAAAAACAGGGACTTTTTCACCAAATTTGAATTTGGTGATAGATTTGGTATAGCGTTGGAGATGGCTTTACACGTTGCTTAAGGACTGTCCCCTTTCTTTCTCTCTCACATTTGAGTTTTATTTATTTATTTTTCTTCAAAACATTTTGGCACCTTACATAAAGGAAGGATTTAGGGTGAAAAGACTAAATGGATTTCAATAGGTATTACACTACAAGAAAAGTGGGTATATGAGACGGGACTATTTGCGACGGCACACTTGCCGTCTCAAAAAAACAGAGTATTTGCGACGGCACCATTTGCCGTATCAAAAAAGCAGAGCATTTGCGACGGCACAATTTACCGTCTCAAAAAATGAGATCATTTGCGCCGTCGCAAATACTCTGCTTTTTTGAGACGGCAAATTGTGCCGTCGCAAATGCTCTACTTTTTTGAGACGGCAAATGGTGCCGTCGCAAATACTCTGCTTTTGAGACGGCATTTTCTGCCGTCGCAAAAAGTGACTTTCGTGTTTTTTTTTATAAATTTTTAGTGAATATTTTTAAAATTTTAAATATATTTTTTAGATACACCTTACTTAGATGTATCTAAAAAAAAAATTATGAAAAAATATTTTTAAAAATTAATAAATACATAAAAATACAAAAAAAAAATGTATTGAATTATTGTATTTTTGGTATTTAGTGAATTTTTAAAAGATTTTTTTTACAATTTTTTAAATTTTTAGGTGTATTTATGTTAGGTATGTCTAAAATTTTAAAAAAAATACTTAAAATATTAAAAAAATTCAGTAAAAACAATATATCATGGAAAACAAGAAAGTATAATTTTCTCAAAAGAGTTTTTGGAAAACTCTAATCTAGCATAGTGATTGTGGTTTTGAGACAGCTTCATATATATACAGTCACAAAATGGTTTGAATAAATTCTAGTACTTTTTTCTGTCGCAAAAAAAAAAATAAATTAAAAAAACAATGTCTTCTTACTCTTTTGATATAACATTTCTCTTTTCATTCATTTTTTCATTTTCATGTCTCTCTGTCTCTATCTCTCTCTCTTCTCTTTATCTCTTTCACTCATCACTCTTTTTCTCTGTCTGTCTGTTTCTCTCTCTCATTTTTTCTCTGTGTCTCTCGTCTATCTCTCTTCTCTCTCGCTCATCTCTCTTCTCTCTATCTCTCTCATTTCTTTTTTTTTTTCTCTCTCTCTCTCTCTTATCTTTCTATCTCTCTCTATCTCTCTCGCTCATTTCTCTTCTATCTCTGTCTCTCTCTTTTTCTGTGTCTCTCTTTCGCTCATCTCTTTTCGCTCTATTTCTCTCTTTTTGTCTATCTCTCGCTCATCTCTTGTTTCTCTCTCTTTTTTTTATCTTTCCCTCTATCTCTATCTCTCTCTCTCTCTCTTTCTCTTTCTCTCTCTATCTCTTTTTCTGTCTATCTCTCTCTCCATGTCTCTCTCTCACTCATCGCTCTTCTCTTTCTATCTCTCTATCTCTCTTCTCTATCTGTTTCCCACTTATCTCTCTCTCACCACCCATCTTCTCTACCACATTCACCACTACTGCAAATGCCATTCCATTATTACCATTACTACCACTGCAAAATGCCACATTGACCACAAAAAATTAACTTTATTTTAATGGAAAATATTATCCCTACTTCTACCAAATAAAAAAAAAATAATAATTTTTTCACTCGTTTATCTCTTTTCACTCTCTCTCTCTCTCTCTCTCTCTCTCTCTATCTCTCTTTCGCTCATCTTTTGTTTCTCTCTTTTTTTGTCTCTCTCTCTCTCATTCATCTCTCTTTTCTCTATCTCTTTTTTTTCTATGTCTCTCTCTCGTTAATCTCTTTTCACTTTCTTTTTTTCTCTTTTTGTTTATTTCTTGCTCATCTCTTATTTCTCTCTTTTTTTCTGTCTCTCTCTCTCTATCTCTTTCTCTCTTTGTCTTCTCTATCTCTTTCTCTCTCAGTTTCTGTCTCTCTCACTCATCACTCTTCTCTTTATCTGTCTACTTGTCTGTTTATCTGTCTCTTTGTTTCTCTCTCTCTCTCCCTCACTGTTTCGCCTTGCTCACCATCTCCCTCATCTCTTCTCTATTTATTGAGCTCCCTCTCAATTTATCGATCCACTACAAGAAAATGTACTTTTAGCGACCACTTTGTCTCTTTCTCGCTCATCACTTTGTCTCTGTCTCTCTATCTCTCTTTTCTATCTATCTCTCACTCAACTCTCTCTCTCACCACCCATCTCCTCTACCACATTTACCACTACTGCAAATGCCATTCCACTATTGCCACTATTACCACTGTTGCCATTCCACCTCTACGATTACCATTACTACCACCATCGCCACCACTACTACTGCTGCCACTACTACTACTATTACCTCTCCTCCACCACAACCACTCCATCTCCACTAATCTCCTTTGCCTTTGCCATCGCCATCACCACCACCACCACCACCACCACCACCACCTCCACCTCTTGTCCACCACTTTCACCACTACTGCCACTCACTTTCTTCTACCACAAAAAATTAGTTCTTGATTTTTAGTAACAAAAAAAAAAAAAAGGGGCCACAGAAACATATTTTTCATTGACAAAAAAAAATTAACTTTATTGTAACGGAAAATATTTTTCATTAAAATATTATCCCTACTTCTACCCAAAAAATAAAAATTTCATTAAAAAAAATGAAACAAATAAATTTTCAACCTTAGTAACTAAAAAAAAAAAATGAAAAATAAAAAACATGTCATTAACTACAAAAATAAAAAAATTATTTTAACAAAAATTTTTTTTTTTTAGCAACGATAACTCTCGTCGTAAAAAAAAAAGGAAAAAAAATTAAATGGCACCGTTTTGTTTTGTTGTTTAAATATTCATTTGTGACAAAAATAAAAATAAAAATAAAATAAATAAATAAATAAAAATAATATGAGGCTAGCCCTTTTTTTTTCCCATTCCCGCTCAGTTTTCCCTCCTCAACCAAAAATCCCCGATCTCAAGAACAAAAAATCCCTAATCTCCTCTTATGGCTCTCTCTCTCTCTCTCTGGCGTGCGGCGGCAGACTAGGGTGTGATCTTGGCCATCATCTTCTTCACTTATCATCTAAGAAACCCTAGAAGTTTTTAGTGTATTTTGGGGAAAAGAAAAGATGGGTGAAGGGGGAAAGAAGAGAGGAGTCGCCAGCGCCGATCCGCCTCAACCTCACTACGGAACCTTCCAGGGAGTTTCCAACTACCCTCCTCCTCCTCATCCTTAGCCCGCCATCGGCTTCCCTTAACCTGTTCCTCCCCCAGGCGCCTCCGAACCCTATGTTAATGCGTATCAAGCCTTTCCAGGTTCCATCTCTCTCTCTCTCTCTCTCTCTCGCTGTGTGTGTGTGTGTGTGTGTGTGTGTGTGTGTGTGTGTGTGTGTTCGATTTGAGCCAGTCAACCATGTATTGACTCCTCTAGATCTAAAAAATTAAAAAGAAATTATAAAATTCTTCATATTTTTTTGACAACATTACGAACTTTTGGGATTTGATATATATGTTGGGTTTAATGTTCTGTTGTTTCCTTTTAGTTGGTGGTATTGTGATTTTATTTTATTTATTATTATTATTATTATTCTCTGATCAACAACAAATGGTATTGTGATTTTATGCTGTGTACATGTTAACATTGCTGTTGATTTAGACCAATGGGTTGACATTTGGTGCCTTGATGGCTTTCCCGCTCCTTGATACACTGTTTTGTATGATTAGTAATTTGCCTTTTTTTTTTTTTTTTTGTTCCTCTCAAATTTTCCTCTTCAATGGGGATGCTCTTATTACACTATCAGCTAGCAGAAGATTCAATGGTGAAGTTGGATAGAATCTGTCGGGAAGCAAATGTCATGTTGATATTTGCACACTCCTATGGCCTCACAGGGTTTGTTCGGATCAGTGTGAAGGTAATGGACCTTAAAATGTATATATATATATATATATATTTGGGTTAAATTTATTTACTTGGCATTTTGGAAAAGTTAGTATTGGGATGGTAGTGGCTACAAAATAAAAATCGGAGGCTTAACAAGGATGAACACATTATCAAATTTTAATATTTTTTGTTTTAATTTTTTAACAATCACAGATTTCTTGTGGGCTTGTTATTTTAAAAATTTCTTTGCTCTTCCCACAAGGGTGAGGTGGGATGTCTATCAAGATTGTTTGAATTGAAAGAAACACCAAAGTAGAAATTAAGTTTAGAAGAAAATACCAGACTTGTACTTTTTGCAGAGCTGGGGGTGGTAATTCTACTTTACAAAACTCTAATGAGAAATTAATCTTGTAATGTACTTCATGTTCTTTCAGAGATGGCTATGAAAAAAAATGGAGGTGGACGGGACTCCACCTTGACCAGCATTTGAAATATGTTTGGTAAAAGTAATTCAAGGATAATTTTGTTTGGAGTTGGAAATGCTATTTTTTTTAAACCTTATTTTCCATGTTTTGTCATGATTATTGTCACAAATGTGAAAAGATGTTTTAGAGATTGGTCAAAACTAATGAAGTGTTTTAGGTTTTAAAATAAAGAATTTTATTTCATTCTTCTTTTTATTATACTCTATATAGGATTCCTTTTGGGTTCAAAGTTTGTGGGATTTGGACCTACATCTTTTACTATGAAGGCAATGTCTTCCCAGTTAGATAGGCTGAAAGTTAGGCTGTTTGAAAGTATTAGTGAAAGGCTTTCTGTTCAAAAGTAAGTGAAGTGTGCTTTGATGTGTTGCTTCTTTCTCTTCTTTCTATGTATGGTGCATGCATGTGTTCTCTATTCTTTTCATTAATTTTCGCAATGGCTAGTCATTGACATGAAGATGTAATCAATATAGATTTTAGTTGTAGAAGAGTTTCATGTAATCTGCTTGTTTCAGTACCAAGGTTTAAACTATGGAGGTTCTACCCTGCCTTATGGATGAGAACTCTGCCTTGGGGAGGGAAGAAGAGGTATTGGTGGGATGGGGATAGTGTGGCTGGGGTTGGTTGTGGTTAAGTCTTAGCGTATCATTTTGTTTAGTACATTGAAAATTTTAACATGCCAATTTTATGATGATTGTTAAACTGCTCACTGTACATAATTGGATTTATTTAATTATTCTTTTGATATCTTGTGTTGAGGAATTAACTGCATTATAGCATGTGCTTTGCACACTATAGGGAAAATTGTCTGGAGATGCCCTTGCTAGCAGGAGAGTTATTCATTACACGATGTTAATCAATATAGGGAAGATTGTCTGGAGATGTTCTATAATCTAGTTGTGTATTGGGAAAATTAGGGGGTTTCTCCTTATCCTTTTGAGGAGGTTGAAAAGAGAAGAATTGTTTTTTTATTTCATCATTGATGGATTTGGTTTTGCCATTAATGGAAATTATGGTGGATGTTTTATCCCCATTTTTTTGGGTGTAAAACCATATAAATAATGATTCAGGTCAGTCTCTATGATTATGATCTCTCCCCTCCATCAATATGCAGTCACAAAGGGCATATGTATGTGCAAAGCATATGATCTGCAAGGGGCTTGTGCTATTATGGAGTCTTGTTTGTTAATTTTCAAATGGAACTTTTGATGATATGAAAAATAGAAGTAAATATATAGTTTTCATAAACTTATTTTAGAATTTCTCTCACCAAAACCAAGAAAAAAAACAGTGGGTAGAAGAGATCCCCTATAATGGCCATGTGTTTCCAATTAGCAGTGCAATGCTTAAATTGTATTTTCCTAATATGATACGCATGTGTTACTGCTTTACCAACGAACTTAAATGACGTGAGGAAAAGTTCATAGGCTAGTACAAAGTTAGAAATTCATATGTAGCTTCGCATGTCATGCATTTGCAAGTTATTTCTTTTGTTTGTATACTTCAAGATTATATATTGTATGAGTCATAAATATTATTTCATTTTTTTTTCTTCAAAAATAAAAAATAAAAAATGAAAAAAAGGAGAAAATCAAAATATAACTTCTTTGTATTGGTTCCCTGAATGCTTGTAACCATACTCTTCACTGATCTCAAAAGGCCTCAAAACCTGCTCCTTGTGGCTAGTTACTTGTAACTTTCTATTTCTGTCAACTCTGTTAAGAGCCATATCTCTGTTGAATTCATGCATAGTAGACCATTATAAAGGTTGGAAGGGTGTTGTGCATAACTCCATAATACTGATGGATATTTTGGATATTTGTGATTGTGTATATTAGAGATATTTTCTAGCTATGTATGTATTTGTTCTCCTAATCTGAAATTTTGGTAAGATATTGTTGAAAGCATTCACAGAATGTTTATTCTCCTCTGCAGCTCTTCTCAGCTTTATAGAAGGTCCTCCTTTTACCCTGCAGAGGCTTTGTGAGGTGATCATACTTGTCCATTATGAGTATCATGTTTCATTTTGTTGTACCCTGCCTAATAACTTCAACAATCTCCTAATTGGTTACTACTGTGCACTAAATTCTGGTGATGGTTCAAACCTTATTTGAGGTTTTGAATCAGTGGAATCCCAAATTTTATTTGTTTGTTAGTTTTGGAGATTGCCTTGTTGAGGGAAGGGCATCCTAGGGTTGTTTCATGTTGGGCTTATTTTTGCTGAAACAATTGCTTACTGCTCTCTATGTTTAAATATATGTTATGCCTAGCAAATATCTATATCTAAGTCGTATTATGTTTCCGTATGACTTATTTCATTGAACCTTCTTGTAACAAGTCCGCGAGGGGACCTCGCTACAGCTCGGACTCGATTTTGTGTTACGGTTCTTAATCTGAACCAAAGAGTCCAAATCCGGCAAATCGTTTTGAGAAAACAGATTTTTTAGAAAAGAAGTGTCAAACATGGACTGCTTTGCCAGATACAGAGTCGCCACCTAAATATTTTATTTTGGGAAAGTTAGGAAACCCTGACTCGTTTGCCTAAGGCCACGTGTCCGTCATCACCAAAGTTGCCTCGGCTCGGGAACTTGGGTACGATTGGGGAAGGTCACTTCGTGAGCACCCCCGCTTGCCCGATCAAAGATCGGCCTCCACTAACCATGATATCTAGTTTTGAAAACTTTGTGTGCTCTTATTCCGGTTATTAGCCTAGATTTACTATGTGATGCGCACAACATACAAGTATAGACTGGGTCGCCTGAATTGGAACAAAACATTTCATGTTTGTTTGTTTGAAAATGGTTTGATGGTGCTACCCGCAGGTAGGCTAAGACGTGGATTTGCCACCTTCAGGTGGGCTTAGAAAACATGTTTTTGCCACTATCTAGTGGGCTTAAAACAAACAGTTGATGATTCGTTCCAATCTAAACAACCCAACCTTCACCCACAGGCATTCAAACAGTTATATCATATAAGCAAATAGCCTTATGGTAAGCATGCTATTCATGACAGTCACTCACACGCATGCAAGGATGCTAAAGCATAAAACTCACTGAGTACTCCAAGCCAAAACAGAAACCGATTAGAAATCCATGCATGATCCTAACTATACAGAAATGCCTAATGCAACACATGCAAAAATGCAACTATAGCAGGCTCGGCTATTCTAAACATGGCATATGAGATGCAACAGCTATCATGTATTCAACTTGGAATTGAAATACAAATGTAGTCAGTATGATGCGCCGAGCCCGGTGCATACAAGACAGATGAATGGATGCAACATGCTATCATATTGTATGCTAATTGAAACATGCCCTAATCTAACCATCATAAGCGGGTAAATAAAAGGGAAGAAAGACGTGGGGTTGGAAGACATGCATCACACACACGCACACTTATTACAATTATGCCCTCGTACAGAGGGTCTGAATAAATAATATACAGTCCCGAATAGTACAGTCCAAAATATGTACAAATTCCTAATTAATTAACAAATTAACTAAGAAAACAATAAACTGGCATGCAAGCCAGGGACTGCCTTGACTCCTCTTCAGATGATGAATGATGCATATCCGGGTTGCCTTTGCGCGGAAATCCACTGTGATGCCCCAATTAGCCTCTGTTTTGCAATAGTTCTTGGAAAGCGCGCCAAGCCCCGGAAGACTGCTGATTCTTGATTTGCTACAACAGAGAGCAGGAAAGGGGCATGGCAATGTATTTTCACAAATGTATGCATGTCTCGATCCTCGTGCCATCAATCGCGCACCTCGATGCATGATGGCCGAGGAGTCGAATTGCACAACTCAATATGGAATGAATGCACATGAAAATACAACTAAGACCTAACTCCATCATGGACAATCCGGAGTGTCGGTAACTGGGGAATTGAGACATGCTCCATCACTCGGAGTACGAAACGTACCTCGTTTCCCGTGCTCGGGCTAACTCCTATCCCGAACACAATGCAATATGCATGATATGCATGAAATGCAACTAAGATACAACCTAACATGCACAATGCTATGGAATGGCATACACGATGCACGAGATAACATGGCATACACAATGCGCTAACATACAGCCTAGCATACACAACGCTATGGAATGAAATGGCATACACAATGCGATATGGACTTACACTAACACAAGTGGACCTCAGCCACACTCACATAAGAGGCCATTAGATGAAAATGAGACACTCGAGATGCGTGCACACATGCACACAAACCGAGGACTGACCCTAAGGCACGAAATGCCACTCTAACAAGACATGGCAAAGCATGGAATATGGCATACTAGCATGCAAATTTTAGAGGCAATAAGTGATGCAAAACAGCCCCGAAAGATGGCAAAATGACACCCGATGCATGAAATGAATCCCGAAACATGAAATTAGGCGCATGGAATGACCTATGGCTATGCAATGCATGCATTATTTGAACATGAAGTGTGAAGACAGAATCAAGGAAGCCCCAAAACAAGCATATTTACAGTTTTAAGGAAGGCCAAACAGTGAACACAAATGGGGCTAAGCTAGCATGCAAAAATGGCCCCGAAAGCGAGATAATGAAACAAGTAGCAGCTTCTGACCCTAAAAAAAGAAGGGCCCTTCTACAATGTTAAAGAGGGGCCCAAAATATGGTATTTTACAGTTTACAACAAACCACAAAAACAAACATAAGTATGGCTAAGCTCTCATGCAAGAAATGGGCCAAAAGAGGGACAAAGAAGCAGGTAATGGTTTCTGGCCTCAAACAGATGAAGGCTCTTCAAAAATGTTGAAGAGGGGCCCAAAACATGGCATTTTACAGTTGATGATCAAACCCAAAACAGTGCACAAGCATGCTCAAAATACTACGCAAAATAAGGCCAAAAAGAGAGCTATAACACAAAGTACAAGAAGGATGCCTCAAACAGTAAAAGACCCTTAATGAAACATGAATAGGGGATCAAAATAAGGCCATTTATAGTTCGGACCAGAGCCCAAAAACAGAAGCACAAGAAGCTAACAAATCATGCAAAAATGGGGCCAAAAGAGGGATACAAAGGCAAGTGACAAAAGGAGGCCCCAAACAGTGATGAGCCCTTCAACAATGTTGAAGAAGGGCTCAAAACAAACCACTTTACAGTTTATGACAGAGCTCAAAACAGTTTATACATAGGCCAAAAATACTACACAAGAAATAGGCATACAAGAGAGGTAAAGAAGCAAGTGTAAAAAGGAAGCCTCAAACAGTGAGAGACCCTTAATCAAACATGCAAAATGGCTCAAAATAAGCCTATTTATAGTTAGGGTCGGAGCCCAAATATGCAAGCACAAAGAGCTAAGATATAGATCAAAAAAATGCACCAAAGAGGGAGAAGGAGACTTACCCTTGAAGACTCAACTTCCCGCTGCTTTTGGCCCAAGTTTGGGTGCTCCTAAGCTCTGAAGAACAACCTCAAGCTGCTGGAATGGAGGATGGAAGGGTGGGGCTATGGGTTGTAGAGTAAAGGATGTAGGAATTTGGAGGTTTTGGTGCTTGAAGTGTAAAGAGAGAGGGCTCCAATATAAGAGGCTTGAAGCAAATTTTTCTAACCCTTTGCAAGGGGGCTGGGGTTGCTGTATATATAGACAAAAGGGTGGAAAAGAGGGGGAAAAATGGGGGGGAAACAATTCAAGTTTCCCCCCAAAACTGCAGCCTCCCGGATACAAAATCTAGGGGGAAAAAGGGGGGAGATTTGTAATGTACCAACCCTGAGGGTCATGGCCGGCCAGCTTGCTAGGGTTTAGGTGGCCGGCCGGCTCTCCCCATGGCCGGCCAGCCAAGGGTCAAAAGGGTCAAGTGGCATTAATGGCCGGCCACCACAAATTGGTGGCCTCCCATGTGTGCTCAACACAGCCATGTGGTCAAAAACTGGAGACAGTGAACCAGGAGAGAAAAGAAGCCATTTTTTGGAGGGGTTCAAAGGGGTCAATGACAATTACTGGCCAGCCATGTGATATTGGTGGCCTCCCATGTGTCTACAACACAATTATGTGGTTTTGGGCAAGAAAAAGTGGCCTTAGGGTGGTCAACATTGGCTTTCGAGTGAGAAAAATGGGCGACGGAGGGCGATGAAGGAATATAACTGGTTGCTGAAACAATTACTGGCCTCCCACCCTTCTACGACCTTCTCAACAATGAAACAGAGGTCCCTGCCAAAAATGAACTCAAATCGATGCAAAATGAAGGTTCGGGGGCCAAAACGCGCAACCCGAGGCCCCGAAAACTGACTGTTAGGCACCGGAAGTGGTATTCGACCACGAAGTTGGTCTCTTGGACCACAGTGTCTCTCAAAAGGGAGTAAATAAGATGCATGCCAAAAATCGGAGCAAACGGAGGTGGTTAGGCGGTCCCGAACCGAGGCACTCGGCCTGACGGCTCCGAAAACCGAGAACCGGGCTCCGAAATGGGAAAAACGGCCTACGACCACGAAACGTAGCCTACGGCCACTGAGAGATGATCTACGAGACCTCTCCCTCCCTTCGGGAAGAGAAAACAGAGAAAACAGAGCCTGGTTTGCAAACCGAGACAAAGCACAGAAAAGCTCGGAAGTCCGGAGGCAAGGCTCGCAGCCGAGACTCTGAAAATTCTGAACGAGCACAATATGCAACATCACCAAGTGCTCAATCAGTGACGTCTGAGTCTTAAGGTCAGTCAAAAATGGGGTGTCTACAGTTGCCCTTCTTTGACAGAACTCGAAAGTCATAAGTGACGTGAGTGAATGTCAAAGCCCAGAGACGACCCATTTTTGACAAGACCGAAGACTTAGACAAACAGGTGAGATAAACAGAGATGTGCCCGCAGGCGTGCTCGCAGGCAGGGGGCAAAATGCAAAACGATACGCACAAGGCCAGATGTAACTTGATGATCATGCAAGTGCAGCAAGCTATAATGAAGCAAATATTCGCAAACAGATGCAACAGTTTTAAGCAAGAATGCAAAGCAACAACTACATTTCATGCAGTTAGGAATGCGGAGAATTATTCAATTCTCGTCGCGTCTCACACGGAGAAGATACGATACCTGCGCGATTCGTCTGGTCGCACCAGCTTCAAATGAACCGTACATACAATATCGTGCCTGCAAAAGAAAGAAACTCAACAAGCACAACATATCTAACAACATACATTCAACGTGATATCGAATGCAGGCAATCGCTGTGTCGACGGAAAAGTGCATCGCAATGCGGGAAGAAACGCGCGTGACAACGCGGGCTTAAGCACGGAGGCTTGGTGATATCAAAGAGACGTGCATAATAATGCAAGTACGTGCATGAGAATGCAAGTTACGTGCACAACAATGCAGAACAAACGTAAATCAGGATGCGTGTTTGTCACAAAACGACGAGCAAGGAAATGTGCGTTTCGGCGAGGGCGACTCGATCGCGGCCTCCGATTCACCTCCCGGAGAGGTTACAACATGTTCAAAAAGGATACACCTTGATTTTGATGAGTAATGATGAGACACACATCAGAAGTTGAAGCTGAAGTTCCGGCGGAGCGATTTCGCGACAGAAAGTACACTTCTCTTGTACTTTTTCTAGTCCCGAGGACTCCAATTTTCCTCAAAATTTGCAGAGACCGTGGGGGGGATGTGGGGAACACCACCGGCCACTTTTATTTCCAGGGGGAGGCCACCGGCCACTTTTTGAAAAGAGAGTGGCCGGCCTGCCAGAAAAAGTGACCGGCCAGCCACTTTGCCAAATCCGTGGGTATTTTTGTCTTTTCACCCTTTTTTCTTTAAAACCATTCGGCCAAACACTTTGTGCTCACAACACCAGCTTCGAAAACATCTTCTCTACCTTCCCAAACCATTTTCCCTCTCAGATCTGTGCTCTATACGCGTTTTCCAACGTCCCACGCAAGTTGTTTTCGTGAAATCTTTCAGTTTTAAGCATTTTGAACCGATTAAATTTTGATTTCGGTGCTTCTTTTCTCATTTTCGCCACTTGAGGTGAGTTTATCTCAACATTTGGAAGATTTTCTCAGGAGTTGACTTTTGTTGACTTTTTCATTTCCCGAGAGTTGACTTTTGTTGACTTTTTCCAATTTTTGCTCATTTTTGCTCATTTTTTGCCCCTTTTGCAGATTTTCTGAAATGGCTGGTCATTTCCCCTATGGTGGAGGTCCTGCGGATGCCGGAGGTGATCCCGATATCATAGCTCTGCCCCCGAGGGTTCGACCCTTCATACCCGAGAGGTACGATCCACCGACACATATTCTTCCGCGAGCTGTTTTCTATCACTTCACTGACTTTGATGAGCGAGCGCCCGGGGATCTGCTTCTGCGAGAGCCAGAGTATCACCTCTCCCATGAGGCACGAGAGGTATTTACTTCGTTTTCACCCTTTCTGCAACATATTATGAATTTTTCACGCATTCTGTTTGCATTCTGAACACATGGTTCAATCACTTGAGTTTCTGAACACTCAGTCCATAAATTGATTGTGAACACACGGCACACACTGGTTGAGAATTGAACACACGGTCCAAGCACTGACTTTCTGAACACACAGCCCGAATTAGAGGTGAACACGCAGCACACACTGATTGAGAGTTGAACACGCAGCCCAAACACTGATTTTCCGAACACACAGCCCGAATTGAAGGTGAACACATGGCACACACTGATTGAGATTTGAACACGCAGCCCAAACACTGATTTTCTGAACACACAGCCCATAAATTGATTGTGAACACACGGCACACACTGATTGAGAGTTGAACACGCAGCCTAAACACTGATTTTCTGAACACACAGTTTAAATTGAAGGTGAATCACGTAGCACACACTGATTGAGAGTTGAACACGCAGCCCAAACACCGATTTTCTGAACACACAGTCCGAATTGAAGGTGAACACGCAGCACACACTGATTGAGGTTTGAACACATAGCCCAAACACTAATTTTCTAAACACACAGCTCGAATTGAAGGTGAACACGCAGCACACACTGATTTAGAGTCGAACACGCAGCCCAAACACTGATTTCCTGAGCACACAGCCCATAAATTGAAGGTGAACACGCAGCACACACTGATTGAGAGTTGAACACGCAGCCCAAACACTAATTTTCTGAACACACAGTTCGAATTGAAGGTGAACACGCAGCACACACTGATTGAGAGTTGAACACGCAGCCCAAACTGATGTCTAGCACGCAGCTTACACTTTGAAATCTGAACACGCGGCTCATTCACTTTACTTTGCACGCAGCCCGTTCATTTGCACACAGCTCATTCATTTCATTTGCACACAGCTCGTTCATTTTATTTGCACACAGTTCATTCATTTTATTTGCACACAACTCAGTCATTTTATTTGCACACAGCTCATTCATTTTATGCTGAAGCATGTATTCATTCTGAATGCAGGTGACTTCTCGCACTGTGTGAGGATATGGCTCCACCGTAGCTAAAGATTGGTACGCCGAGCTCTCGGAGGCTGTCCGGGATTTGGTTGATTTGGCAGGGTTTGGGCCCTTCTGTACTGGGCTTTCTCGTTGTCCTCCTAGGAGGACGTTGATGGCAGCTTTGGTGGAGAGATGGTGGGACACCACCAACTCCTTTAATTTTTCCGCCACGGGGGACTTGACTATGACCCCGCTTGACTTTGCCGTGTTGACCGGCCTTGACGTGGGGGGTTGGCCCATCCCTTACGACGAGGACATGGGCCAGTGGGAGGCCACTTGGATATATTTACTGGGGGCTCGCCCACCTGTTGATAGATCTTCGGGGAGAGTCCGATACACCTGGTTCTCTTCCCATTTTCAGAGGGTGGAGATGGAGCCCGGGACTCCTGAGGAGGCAGCACAGTATGCCCGTGGTTTTCTGATGTTCCTCTGCGGGACTACTTTGTTTGCTGATATGGGGAACACCGTTGGGTTATATCTGTTGAGTGCTTTGGTGGACCTGTCACAGGTCAGACGGTATGATTGGGGTGGCGCCGGCTTGGCTACTCTTTACTGCTACATGAGTGCGACCTCCCGTGGACGGGGAGACTTACTTGGCGGCTATTGGAGAGCCTGGGAGGTACTTTCTACCCTCTTGATTTACATTTCTGCTCTTCATTACTTGTACACTGCACACACGGCGCACTCTGCACTCTGTACTTTGCCCTCAGCACTTTGCCCTCAGCACTTTGCATTTACATTCTGCACTATTTTCCACAGTTATGGGTCTATGTGTACTTCCCGACATTAGCCCCGGAGTTGGTGGTAGAGGGGCCCCTCATGACTCCGTACTCACTTGTATTTGAAGGCCAGCACCGGCCGAGACCTCGGGAGTCTCTCCTTTATCTACGGCAGTACTTCGACACGGTGCGGTCGACGGAGGTATTTCAGAACTCTCAGTCCTTTCTGTTTTCATCTTTGATTTGTCTTGTGCTTTCCCGATTTCTAATTGGTTTATGCACCGGTTATCCGCAGATTACATGGCAGCCCTGGGCGCCCTTAGGTGAAGGTCTCCGATTCCAGTTTGCCGGAGGGCGGGGTGCTTCCCAATACAGGATCCTATTCGAAGGGCCAGTTGGTAGGGCCTGGTTTCTGGGGGAGCGCTTCTTGCGTCAGGTGTGGGGCTATACTTCTCAGGACCCTCCTTCAGTACCCCCAGTTAGTATGCGGACTGCTAATAGGCTCTCTTCCCGAGATTTTGTTGATGCTATGCTGGGTGTTGATGTTCGAGCCAGGCCCAGGCTCAGGCTGCAGACGCCCCTTCCACCAGCAGGGCTGGTACATCCAGAGGTGGGGGTGGATTTATTCCCCCGATTCCCCCGACTTATCATCATCCTGGATGGCCGGATATGCCGACTGAGCTGATGGGGTGGCAATACGGGACTACCTCTCCGATTCCGATCCCGATAGAGCCTCCGATGCCTGGCCATCGATATGTCAGAGACCCCGACTCACCACCGGTATGTTTTACAGCTTTGATTCATCACTCAGATATTTGAACGTTCATTCCTTTATTGATACCCTTGCCTTTGCATCTGCAGCCCCCTGTTGAGTACATGGATCAGGTGCTCGAGATGGTAGCCTCACTTGAGGGGATGGTCCTGCGGAGGGAGGCGCAGTTGTCCATTATGGGCTTCCAGGTACCCTTTAGTTTTCTAGCATTGTACTTCTGATCACATGCTAATTTTGGACATTTTACTGCATTAATAGGCTACTTGTGTAGAGCACATCTGACACACACCACATTCATGCATTATTCCTGCGTACATCCACTCTGTGTAGCTTGCTTGCATCTGTATCTGATATACATGTTTTGGCTAATGTATTCAAACTGCATTTTTCATTTTCAGATGCCTCCAGTATATGCTCAGCCGCAGGCCGGGCCACCTGGGCCTTCTCGGGGAGGCGAACCATCTGGGCCTTTTCGGGGAGCTGGGCCATCTGGGCCTTTTCGGGGAGCTGGGCCATCCAGGCCTTCTCGGGGAGCTCGAGGAGGGGGGTCGTCTCGCAGACGCAGGGCACACATTATAGAGGTAGAGCCCGATGAGGATGAGGAGAAGGATGTCGCAGATCGTCAGTCAGAGACATCTGCTGACAGAGAGGAGGGCTCCGGTCTTGGTTCCGGGAGTGGAGGTGAGGCTGAGGGGGACCCCGAGGGTGACGGCTCCGATTCAGATGATGATGATGGCGATAGTGGCATAGAGTCCGTTCCACAGAAGAGGACGAAGAGGGCCTCTTATTCCTGCTCTTGAGAGCATCGATGTTGTGGTTCCCTGTTTTATTTACCTTTTTGCTAGTAGTTGTAGCACATTGTACATTATTAGGCAGTTTCATTTTCCGTAAAACTTGTGCCTTTGTTTGTAAAATGTTGTAACAAACGCAGCATGATGGAATGAAACAGCTTTTTTTGAAAAAGTGTTGTATTTTAAACTCTTAGCATCATATCGCATCATTTTGCACCATAATGAGATTGGATGGAAATGTGCATTGTGCATTTGCCCAGTCAGGTAGTGAACCGACGCAACAACTTAACTTACTAAGATATAACAAAACCTCAGCAAGTTTACAACTCGATAAGCAAAACACAACAGTGTTGACAACTCAATAAACAAGACTCAAACAAAAATAGCGTAAACAAAGAGTAACAACTCAAAACACGAAACACGACAACTCGACAAACAACTCGATAAGCAAAACGACAACTCGATAAGCAAAACAACAACTTGATAAACAAAACAAAGTGTACTTCGGACGATTTGGGCAACGGAACGCATCCGAAACAGAGAGAAATGGAGGCCTTCGACACACCCGTTGCATGGAAATGCTTGAAACTTCCTCCTGGAGGGTAAAACAGGGCCAATGACACTCATCGGAGCATGGCCGGCCACTTTTGGGAGCCGGCCGGCCAGCTTTATTGCAAAGGGGGAGCCACCGGCCAGGTTTTGAAAAAGGAAATGACCGGCCTGCCAGAAAAGGTGGCCGGCCGGCCACTTAATTCAGCAACCATCAGATTTTTGACACGTATCCCCCGAATAGTGTTTTCTCCTCTTTAAAAGCCTTGGCTCCGTGGTTCATTCAATTCATCTTAGTTTTGCACAAAATGGAGGTGTTTCTCGTCGAAAATATCACATCTTGGATTGCTTCTCTAGATGGCTCGGAAAAGTTGAACTTCCGGGGCTTCGGGTTGAATGCACTATTCACGCTGAGCCGTACTCCGTTGCACCTTCCTTTCCTCCATGCCGCGGCGAGGTTTTGGAACCCGGTGACGCATGTCTTTAGCTTCGGCGGGCAAGAGGTATGTCTAACCTTTGAAGATTTTCAAGTTTTGATGGAATCCGGATGTCATAAAGAGATCTTGCCCCAGTTCCGCTTTGGTCACGCCCAAGCTTTAGGGCGGATGTGTGGACTTACCGCGCATGATGCCCCATCTCTGATCTGTAATGGGGAACTGGATATCCTCGGTTTAATCCATCGCTTTTCTGGTGCTGGTGACCGCAGCGACCATCATTGGCAAGGTTTCCGACAACATGCCCTCTGCTTGTGCATGCTATCTCACTTTCTGCTTGCCCCGAGCCTGGGTGGACCCAACATCCGTCTGATTGAAGTTGCTCAGGGCTTGAAGGAAGGAAAGAGCTGCATCGCCATGACCTTGGCCGAGACACTGATGGGCTTGGATGCTTTCCACCGTCAGGAGACAACCAGATTTGCGGGGAGTCCACTACTGCTGCAGGTAATGTTTCCCACCCAATCTCACGTATGTATTTGCTCACATCACTCGGCCCTCAGGCTCAGTTTTTTTCTCACAAAACCCTTGTCTTACTGTTCTCTCATCGCACGTCTCTTTATTCTTTATTCTCTCATTTTTCATCCCTCCCCAGGTATGGTTGATGGATAAATTGCAGGTTGTGGACTCTTGCCCTGCCTACTCAGCCCGCGGCTACTTCTTTCGGCAACGCCTGGTTGATGCGTTTGATGAGGGATGGTGGTTCAACTGGATGTGCAATTTGTCTGCTGACCGCATCGCTTGGCACTGTCCTTGGCTCAATCTTCCGGCAATGAGCTATAGCATGTTCCGGCAGACTGGGATCCAGTTGATTGGTCTGACCCACAGTGTGTTCTACTTTCCGTTTCGATTCTTACGCCAGTTCGGTCATGATCAGACTTGCCCGCCAAAGGGGATTGAGTACCCTGCTGCTTTCCTGGTTCGAGGCGCACAGCTTGCCTGACATGCTACAGCATGGAGGACTAGAGAGCTCCTGGCTCCCGCTCCCACTTTCAGTTGCACTTTGTCTGACGAGTGCTGGGATTGGCTCAATGAAGAGGCACAGATTGGGCCTAGCTTGGCATCAGAGACTTCGACTAGCTCTGGGAGGGGGCGCAGGGACACCTGACTTGACTATGCCCCGGATTTATTGCTTTATTAGTACTTTCAAGTTTTCTTTATGAGTGAATAAAAAAACAACTTCAATTGTATGCAAGAGCAGGAGAACTCTGTATTGAAATCAATGAAATTGAAGGTTGTGGTACTGAAAATTTTCCGCTTTGGTCCAAAAATGGTCTTAGTTGTAAAAAGATTAGTTTGAACAAAGTCAACTTTTATTAAAACTTTTCAAAACTATTTTCGATATGGATCAGAACTGGACACGCCTGAGATCTGTCACTGAGATGCACAACCCCGGATCCTAGCAACTGGAAAGTTGCCCCTAGTCTGAATAATAATGCGGCACTGTGTGGCAACGGAAAGTTGCCCCTAGTCTGAATAGCACTGTACCGGAGATTGCGATGAATGCTGATGGAAAAAGATGACTGAGATGATCAAAATGGACAAAGTTGATCGAGGAAAAGTTTATGGCTGAACTTTAGGATGAAGTTGCCTACGTATCCCAAAGTTGGGAATCAAGTCTTACGTAGTTCAGGCTCAGGTTCGCTCGGGTATTTTCACTCTCCTTTTGCGCTCTAACTTTTGCCAAGGCCGCCCTTTGCGTGTTTTCAACCTTGCGAGCTCAGTTTTTGTGATTTCAAATTTTTCGTGCTCTGAGTTTTGCCTAGGTCGCCCTTTCGAGTTTTCGGCCTAGCGAGCCTCTCAAGGGTAATATTTCTTCAACTTGTCCATATTGATCGGTTGTGAGAACTCCAAGCCATCTAGATCCATCAGAACCACAGCTCCACCTGACCAGATTGACTTGATGATGTAGGGACCAGTCCAATTGGGTCTGAACTTGCCCCTTGGGTCGTGGATGGGAGCTCGGTTGTCCTTGAGCACCAAATCTCCTTCCTTTAAATTCCTGGACTTAACCTTCTTGTTGAAAGCCCGGGCGATTCTGCGTTGATAACCTTGGACATGGTACAGTGCTTTCAGTCTTCTCTCATCAAAGAGCATGAGTTCCTCAAATCTGCTCTGCTGCCAATCTGCCTCGGCTATTTGACACTCAGCCAGTACCCGCAATTACGGGACCTCAATCTCAATAGGTAGAACGGCCTCTATCCCATAAACTAATGAATACGGAGTCGCCCCAGTAGAAGTTCTGATTGAAGTCCGGTAGCCCCACAGAGCAAACGGCAGCTTATCTGGCCAGTCCCGATAGGTTTCCACCATCTTCTGCAATATGTGTTTGATGTTTTTGTTGGCGGCCTCAACTGCTCCATTGGTCTACGGCCGGTATGTAGATGACTTATGAAAAGCCACATTGTATTTCTCCAACAAATCAATCACCTCCTTCTTGAAGTGGGAACCATTGTCTGAAATAATCTCGTTTGGGACTCCATAACGACAGACGATGTTGTTTCTGATAAACTTTGCGACATGCGAAGCCTTCAACACCGTATAAGATTGGGCCTCGACCCACTTTGTGAAATAATCTATCGCTACCAAGATGAACTCATGCCCATTCGACCCCTTCGGAGTGACAGCCCCGATCACATCAATTCTCCAGACTGAAAATGGCCATGGCGAAGTCATGTTGTACAGCTTTGACGGCGGGATGTTCATGCGATTTGCATGGATTTGACATTTGTGGCATCGCCGGACGAAATCGATACAATCCTCCTCCATGGTGGACCAGTAGTAACCCTGTATGAGGATCTTCCGCGCCAGCATTACTCCATTCATATGTGCGCCGCATTCTCCCCCATGGATGGCTTCCATCAGACGTTTTGACTCTTTGGCATCAACACATAGCTTATGCATTCCCAGATGACCCCTTTTATACAGCTTACCTCCATAGATGATGAACTGAACGGCCATTCTTCTGATTGCCCTTTTGTCTTTGGCATTTACCCCTGGCGGGTATGCTTCCTTTTCCAAGAAATTCCAGATATCGTAATACCAGGGGTTTTCGTCCTGAACTTCATCTATAGCAGCAATCGACTCGTAGGCAGGTGCAAATTTCTGGTCAATGATGACTGGAGGCATCCGAACTCCACACGGGATGTCTATCATAGAAGATAGAGTTGCTAAAGAATTTGCGAACTTGTTGTTCTCTCTTAGTAGATGAGTAAAACTTAGCTTTTCAAACCGAGGAATCAGCAAGTCCAAGGTCTGGTGATACATCATCATCTTTTCCTCTTTTACTTTCCAGTCTCCTTTTGCTTGAGACACAACAAGGTTCGAGTCCCCGATGACGTCCAACCGTCTTGCCCCTAGTTCTAGGGCTGCTTCTAGACCAGCGATGCATGCCTCATATTCTGCTTCGTTGTTCGAGACTTTGAATCGGAGTTTGAAGGCTAGAGGGATACGGGAATTGTCGGGTGCTATCAGCAACACTCCTATCCCATATCCGTATTGATTTGACGCTCCGTCAAAGTACATCGTCCAAGTTTCGTCGTCGATATGCAAAATGGCCTCATCTGGGAATAAGTACTCGACTGCTTCACCCCCTTCCACTGGATGGTCGGCTAAGAACTCTGCCACTGCTCTTCCCTTGACCGACTTGCGTGTTACATATTTTAGATCAAATTCGGAGAGCAACAGCAACCAACGAGCTAGCCTACCCGTAAGTGCTGGTTTCTCGAAAAGATATTTGATGGGATCAAGTCGTGAAACCAACATTAGAGTGAGCTAACAGGTAGTGCCGCAGCTTCCTGGTAGCCCATACCAAAGCTAAGCAAGCCTTCTCCAGCGGAGTGTAGCGGTTTCGTACTCTAGCATCTTCTTGCTCAAATAGTAGATGGCTCTCTCCACCTTGTCCTCTGATTCTTGCGCAAGCATGCAGCCCATTGTAGTCTCAGTTACTGACAGATACAAAATCAACGGTTCCCCGGTTCTGGCAGTGACAGCACGGGCGGGTTCTGTAATATTCTTTAATCTGTTCAAACGTAGCTTGACATCGGCCGTCCCATTGAACTTCTTTCCTTTCTTGAGGAGACCAAAAAGTGGTTCACAAGTCAAGGTTAATTTTGAGATAAACCGTCTTATGAATTGCACTTTACCCAGAAAGCCTCGCACCTTCTTTTCAGTCCTTGGTGGTGGCATTTCTAAGATGGCCTTGATTTTGGAAGGGTCGACCTCGATGCCCCTCTTGTGTAATCAGAAACCCCAGCATTTTTCCCGCTGTAACACCGAATGTACATTTCTGAGGATTTAGCCGCAACCGGAATTCTCTGATCCTTTGAAAAAACTTTTGCAAGGCAGTGTAGTGGCCTTCTCTTTCTTTGGACTTGACAATCATGTCATCCACGTACACCTCAACCTCTTTGTGGATCATATCGTGCAATATTGTGGTCGCGGCCTGTTGATAAGTAGCTCCAGCGTTCTTCAACCCAAATGGCATTACTCTGTAGCAGTACGTCCCCCACGGGGTGGTGAATGCAGTCTTTTCCCGGTCTTTGGGTGCCATCACTATCTGGTTGTATCCCGAGAAGCCATCCATGAATGAGAGCAAAGCATGCCCTGCTATGAAATCCACCTACTCATCAATATACGGTAAGGGAAATCGTCTTTCGGACTAGCTCTGTTCAAATCCCTGAAATCTACGCACACCGGATCCTGCCATCCTTCTTCGGCACCGGAACAATGTTGGCCAACCAAGTCGGGTATTCGGATACCAGCAGGAAGCCTACATCGATTTGCTTGGTGACCTCTTCCTTAATCTTGAGAGCCCAGTCCGGGCGGATCCTCCTGAGTTTCTGCTTGACAGGTCGGGCCTCGGGGTCAAGGGGGATCCGATGCTGTAAAATCTCAGGATCGATTCCAGGCATGTCTTCGTAGGACCACGCGAAAACATCTTTGAAATCTTTTAATAAAGCGACTAAGCGCTCGCGTTCCTCCGAAGACAACGTGGACCCGATCTGGACCAGCCGCGGGTCCTCCTCAGTACCAATGTTCACGGTAGTGATTTCATCCATTAAGGGTTTGACAAATCTCTCTTGCTCCTGCTCAATTAAACGTTGCAAAACCGAAGAAATTTCATCCTCGTCGTTTTTCTCAAAGTTTTGAAAGTCTGAATTAATGCAATAAATCAAGGGCACAGAAAAGTACTCAGAAACCACAGTTACTTGATTCTCATTAAGCACATCCAAATCGTCCGAATTCTCAGTTACAACAGACTCAAATGAGAAAGAAAAAGACGACCTGGACAAAACTGTGGTATCCGGGTTATCATCCCCAGGATTACCAGACTCAGACTCAGTCGAGCTGGAACCTGATTCCGACTCACAAGATTCGGTGGAATCAGATTCCGGCTCACTAC
>JAPPVO010000010.1:92513803-92758830 GCA_030407325.1 Camellia japonica | reverse complement strand
GGGCGTCAACTAGGCGTTGTCGAAAGAAGTAGCCGCGAGCTGAGTAAGCAGGGCAAGAGTCCACAACTTGCAATTTATCCATCAACCATATCTGGGAGGGATGAAAAATGAGAGAATAAAGAATAGAGAGATGTGCGATGAGAGAAAAGTAAGATGAGGGTTTTGTGAGAAAAAAAAATCGAGCCTGAGGCCGAGTGATGTGAGCAAATACATATGTGAGCTTGGGTGGGAACATTACCTGCAGCAGTAGTGGACTCCCTGCAAATCTAGTCGTCTCCCAGCGATAGAAGGCATCCAACCTATCAGCGTTTCGGCCAATGTCATGGCGATACAGCTCTTTCCTCCCTCAAGCCTTGAGCGACTTCAATCAAACGGATGCTAGCTCCCCGGAGCCCGAGACAAACAGGAAATGAGATAGCATGCACAAGCAGAGGGCATGTTGTCGGAAACCTTGCCAATGATGGTCGCTGCGGTCACCGCATCAGAAAATCGGTAAATCAGGCTCGGGATATCCAACATGCCATCACCAATCAGAGATCGAGCATCATGCGCGTTGAACCACACATCCGCCCTAAAGCTTGGGCGTGGCCAAAACGAGACTGAGGCAAATCTCTTCTGAGCGTTCAGACTCCATCAAAACTTGAAAATCTTCGAAAGTGGACATACCTCTTGCCCTCCGAAGCTGAAGACATGCGTCACCGGGTTCCAAAACCTTGCCGCGGCATAGAGGAAAGGAAGATGTAGCGGAGTCCGCCCAGCGTGAATAGTGCATTCAAACCGAAACCCCGGAAGTTCAACTTTTCCGAGCCGTCTAGAGAAGAGATCCAAGATGTGAGATTTTCTACAAGAAATGTCTCCATTTTTGTGCAAAGCAGTGATGAAATGAAAGAGTTCCAGAGTTGGAGCTTTATAGGGGGGTAAAACACTATTCGGGGACACGTGTCATAATTCTGGAAGCTGCAGGGAGAGGTGGCCGGCCGGCCACCTATTCTAGCAGGCCGGCCACCTTTGACTCAAAACATGGCCGGCCGGCCATCCTTCAGTCCCCAGATGCAAAATGTGGCCGGCCATGCATTGGTCCTGTTTTGCCCTCCGGAAGGAAGTTTGAGGCATTTCTATGCATCGGCGATGTCGAAGGCCTCCATTTCTCTCAGTTTCGAATGCGTTCCATCATCCAGATCATCCGTCCGAAGTACGCTTTTGTTGTATTTTGCTTATCGAGTTGTTGCTTTGTTTATCGAGTTGTAAGTTTTGTCGAGCTGTCGCATTTTGTGTTTTGAGTTGTTACTTTTGTTTATTGCAATTTTGTTAAGTCCTGTTCATCGAGTCGTTAACATTGTTGTTTTTTTGCTTATCGAGTTGTAAAATTGCTAAGATTCTGTTATTTCTTAGTAAGTCGAGTTGTTTAATTTGTTGCGTCGGTTCATTACCTGACCCGGTAAATACACGAGGCACATTCCCATTCAATTCTATTTTTGCACAAAGTGATGCGATGCGATGCTAAGAATTTCAAATACAACATCTTTTCAAAGGCTGTTTCATTCCATCATGTTTTACAAAATAAAGGTACAAGTTTTACAGGAAATAAAACTGCCTAATAATATGCAAAGTGCTACAAACTACCAGCAAAAAGTAAAATAAAGCAGGAAATAGCATCAATATCCTCGGGAACGGGAATGAGGAGGCCCTCTCATCCTCTTCTGTGGGACAACCTCTGCACCATCATCACCATCCGGGTCAGAGCTATCATCCTCCGGATCTCCCTCAGCCTCGTCTCCGCTCCCGGAACCAAGACCGGAGCCTCCCTCCCCAGCAGATGTCTCTGACTCACGGTCTGCGACCTCCTCCTCCTCCTCCTCCTCAATAATGGGTGCCCTGCGTCTGCGAGACGACCCTGCTCCTCGAGCTCCTCGAAAAGGCCTAGATGGCCCAGCTCCCTGAGAAGGCCTGGATGGCCCAGCTCCTCGAGAGGGCCCAGATGGCCCAGCACCTCGACTTCCCTGAGAAGGCCCGGGTGGCCCGGCCTGCGGTGGAGCATATACGGGAGGCATCTGAAAGTGAAAAGTTCAAATACATCAGTTCAAATATGAAAAGTAGATGCAAGTACAAATGTGCGAGTGGGGTGTGTGTCAGATGTGCTCTACACAGCCTATCAATACAGCAAGATGTTCAAAACTAGCGTGTCATCAGAAATATGCTAAATACAAGAAAGATGGATAATACTTGCACACCCATAATGGCCAGATGTGCCTCCCTCCGTAGGATCATGCCCTCGAATGTGGCTAGCATCCCGAGCATCTCGTCCATGTACTCAACTGGAGGCTGCAAACACAGATGCAAAACTATCAGTAAAGGAATGAATGTCCAAATATCAAACTGATAAATCAAAGCTGAAAAAAAAAACATACCGGGGGTGAATCAGGGTCCCTGACATATCTGTGGTCAGGAAGAGGAGGCTCTAGCGAGACCTGGTAAGGAGTCCCGAACCGCCAACTCGTCAACTCGGTCGGCATGTCTGGCCACCCAGGATGATGAAGAGTCGGAGGGATCGGAGGAATCGAACTACCTCTACCCCTAGATGCACCAGCCCTGCTAGAGGAGGGGATATCCGTAGCACGGGCACGACTCGAAGACGTACATCAGTAGGCCTCAGTGTCAAGCACGCACTCCCGTCAAGGGGGGCATCAGATATATACGACGATAGGTGGCGTAGTCCCCCTCCATGAGATGTAACAAAGCATTGGTGCCCTGCATATCATTAATGACCTCCTGGGAAGATAGTCTATCGGCAGTCCGCATAGTGGCTGGAGGTACAGCAGGAGGGTCTTGAGAATCGTACCCCCACACCTGGCGCAGAAAGCGTTCCCCCAGGAACCATGCCCTACCAACTGGTCCTTCGAGCAGGAACCTATATTGGGAATTACTCGATCCTCCGGGATACTGATATCGGAGACCATCACCTAAGACCGCCCAGGGCTGCCAAGTAATCTGCGGATAGCCAGTGCATAAATCAATCAGAAATCAGGAATATACAGGGCAGGTCAAAGATGAAAATGAAAGGAACTGAGAGTTCTGAAATACCTCTGTCGTCCGCACAGTATCAAAAAACTGTCGCAGGTAGAAGAGAGTCTCTCGAGGTCTCGGTCGGTGCTCGCCCTCGAATACCAGTGAAAACGGGGTCATAAGGGGCCCTGCTACCTCCATCTCCGGGGCTAACGTCGGGAAATAGACGTAGACCCATAGTTGAGAAAAGCAGTGCGGAATGTGAATACAAAGTATTGAGGGCAAAATACAGGATGTAAAGTGTGCCGTGTGTGCAATGAACAAGTAATGAGGAGCAGAAATGTAAATCAAGAGGACAGAACGTACCTCCCAGGCTCTCCAATAGCCGCCGAGTAAGTCTCCCCGCCCGCGAGAGGCTGCACTCATGTAACAATAGAGGGTAGCCAGGCCAGCGCCACCCCAGTCATACCGACTGACCTGTGATAGGTCCACTAAGGCGCTCAAAAGATACAACCCAACAGTGTTCCCCCTATCGGCAAACAGAGTGGTGCCAAAGAGGAACATGAGGAAACCGCGGGTGTACTGCTCAACCTCCTCAGGAGACTCAGGCTCTATCTCCGGCCTCCGAAAACGGGAAGAGAACCAGGTGTACCGGACTCTCCCGGAAGCTCTGTCTACAAGTGGGCGAGCCCCCAACAGATGTATCCATGCGGCCACCCACTCGCCCATATCCTCGTCGTAAGGAATGGGCCAACCGCCTATGTCTAGGCCGGTGAGTACAGCAAAATCTAGCGGGGTCATGGTCAGGTCCTCGGTGCCGGAAAAATGGAAGGAGTTGGTGGTGTCCCACCATCTCTCCACCAAAGCGGCTAATAATGTCCTACTGGCAGGACAATGTGATAACCCCATGCAGAAGGCCCCGAACCCTGCTGAATCAACCAAATCCCGGACAGCCTCCGGAAGCTCGGTGTACCACTCTCTCGCAACAGTGGAGCCATATCCTCGCACGGCGCGAGAGCCAACCTGCATTCAGAATGAATACATGTGTTCAGTACACAATGAAATGCAAGCCGTATGCAAGTAACAAGCTGTGTGCAAATGAAATGAATGAGCCGTGTGCAAACGCAAGTAACAAGCTGTGTGCAAATGAAATGAACAAGCTGTGTGCAAATGAAATGAATGAGCCGTGTGCAAACGCAAGTAATAAGCTGTGTTAACTCTTAATTAGTGGGCTGCGTGTTCACTTAAATCTGGGCTGCGTGTTCAGTAAATCTGTGTTTTGGGCTGCGTGTTCAAACTCTTAGTCAGTGGGCTGCGTGTTCACTTAAATCTGGGCTGCGTGTTCAGTAAATCTGTGTTTTGGGCTGCGTGTTCAAATTCTTAATCTGTGGGCTGCGTGTTCACTTAAATCTGGGCTGCGTGTTCAGTAAATCAGTGTTTTGGGCTGCGTGTTCAAACTCTTAGTCAGTGGGCTGCGTGTTCACTAAAACCTGGGCTGCGTGTTCAGTAAATCTGTGTTTTGGGCTGCGTGTTCAAACTCTTAATCAGTGGGCTGCGTGTTCACTTAAATCTGGGCTGCGTGTTCAGTAAATCTATGTTTTGGGCTGCGTGTTCAAATTCTTAATCTGTGGGCTGCGTGTTCAGTAAATCAGTGTTTTGGGCTGCGTGTTCAAACTCTTAATCAGTGGGCTGCGTGTTCGCTTTAATCTGGGCTGCGTGTTCAGTAAATTAGTGTTTTGGGCTGCGTGTTCAAACTCTTAATCAGTGGGCTGCGTGTTCGCTTTAATCTAGGCTACGTGTTCAGAAAATCAGTGTTTTGGGCTGCGTGTTCAAACTCTTAATCAGTGGGCTGCGTGTTCACTTTAATCAGAGCTGTGTGTTCAAAAAAAATCAGAGTTTGGGACTGTGTGTTCTACTCTTAATCAGTGTGTGCGGTGTGGTCACCTTCAAATTCGGGCTGTGTGTTCGACAAATCAATGTATGAGCCGTGTGTTCAATTCTTAACTAATGTGTACCGTGTGTTCACAATCAATCAGTCAATGAGCTGTGTGTTCAGCAATTCAAGTGTTTAAGTCACATGTTCAGAATGCAAATAAAGTACTATGTCATAAGCTAAAACTGTGTGTTCAAGCATGGCAAAGCTACAAAATGCACGAAAAATGCAGAAAATAAAGTAAAATACCTCTCGCGCCTCGTGAGAGAGGTGCTGCTCCGGTTCTCGCAGAAGTAAATCCCCGGGTGCCCGGTCATTGAACCCAGTGAAACGACGAAAAACGGCCCGCGGAAGCATATGTACCAGTGGGGCATATCTCCCGGGAATAAAAGGGTGGACTCTCGGGGGCAGTGTCATAATATCAAAATCATCCCCGGCACCTGGAGAACCTCCACCATGAGGGTAATCACCCGCCACTTCAAGAAATCTGCAAAAGGAGCAAAAATGAGCCAAAATTGGAAAAAGTCAACAAAAGTCAACTCTCGGGAAATGGAAAAGTCAACAAAAGTCAACTCCCGAGAAAATCTTCCAAATATTAAGACAAACTTACCTCAAGTGGTGAAAATGAGAAAAGAAGCCCCGAAATCAAAATTTAATCGACTCAAAGTGCTTAAAACTGAAAGATTTCGCGAAAACAACTTGCGTGGGAGGCTGAAAAGTGCATATAAAGTGCAGATCTGAAAGAAAAAATGGTTTGGGGAGCAAGAGGAGAAGATTTCGCAGCTGTGGGAGTGATTTCGGAATGAATGGATGAGAGGTTATATAGAAATGAGGCAAAAGACAAAATTGCCCCTACTTTTGGACAGGTGGCCGGCCGGCCACCTTTTCTAGCTGGCCGGCCATTTGCTTTTTGGAAGGTGGCCGGCAGCCTCCCCTTGGGCAGCCACCTGGCCGGCCATGTTCCCCACATCCCCACCTAGCTCCCTGCAAATTTTGAGGAAGATTGGAGTTCCCGGGACCTGAAAAAGTTCAAGAAAAGTGTACCTTCTGGCGCGAAATTGCTCCGCCGGAACTTCAGCTGCAATTTCTGACATGTGTCTCATCGTTACTCATCAAAATCAGAGTGTACCCTTTTTGAGCATGTTGTAACCTCTCCGGGAGGTAAACCAGAGGCCGCAATCGAGTTGCCTTCGCCGAAAGGCGCGTTTCCTTGCTCGCTGTTTCGCAACAAACGGGCACCCTGATTTATGCTCATTTTGCATTGTTTTGCATATAACTTGCATTCTCATGAACATTTTGCATTGTCATGCATGATTTCTTGGTGTACCATACCTCTGTGCTTGAGCGTGTGTTGTCACGCGCGTCCCTTTCTCGCATTGCGATGCATTCACTCGCCGACACTGTGTGTGTTGAACTTTCGGAATCACAGGAATCACATTGAATATATGTTGTTAGCATATTGTTCTTGTTGAATTTCTCTCTTTTGCAGGCACGATATTGTATGTACGGTTCATTTCAGGCTGGTGCGACCAGACGAATCGCGCAGGTATCGTATCTTTTCCGTGTGAGACGCGACGAGAATCGAATCATTCTCCGCATTCCTAACTGCATGAAATGTAGTTGTTGCTTTGCATTCTTGCTTAAAACTGTTGCATCTATTTGCGAATACTTGCCTCATTACAGCTTGCTGCATTTGCATGATCATCTGGCTCCGTGCATATCGCTTTGCATTTTGCCCCCCTGCCTGCGGGCACGCCTGCAGGCACATATCTCTGTTCATCTTGTATGATTGTCTAAGTCTTCGGCCTTGTCAAAAATGGGTCGTCTCTAGGCTTTGACATTCACTCCCGTCACTTCTTGACTTCCGAGTTCTGTCAAAGAGGGGCAACTGTAGACACCCCATTTTTGACCGACCTTAAGACTCAGACGTCACCGATTGAGCGCTCGGTGATGTTGCATATTGTGCTCGTTCAGAAGTCTCAGAGTCGCGGCCATGCGCCCTGTCTCCGGACTTCCGAACCCTCTTCTGTGCCTTGCCTCGGTTTGCGAACCAGACTCGGTTTTCTCTATTTTCTTTCCTGAGGGGAGGGAGAGGTCTAGCAGATCATCTCTCAGTGGCCGTGGGCTACATTTCGTGGCCGTAGGCCATTTTGCCCATTTCGGAGCCCGGTTCCCGGTTTTCGGAGCCGTCAGGCCGTGTGCCTCGGTTCGGGACCACCCAACCATCTCCGATTCCTCCGGTTTTTGGCATGCATCTCATTTACTCCCTTTCGAGGGACACTGGGGTCTTAGATACCCACTTCGTGGCCGAATGCCACTTTCGGTGCTTAACAGCCTATTTTCGGGACCCCGAACTGCGTGTTTTGGCCCCCGAGCTTTCGTTTTGCATCGGTTTTTGTTTATTTTTGGCAGGTACCTCTGTTTTATCACCAGGAAGATCACTGGAGGGTGGGAGGCCAGCAATTGTCTCAGCAACCAGTTATGCTCTTCCGGCGCCCCCCGACGCCCGTTTTTCTCACTTCCGGGCTAATGTTGAACACCCTAGGGCCATTTTCTTGAAGCCAAAACCACATATTTGTGTTGTACACACATGGGAGGACCCTAAAAACACATGGCCGGCCAGTAATTCCTTTTTTCACTTTTGAACCCCTCTTTAAATTGGCCTATTCTCTCTCCTGTTTTAGAGTTGCCAAGTTTGAACCATAGGGTTGTGTTGAGGAGACCTGGGAGGACACCAATATTTGGTGGCCGGCCACTAATTCTCTGGACCATTTTTTGCCCTTGGCCGGCCGGCCATGGGGGGTGGCCGGCCGGCCACCTGCAACAAAAGTAGATGGCCGGCCTTGATCCTCACAATTGGCACTTTACAGCTGTATAGCTGTTTTCCCCCAAAAAATATCTGATCCGGGGGAACCTTTTGGAGGGAAATAAGAGCTCATTTCCCTCCATTTGGCCAAGGATTCCTCTCTCCCTCTCTTGTCTACATTGGTGTCCTCCCAACTCAAGAGAAGAGATTGCAAGCATTGGTTGGAGCATATACATACATACAACTTCATTTCCTTCAAGTTTTGGGTGCCATTTCTTGATCATCTCCAAGCTCTACCATCACAACTCCATTCCAGCAGCTAGGAGAGCTTTCCAGCAGCTAGGAGGCATCCATTCTTCAAGCAAAAGGCAGCCAAGACTTGTCTACAAGGGTAAGTCTCAATCTCCCTCTTTTGTAGCACTTTCTTGCCTCATTTTTTAAGCCTATTTTCTTATTGTTTCGGGCTCCGACCTTAACTGAAACTAGGTCTATTTTGAGCCATTCTTCATATTTGTTCAAGGGCTCAACCCTGTTTGAGCTCTCTATTTGGTACTTGCTTCAATATCCTCTTATATGCCATTATTTTGCATTGAATATTTGGCCTATGAGTGATCTGTTTTCGAGCATAATGTAAACTGTAAAAGGGCCTATGTGGAGCCCCTCTTCAACATTGAAGAAGGGCTCAACCTTGTTTGGCCTCTCTATCATGCACTTGCTTCATAATCTCTCATATTTACCGTAAATTTGCATGATTTGTTTGGCCTATATGTAAATTGTTTTCGAGCATGTCATGAACTGTGAGTAAGCTTATTTTGTGTCCCTATACAACATTGTAGAATAGATCAACCTTGTTGGGGGTCTCCATGTTGTGCTTGTCTTTATATCCCTCTTTGGCCCCCCATTTTTGCATGTTTTTTTAGGCCTATCTAGCTTCTGTTTTCGGCCATGAGCAGTACTGAAAATATCCATATTTTGGCCTTCTTGTCATGTTTTGTTAAGGGTCCAAGGCTGTTTGATGAATGTACGGCATACCTCATGTTCTAGCCTTTGTTAGCCTCATTCTTGCATGACATTTTTAGCAAGTTTTCATACTGATTTGAGGGTTGTCATAAACTGTAAATGTGCATATTTTTGGTCCCTCGTCAGTATTGTAGAAGGAAATTTTTCAGTTTGAGCATCGCATACATCACTTGTTTCAATACCCCTCTCTTGGCCCCCATTTTTGCATACTATTGTTGTCCTATCTATGCTTACTATTTCGCCATGTTTTGTACTGTAAAAAATGCCATTTTGGGGCTGCCTTGCTACTTTTTTGCATGTCATGTACCAATTATGCATGTTTAGTATGGCTATAGGCCATTCCGGGTGCTTAATATCGCATTTCGGGACCATTCCGTGCATTTGGTGTCATTTTTCCACCTTTCGGGACTGTTTTGCATCATTTGTGAGTATTGAAATTCCATTTACACGTTTGCATATCATTTTCCATGCCATTTCATGCTTTAATGCATTGCCTCGGTTTGCGCGCCCGTGGGCACGCATTTCGAGGCACTTCTTTTTTATCCGACGGCCTCTTATGTGAGTGTGGCTGAGGCTCACTCATGTTAGTGTAAGTCCATTTTGCATTGTTTATGTCATTTTAGGATCATTGCCTCGGTTTGCGCGCCCGTGGGCACGCATTTCGAGGCACTTCATTTTTATCTCACGGCCTCTTATGTGAGTGTGGCTGAGGCTCACCCATGTTAGTGTAAATCCATTTTGCATTCTGTATGTCATTTTAGCATCGTTGCATTCCGTATGCCATCGCCTCGGTTTGCGTACCCGTGTGCACGCATTTCGAGGCACTTCATTTTTCATCTATCGGCCTCTTATGAGAGTGTGGCTGAGGCTCTCTCATGTTAGTGTAAGTCCATTTTGCATTGTTTATCGCATTTTAGTCCTGTTGCATTCCATATGCCATTTTCTCGGTTTGCGTGCCCGTGGGCACGCACTTCGAGACATCTCATTTTAGTCTCATTGTATATTACATTTCAGGCCGTTTCATGCCTTTATGTCATTGCCTCAGTTTGCGCGCCCATGGGCACGCATTTCGAGGCACTTCACTTTTATCCGACGGCCTCTTATGTGAGTGTGGCTGAGGCTCTCTCATATTAGTATAAGTCCAATCTGCATTTGGAATGTCATTTCATGCCTTTATGTCATTGCCTCGGTTTGCGCGCCCGTGGGCACGCATTTCGAGGCACTTCACTTTTATCCGACGGCCTCTTATGTGAGTGTGGCTGAGGTCCACTCATGTTAGTGTAAGTCCATTTTGCATTGCGTGTGCCATTTTATGCTTTAGGATCATTTCCTCGGTTTGTGTGCCCGTGTGCACGCATTCCGAGACATCTCATTCCATGACATTGTGTATGTTAGGATTGCATCTTAGTTGCATTTCATGCATGTCATGCATATTGCATCGTGTTCGGGATAGGAGTTAGCCCGGGCACGGGAAACGAGGTACGTTCCGTACTCCGAGTGACGGAACGTGTCTCAATTCCCAAGTCACCGACACTCCGGATTACCCATGATGGAGCTAGGCTTTGTTGTAGCATTTATCTGCATTCATTCTATATCGAGTTGTGCAATTCGACTCCTCGGCCATCGTGCATCGAGATGCGTGATTGGTGGCACGAGGATCGAGGCATGCATATATTTGTGAAAATACATTGCTATGCCCCTTTCCTGCTCCCTGTTGCAGCATATCAAGAATCAGCAGTCTTCCGAGGCTTGGCGCGCTTTTCAAGAAACATTGCAAAACAGAGGCTAATCGGGGCATCGCCGTGGATTTCCGCGCAAAGCAGTCCAAACATGCATCATTCCATTATCTGGAGCAGAATCGAGGCAGCCCCCTGGCTTGCATGCCAGTTTACAGTTTTCCTTAGTTAATTTGTTAATTAATTAGGAATTTGTATATTATGTCGGACTGTATTATTCTTTCATTTTGGGACTGTATTATTTATTCGGACCCTCTGCGCGAGGGCGTAATTGTAATAAGTGTGGGTGAGTGTGATGTATGTCTTCCAACCCCACGTCTTTCTTCCCTTTTATTTATCCGCTTACGATGGTTAGATATAGGGCATACTTCAATTAGCATACAGTATGACAGCATGTTTGCATCATTCATCTGTTTTGCACGCACCAGGCTCGGCGCATCATACAAACTGCATTTGTATTTCAATTCCAAGTTGAGTACTTGATAGCTGTTGCATTCCATATGCCATGTTTAGAATAGCCGAGCCTGCTATAGTTGCATTATTGCATGTGTTGCATTAGGCATTTCTGTATAATTATGATCATGCATGATTTCTAATCAGTTTCTGTTTTGACTTGGAGTACTCGGTGAGTTTTATGCTTTAGCATCCTTGCATGCGTGTGAGTGACTGCCATGATAGCATGCTCACCATGAGGCTATATGCTTATCTGATATAACTGCCTTGAATGCCTGTGGGTGGAGGTTGTGTTACTTGGATTGGAACAATTCATCAACTGTGAGTTTTAAAGCCCACTAGATACTGGCAAAATCATGTTTTCCTAAGCCCACCCGAGGGTGGCAAATCCACGTCTTAGCCTACCTGCGGGCAGCACCATCAAACCATTTTCAAACAAACAAACATGAAATGCTTTGTTCCAATTCAGGCGACTCAGTCTATACTTGTATGCTGTGCGCATCACATAGTAACTTAGGCTAATAACCGGAATAAGAACTCACATTGTTTTCAAAATAAGATATCATGATTAGTAGAGGCCGGTCTTTGACCGGGCGAGCGGGGGTGCTCACGAAGTGACCTTCCCCAATCGTACCCAAGTTCCCGAGCCGAGGCAACTTTGGTGATGACGGACACGTGGCCTTTGGCACCGAGTCAGGGTTTTCTAAATTTTCCATTAAAAAAATATTTAGGTGGCGACTCTGTATCTGGCAAAGCAGTCCATGTTTGGCACTTCTTTCAAAAATCTGTTTTCAAAAACGATTTGCCGGATTTGGACTCTTTGGTTCAAGATTGAGAACCGTGACATTTGAGTCCTTCGAACTGTAGTGACCCAATATCGAACCAGAACGGGGAGGGGGGGGACTCGCGCTCCTCTCGCCCGGGATGCGTTCGGGGACGTCTACACGGGGGCGGAGCTGGCCCCGTTGGAAGGTTTGTGTCCTCTTGGATGTTCTGGACATTTGGCACGGTGTTCTGGGTGTTTGGCAGAGCATTTTGGACAGTAGGTGCCTGCTCGGGTAATGGGGCCCCTGGTGGAGGAGGAACTTGATGTGAGGCAGATGCTGCATTTTACTGTTGCAGTCTGGTGATCAGTTCGGCCTGCTGGGCCATGATTGTGGCCTGCTGTTTGGAGAACTCCGCTTGGCGGGCAGCGTCCTCCTGCATTTGTCTCATGCTCTCCTGCATTTGGCGCATCAGGGCTTCTATCCCCGATGTATTTTGCTGATCCATCCGACTGACTGGTATGTCTATTTCTATAGCAACAATTGAAACCTCAGTCCTACTGTCCTCTGATGGAGTAACCCACTGTTTTGGCAACCTCTGTTCAGATACACTGCGCTTCCTTGGCCTTCTCCTGACAACAGGGGGTAGAGAATGGAACACTGGATGTCCGTCAACCAGATCCTCAGATCGATTGAGCCGACGACCTCTTGTCCAAAGTGCTTGGGGAATATCTACTGGGTTGGAAGCAATTGTGCTAAAACTGCCCTAGCAAAAGATAAATAAAGCGAAAAGGAAATAAATAACCAGATAAATGAACAGCATAACAGTTTAAAATAAACACACAACACACAGTCGGGCATACAACACACGGTTGATAAGCTGAATACACACTGTCCTCAAATACTGATCACTGTCCCTGAATCACTGTTCCTCAAAGACTGAATCGGATACACGCAGATAACTGATTTTCAAACGCTGACTGATGCCTGCAGGCCTGATGCCCAAACTCATAAACTGATACATGCATTCTCTGTAGAGACGCACTCTAAAAGCACATAACAGATAAGTGAGAGCCAAAACACCCCTATGTTGGGGTAGGGTTTCCCTGTCCTATTTTGTCAGGAGCTAGGGTTTCACTACGCACGCAGCGGTTTCAAACAACCTATATCGGGTAAGCAACCTGTCCTAGTTTGGAATGGTCACTACGGATTTCGATATGCACTAGGTCGAATGGTGAAAAAGGGTGCCCCGGTAAAACCGGGGTTTGTGTTCCCATACTGGCAGAGCCCATAACCGGTCAGCCTTATGGTCATGCCTTGACAAGACAAGCCTCCAGCAAACCATTCAGGAATAGCAGATGGCAAACACGGTGTCCTAGGCGCACCAATGCAAATGCAATGCAAAGAAACACACAAGTGCAGTCAAAACCAGATATCATGAGTTCGAGTCAAGTTCTCTAAATCCCCAGCAGAGTCGCCAGAAACTGTAACAAGTCCGCGAGGGGACCTCGCTACAGCTCGGACTCGATTTTGTGTTACAGTTCTTAATCTGAACCAAAGAGTCCAAATCCGGAAAATCGTTTTGAGAAAACAGATTTTTTAGAAAAGAAGTGCCAAACATGGACTACTTTGCCAGATACAGAGTCGCCACCTAAATATTTTATTTTGGGAAATTTAGGAAACCCTGACTCGTTTGCCTAAAGCCACGTGTCCGTCATCACCAAAGTTGCCTCGGCTCGGGAACTTGGGTACGATTGGGGAAGGTCACTTCGTGAGCACCCCCGCTCGCCCGATCAAAGATCGGCCTCCACTAACCATGATATCTAGTTTTGAAAACTTTGTGTGCTCCTATTCCGGTTATTAGCCTAGATTTACTATGTGATGCGCACAGCATACAAGTATAGACTGGGTCGCCTGAATTTGAACAAAACATTTCATGTTTGTTTGTTTGAAAATGGTTTGATGGTGCTACCCGCAAGTAGGTTAAGACGTGGATTTGCCACCCTCGGGTGGGCTTAGAAAACATGTTTTTGCCACTATCTAGTGGGCTTAAAACAAACAGTTGATGATTCGTTCCAATCTAAACAACCCAACCTTCACCCACAGGCATTCAAGCAGTTATATCATATAAGCAAATAGCCTTATGGTAAGCATGCTATTCATGGCAGTCACTCACACGCATGCAAGGATGCTAAAGCATAAAACTCACCGAGTACTCCAAGCCAAAACGGAAACCGATTAGAAATCCATGCATGATCCTAACTATACAGAAATGCCTAATGCAACACATGCAAAAATGCAATTATAGCAGGCTCGGCTATTCTAAACATGGCATATGAGATGCAACAGCTATCATGTATTCAATTTGGAATTGAAATACAAATGCAGTCAGTATGATGCGCCGAGCCCGGTGCATACAAGACAGATGAATGGATGCAACATGCTATCATATTGTATGTTAATTGAAACATGCCCTAATCTAACCATCATAAGCGGGTAAATAAAAGGGAAGAAAGACGTGGGGTTGGAAGACATGCATCACACACACGCACACTTATTACAATTATGCCCTCGCACAGAGGGTCCGAATAAATAATATACAGTCCCGAATAGTACAGTCCAAATAAATAATACAGTCCAAAATATGTACAAATTCCTAATTAATTAACAAATTAACTAAGAAAACAATAAACTGGCATGCAAGCCAGGGACTGCCTTGACTCCTCTTCAGATGATGAATGATGCATATCCGGGTTGCCTTTGCGCGGAAATCCACTGTGATGCCCCAATTAACCTCTGTTTTGCAATAGTTCTTGGAAAGCGCGCCAAGCCCCGGAAGACTACTATCCCGAACACAATGCAATATGCACATGAAAATATGGAATGAATGCACATGAAAATACAACTAAGACCTAACTCCATCATGGACAATCCGGAGTGTCGGTGACTGGGGAATTGAGACATGCTCCATCACTCGGAGTACGAAACGTACCTCGTTTCCCATGCTCGGGCTAACTCCTATCCCGAACACAATGCAATATGCATGATATGCATGAAATGCAACTAAGATACAACCTAACATGCACAATGCTATGGAATGGCATACACGATGCACGAGATAACATGGCATACACAATGCGCTAACATACAGCCTAGCATACACAACGCTATGGAATGAAATGGCATACACAATGCGATATGGACTTACACTAACACAAGTGGACCTCAGCCACACTCACATAAGAGGCCATTAGATGAAAATGAGACACTCGAGATGCGTGCACACATGCACGCAAACCGAGGACCGACCCTAAGGCACGAAATGCCACTCTAACAAGACATGGCAAAGCACGGAATATGGCATACTAGCATGCAAATTTCAGAGGCAATAAGTGATGCAAAACAGCCCCGAAAGATGGCAAAATGACACCCGATGCATGAAATGAATCCCGAAACATGAAATTAGGCGCATGGAATGACCTATGGCTATGCAATGCATGCATTATTTGAACATGAAGTGTGAAGACAGAATCAAGGCAGCCCCAAAACAAGCATATTTACAGTTTTAAGGAAGGCCAAACAGTGAACACAAATGGGGCTAAGCTAGCATGCAAAAATGGCCCCGAAAGCAAGATAATGAAACAAGTAGCAGCTTCTGACCCTAAACAGAGAAAGGCCCTTCTACAATGTTGAAGAGGGGCCCAAAATATGGTATTTTACAGTTTACAACAAACCACAAAAACAAACATAAGTATGGCTAAGCTCTCATGCAAGAAATGGGCCAAAAGAGGGACAAAGAAGCAAGTAATGGTTTCTGGCCTCAAACAGATGAAGGCTCTTCAAAAATGTTGAAGAGGGGCCTAAAACATGGCATTTTACAATTGATGATCAAACCCAAAACAGTGCACAAGCATGCTCAAAATACTACGCAAAATAAGGCCAAAAATAGAGTTATAACATAAAGTACAAGAAGGATACCTCAAAAAGTAAAAGACCCTTAATGAAATATGAAGAGGGGGTCAAAATAAGGCCATTTATAGTTTGGACCAGAGCCCAAAAACAGAAGCACAAGAAGCTATCAAATCATGCAAAAATGGGGCCAAAAGAGGGATACAAAGGCAAGTGACAAAAGGAGGCCCCAAACAGTGATGAGCCCTTCAACAATGTTGAAGAAAGGCTAAAAAAAAACCACTTTACAGTTTATGACAGAGCTCAAAACAGTTTATACATAGGCCAAAAATACTACACAAGAAATAGGCATACAAGAGAGGTAAAGAAGCAAGTGTAAAAAGGAAGCCTCAAACAGTAAAAGGCCCTTAATTAAACATGCAAAATGGCTCAAAATAAGCCTATTTCTAGTTAGGGTCGGAGTCCAAATATGCAAGCACAAAGAGCTAAGATATAGATCAAAAAAATGCACCAAAGAGGGAGAAGGAGACTTACCCTTGAAGACTCAACTTCCCGCTGCTTTTGGCCCAAGTTTGGGTGCTCCTAAGCTCTGAAGAACAACCTCAAGCTGCTGGAATGGAGGATGGAAGGGTGGGGCTATGGGTTGTAGAGTAAAGGATGTAGGAATTTGGAGGTTTTGGTGCTTGAAGTGTAAAGAGAGAGGGCTCCAATATAAGAGGCTTGAAGCAAATTTTTCTAACCCTTTGCAAGGGGGCTGGGGCTGCTATATATATAGACAAAAGGGTGGAAAAGAGGGGGAAAAATGGGGGGGAAACAATTCAAGTTTCCCCCCAAAACTGCAACCTTCCGGATACAAAATCTGGGGGGAAAATAGGGGGAGATTTGTAATGTACCAACCCTGAGGGTCATGGCCGGCCAGCTTGCTAGGGTTTAGGTGGCCGGCCGGCCAAGGGTCAAAAGGGTCAAGTGGCATTAATGGCCGGCCACCACAAATTGGTGGCCTCCCATGCGTGCTCAACACAGCCATGTGGTCAAAAACTAGAGACAGTGAACCAGGAGAGAGAACAAGCCATTTTTTGGAGGGGTTCAAAGGGGTCAATGACAATTACTGGCCGGCCATGTGATATTGGTGGCCTCCCATGTGTCTACAACACAATTATGTGGTTTTGGGCAAGAAAAAGTGGCCTTAGGGTGGTCAACATTGGCTTTCGAGTGAGAAAAACGGGCGACGGAGGGCGATGAAGGAATATAACTGGTTGCTGAAACAATTACTGGCCTCCCACCCTTCTACGACCTTCTCAACAATGAAACAGAGGTCCCTGCCAAAAATGAACTCAAACCGATGCAAAATGAAGGTTCGGGGGCCGAAACGCGCAGCCCGAGGCCCCGAAAACTGACTGTTAGGCACCGGAAGTGGTATTTGACCACGAAGTTGGTCTCTCGGACCACAGTGTCTCTTAAAAGGGAGTAAATAAGATGCATGCCAAAAATCGGAGCAAACGGAGGTGGTTAGGCGGTCCCGAACCGAGGCACTCGGCCTGACGGCTCCGAAAATCGGGAACCGGGCTCCGAAATGGGAAAAATGGCCTACGACCACGAAATGTAGCCTACGGCCACTGAGAGATGATCTACGAGACCTTTCCCTCCCTTCGGAAAGAGAAAACAGAGCCTGGTTCGCAAACCGAGGCAAAGCACAGAAAAGTTCGGAAGTCCGGAGGCAAGGCTCGCAGCCGAGACTCTGAAACTTCTGAACGAGCACAATATGCAACATCACCAAGTGCTCAATCGGTGACGTTTGAGTCTTAAGGTCGGTAAAAAATGGGGTGTCTACACTTCTGTGAATCAGATCCTTTTGAGTGCAAGAAGCATTTATCCAAATCTCTCGAAACTTGCTCTAGCACTAGAAAAGGTATGTAGGTGTGTTTTTTGGTTTGGCCTATTTAAAATGGCATCTTGAATTTTTTACATGCGTGAAATATTGGTGAAGTAGACAATATGTCTTCAGTAGTGCATTGACATTTGCATCTATTATTTCCTTCTGAAAAGTGAATCTTTGCTGAGGCCTGACTGCAAACAAATTTTCAAATATAGTAGAGCTACTCAAGGTCCCTTTCCTTAGAATAGCATGTTTCAGCTGGATGTTTAATATCATGTATGATTTGAACAAATTTTCAGGGTCTATTAGCTAGTAAATAGTTAGAAAAGCCATATACAATGCATATGTGCATATATATATGGTATTTAATTTTTTATGTTTTTTTGTAATTAAAATATTAACACAATTATATTGTCATTAATTATTTTTATTTTGTTATTTTCAGATATTTTGGGAGTAGCAGTTTGTTTCTTATGGAATGCAGGCGTGTAAAGATTAAAATATTAACCCACGAAAGAATCATATGATGAAAACTTTTGTTTTTAATTTATGTTATTTAAATTTGTGAACAACATTATATATGTATTATGCGACATTATGTAGTGGCATAATTTTTATTGTTATGAATTTTTATTTATGTATTGTTATGAATGGAACAACATTATGAATTTTCATCATGTGCCAATTTTTGTTTATGTATGTATTTATATTATTATGTAATTATCGGTTTTTTTTATAGTTATTTTTTATTTAATACAGGTTATTTTTATATTTTTAATAATTTTAATACAGGTTTTTTTTTTAAAATTTTTTTTGAGACGGCAGAACACCTCGTCTCAAAAAGTAAATTGAACTAGGCTTTTTGCGACGGCACCAATACTGTCGCAAAAGGTAGGGAATTGAATTGAAAAATAAGGCCTTTAGCGACGGTATCATTGCCGTCGACAATAGTCATTAGCTACGACACTTTTAGCGACGGGTATTTTTGCCGTCGCAAAAAACCCTTTTAGCGATGGCAATACTGTGCCGCCGCAAAAAAACTCAGATTTTCCACCATTATTGGCGACAGAAATTTTCCGTCTCAAAAAAGGAATTTTCACGTCGCAAAAACAAAGGCGACGGCACTTGCCGTCGCTAAAACCCTTTTGCAACCCCCTTTGTTGTGACCCCCACTTACCGTCGTAAAAAGCCATTTTACCATCGCAAAAACCTTTTGAGACGGCGTTTGGGGGCATTTGCGACGGCGTTTTGCCGTCGCAAAAAACAAATTTTTTTGTAGTGTTATTTCTATTTAAGATTAGCTTTGTTTATGTAAATTTAGGGTTTATGATATTAATTTGGGCAAAATATAATTTGAGATTATTTTTGTGATTATAAATATTTTTTATGCTCTTTACAGAAATTTTGTCATGATTGTTAATTGGAACATTAATATTATTGCAAAAACTTGATAATTGTCCGATAATATTTGTGTGAGTTTCACTATGAAGAATTTGTTGAATAACAAGAACATGTAACTTGTTCCATTGAACACTCTTTATGTATATAATGTACCTATTTCCACACACACACATATATATAGAAAATGGTGTGTTTGACACTATTGAAAATGAGGTCATCATACAATGATTCAAAACATGCACCTCGTCGAATGTAACCGTAGAAGTTTATGTACTTTTTTATTTTTTATTTTTTATTTTGTTAAGACAATAATATTATCCACCCCAAAAAACAGACAATAATATTTTATTAAAAGTTTACTTTACTTAAAGTTTGAGAAGTTTAAATTTTAATTAGTTTAATTTTTTTTTTCTCATAAAATTTGTGAAACTTAAGTTTTTGGAGTGATCAAATCCTTATGAATTTCTGGAGTTGCCACTGTATACAAATACCTTAAAATTTTGGAATAAAGAGTAAAGTTTGAAATAAATAATACTTGTAGGGCTGTCAAAATTTAGGGTAAATTATAAATACACCCCTGGAATTTGCTTAAAATACGAATTGTTTCCTGTGGTTTAAAAAATTACAAATACCTCCCTGTCATAATTTTTTATTTAACAGAATTAACTAAAAAAATAAAATTTCTAATTATTCTCCTATATAATAATAAAATTAATTATTAATTGAAATAAAATTTTAACATTATTAAAAATTGTTAATTAACTTGATGATTTATTAATAAAAGGATTTATTTGTTATGAAATTAGAAACCTTAGGGGGCATATTATAATTTCTAAAACTACAGGGGTAATTCGTAATTTGAATAAATCTCAGGGGGTGTGTTTATAATTTATCCTAAAATTTAAGAAGCTAAAGTGATATATCTTAATAGTTTAGGAAATTTTTGTGTAAATAACTCCAAATAAAAATCAATTCTGAAAAGAAAAAATAAAACAAATGTGCTTTCTGCTCCTTCCCTCAATTTTTTTGTGTCTGGATCCTCTGGAATGGAGTGGGCTTCCATGGAGTCTTCTTGCATTGATTTTTTCAAAAAAAAAATTTCAATATATATTTAAAAAAATAATTATTAATTGATGAAAATTTTTATAAATATTGATAATTAAATTTTAAATTTTTTTTATTAACTTTGTAAAAATATTAATGGATGATAATTTTTTCAAAGTCTAGTCTTTGCAGTGTAAAACATTCCGCGTTCGGGCTTGTTGTAGATATTTAATTGAGGCCAACTGTCAAAGTCTAGTCTTTGCAGTCAAGAGTTGCATTGGGTCAGTGGAGCATCATTCTCAGTTAATGATGGAGTTGCATCGGGTCTTCATCAGTTCAATGTGGTAATGATGGTGTTTTGTTTGCCTTAGAATAATAGTGAGAGAAATGAAATAATATGTATTGTATTAAATGAATTGTATTGAATAAATTTATCTTATATAATAGAAAATTTATATATATATATATATTGAGAAAGAGTATTCTACTATAAATCTAACTATGAGAAAGAGTATTGTATAAGAAACCTAACTATGATTATTCCCAAATATATCTAAGAAATTAATACCTAATATATTTAGGAATACTATCTACATATTAACATCCTTCTCAAATTCAAAGAGGATAAACATCTTGAGTTTGGAAAGAGAAATTAAAACATGAAATAAAACTAAATAAAATAAAAGGAAAATAGATTGCAATTTTCGAACAGGAGCGAAAGGACGTTTAAAATAGATCAGAAGCCGAAACTAATATCAGGAGACAGTTTATGGTCGTGTCGAACTATTGTAGGAACTTGCCGAAACTGATGCTGGGCCAGTTTAAGGTCTTGCCGGACCGATATAGAAACTAGCTGGAACTAATGCCAAGATCAGAGGCCAGAGTTAATGCCAAGAGACAGTTTATGGTCATGCCAGACCATTGTAGAAGCAAATCGGAATCATTGTCAGGACAGTTTAAAGGAGTCATGCCGGACTGATGTGGAGAACTAGATGTTGAACCAGTAAGCGTGGGACACACATAATTTATGACATGGTGCTGAACGATGATGGCAATAGATGATTGAGTACACCAAGAGGTGACTTATGAGAGAGTGCGCCAAGGAGCAGCTTAGATGATGTGCCAATGGGGGCGGTTTAGAGAGTGCACCAAAGAAGACGACTTTATAGGGAGTGCTCCAAGGAAGCGCCTTAGAGAGTGCGCCAAAGGAGATGGCTTAGAGAGTTTGCATGGTGTATAACCATATTCACTATAATATAGATATGATACCTCCTCTCAAATGTAAATAGGTTTGAAGATAGAAATTTATTTGAGGTTGAAGCAGAGAGAAAGATAGAGTGGAAAAAAAATGGATTGTGAGTAAAAAAAAAAATATATATATATATATATATATATGATAAAGATATTTAGGGTAGGAGCAAACCAGCGAACAAAAGAAGAGATCACCACGAAGTGATATTAACATGAAAATATGGCAGCGGAATAGGTTGACGTCCGGCAGGTGGCCAAGGCAAGGTTGTCGCTCGCCAGTAAGGCAAAGAACACCAAGAGCTTAACCTATAGCTTTGATACCATATTAGAATAGTGGAGAGAGAGAGAGAGAGAGAGAGAGAGAGAGAGAGAGATGAAATAATATGTATTGTATTGAATGAATTTATCTTATACAATAGAAGGCCTGCATATATAGGTTGAGAAAGAGTATCCTATTAGAAATTTAACTATGACTATTCTCAAATATATGTAGGAAATCAATACCTAATATATTTAGGAATACCACATATACATTTACAGTTTGATTGTTGTTAGTTTTGTTTGGCTGTTCTCGGTGGTAGTTTTTTTTTTTTTTTTTTTCTTTGAGTTTGGTTTCTCACCAATCTTTTGATTAGAGCTAACATATAACACGGTATTTGTCTTGGTGTCAATTTAATTGGGATAAAAAGAAATTTCACGATAATTTTTACTCTTTATCTTTACTTTATTGATATTATTTATATTTTATATATATTTGATGCTATCAATAAAGAAAAAATTTACCGATAAAAAATAAAATAAAAAAGGGTCCTGTTATGGTGTGCAACCCTTTAAGGTTGCACACCATATGCAATCAACACAAAAAGTGTAAGTGTAAGGTATAAACATAAAACAGAACGATAAACAAAAAGGTATAAGTGTAAAGTGTAAATTGCAAACTTAAGAAAAGTCCAATAAAAAAAGAATAGTCTTTGCAGTGTTGTGGAGGCAAGAATAGTGGGGACGAGACCCAACCATAATTATTAGCCATAGATCCGCGGGATGCTTGCCATCTGTACAACCCAATCCAATCCAATCCAACCAAGTATGTTAGATCAAGCTTTTGCATGTACACAGCACAGATTGGTTACAACGTTAAATTTTTTATTTTTTTATTTATTTATTTTTTTAACCATAACGAACGAGAAGATAATAATAATTTTTAAATTAATATTAAGGTCTCGTTTGACAAGTGATTTTTTTAGTTAAAAAATAAAAAAGTCACCAAAAAATAAAAAAGTCAAAGATTTTTTTTTTCTTTCTACTTTTTAGACATCTTTTTGTAAAAAATTAAAAAGTCATCCTAAATATATTATTTTTTTTACATCATATTTTAACTAAAAAGTAAAAAAGTTTAGTTCCCGAACGAGGCCTAAGTATAAAAAATTAAATAAATTATTACAAAAATATTTCACATAAAATTTTACAATTAATTTCGAGTAAAATGGAAAAGAAAATATTGCATGTAATTAGTGTATCATGAACAATGTAAAAAAATCATATATTTAAGCCTTAAAATAAATTATATAATGGTAAGACAAATTAAATTTTTACAAAATTTGAGTAAAAATTTCATATAATAATGATATCACGTCATTATTGCATGTAACTAGTGTATCATGAACAATGTAAAAAAATCATATATTTAAGTCTTAAAATAAATTATATAATGGTAAGATAAATCAAATTTTTACAAAATTTGAGTAAAATTTTTTATATAATAGTGATATCACGTCATTATTGACATATGATATCACCAACCAATAGTAAAACAATATATAAAGGGTGAACTCTACATGCAAATATAACTAACACTCTAGTAATTTTTACATATATATAGTGAGATTAATTATATTTGCATATCAATAATAATGATATTACCTTTATATTGAGATTTTTTTACAAAATTTTCAAACATAAAAATATAATTTGTTGTAATAACTTTATTTTCAATAAAACAATCACTATTATTTTCATAAATTTAAAAATGCCTTAACATTTTATTCTAAATATTATTTTTATTTAAAATTTTATTTATATACATATATATATATATATATATATAAAATAAATAAAATAAAAAAATTCAAGGAGACAAGTGACCCCCATCACCATGTAACTCCGCCACTATATATACAAAGAGCTATGTTAGGTACATGCATATAGTTCTTGCATAAATGGGGTGGGTTTTTCTGGGCAAGGTTGGTATTTTGTGGGTAATAGTTTTGATTCATGTCAGTGGACACAGTGGTGGTTGCTTGGAAGGAGAGAGGAGGGGTCTATTGGAATTCAAGGACTTCCTCAAATCCAACGGTGCTGATGGAGACCATCTCCTCCCTACCTGGGTTGATGAGAAAGTAGATCATCACAGCGATTGCTGTGATTGGGAGAGAGTCACGTGTGATCGCACCACAGGACACGTGACAGAGCTCTCTTTGGATAATATAATATATGTATCATATGCCGATTCCATGATTTGGTTCATAAATGCCTCCCTATTCCTTCCTTTCAAAGAGCTCCGAAGTCTCAATTTGAATAAAAATCCATTCAGTGGTTGGACTCACAATGAAGGTAACGCAAGTTATAAGCTAATAATATGTACGTCTATTTTGAGAAATATGTTAAAAATTAATTTTTCTACTTTTTTTTTTTTTTTTGTTGAAAAAATTGTGTTCACAAAATAAGAACCTTCAAAGTCACAATCAACCCTAAATTACACAATGATGCCTAAAATACACTACTTATTTTTATCCTTTACCACCTCAATATTTAATTTATATCAATTGCATAAACTTTATACAATATTTTAATGTAGTTTCCCTTATCCTAACTATTGACTTATGTTACTCTTTTCACTCCATCACTTTGATTGATTGTATTTAGCATGAAGATAGGGTTGTATTCTCTCTTGTTAGATTTGAACTTGAGGTGAGGCTTTCCATTAGTCTCATTGTAATAATTTGAATTATTTATTTTATAGATCTCAGTACATGTCATTCACGAAATAAATTAGATTTATCAAATAATCATAACATTTTCATTTTCATTTTATATTAGTTATTTTAAAAAAAAAATAGACGACAAGTAGGTTTTAAAAATAGACTATCCATTTTTTTTTGTAAAATGTGACAAATGAAAAGATTACAATTATTGAATCGATCTGATTTTTTCCGTATATAATATAGACGGGGCCTCGTTCGTTTTATAGTTTGGATCATTAAAACATGACCTATGGTGGCCTTTAAGGATATCTCAAATTTTCTCAATTTTAATTTGAATTTGAGAAAAGCACAACCCTTTTTTTTTGAAACAGCCAAAGAAACCTTTATTGATGATCAAACCAATTAAGATGAGAATACATCAAAAAGGAGAGAAAGGGTTTGGAGAGGAACCAAACCGAAAAGGAACTTAAAAAACAAGGAAGAAGAGAAGAACTAAGCAGAATAGGGAGGGAAACAAAACAAGAACCAACAAGGATCCGATCAACTTGATTAGAGCTGCAATTCCTGGATTCAGATCCATATAAACCTGCTAGAGTATAAGGCACATCCCCAGCATAAACTACCAAGAACCAACACAGCTGCGAGGGGATGAAAGGCACTAGCAAAAGGGGAATTGGGACACCTCCAATTGGAACACCTTCTCCTCCTACCATGGACATCACACAACCAGAGCAGCAGCAATACCCAGAAGCATCCAGAGCAGCAGACATTCCCAGCAGCAGATGAACTCAATCAGAACCTCCAACTCTGAAATGCAGGAGCAGATGCAGAATGCAGATGCAGACCACCCACCATCCAGACTCCATACCAAGCAGATCACTAACAGAGCAGAGCAGAGCTGGAGACCTCAACACAGATACTGCGCAATACCAACCACCAACCGGAAATTGCAATGAGAAAGCCAGCAGATCCAGACTCCATACCAACAGACCACAAGCAGATGAGATCACAGAAACAGCAGCACACTCCAGCAGGACACACCCAGATGCACACCAACACAGCAGCCCAGATGCACAGCATGTGTTTTGTACCCCCCAACACACACACACACACACACACACACACACATATATATCTTATCTTATCTTATCTTATTTTACTATAAGATAAGAGGGAGTTGCTACAACATGGCTCTCTTTTTTTCTTTTCATTTTTGCCCTTATCTTTTGATTTGTGTTTGTGTCTTTTTCTTTTCTCTCTCTTTTTTTTTTTTTTTTGGTTGGACAATTTCGTAATTTTTATATCTTATGTATAATTTTTGTCTCTTTTGATAACACTTTTAAATCAATTATTTAATAAAAAAATTCACTAATTGTGTTCGATTGCAATTTTAAATTATAATTTATTGCATTTTTTCAACTAATTTGAAAAATAAAAAAAAATGAGAAGTATTTTTAAGTTGTAAAATATAATTTTTGAAACTTATTTAAGACTCATAATACATATGGACAAAATAACTCTATTTCTTTTGTCTTAATTATAATTTTTGAGTGAATGCTAGATTCTTGCACATAACATGTTACCAGACAAGTTTAACTTTTTTTCTTTTCTTTTTTTTTTTAAAAAAAAAAACAGAATATAAAAAGTTACCAAACAAATTTACAACTTATTTTAATTCTTTCAAACTAATAATCTAAAACATTATAATCATAAAAACTTAGTTACATGTGATACCAAAGTGGGTCATTATCTATCAATACTCTCTATTCTTATATGTATAGAAAATCTTAACAATTGAAAGTCAAATGCAAACAGATTTGTTAATGACTGATGAAATTTTTTGTCACTCTATGTGTGTGATCCTATGTAAAAGGCTCATAAAAATAATTTTTTTTGAAGTTTTTTTTTTTTTTTTCAAAAAAAATTATATTCTCAACCTGAAATCAAATCCTCATTTGTGTTAATCAAATTTACCAAAAATCATGAATTTCACTTGCATCAAAATATTTTTTCTAGAAAAAAAGAGGGAAAATTCTATAATATACAAATTATGATTTGGTTATAACTCATGTATTATTTTGGTTATTAATCGAAAATGTCTTTACTAACTTCTTATGTTTTTGTTATGTCTAAAGTGATGCATCAAGTCTTGAATTATGTTTGAAGTGGTGTTTGATTATAATTTATTATAATATTTTTATATGACAATATTTAAATATTTTATTACACGAAAAAGTGCTTAAGTGGGTTAACTCAAAGATAAGATTTATGCTTATATCAATAAGATCGTAAGAGTTATTCACATTGATGCATAAAAAATTACAAATTCAAATCATAAACAGTGTCATTAAAGGGAATCAGACACAAAATCTCTACAATCTTAATAATTTCAATTTTCAAAAAGGTTCTGATTAATTATGTGATACATCACAATAACTGTAAAATTTTTATTCCAGTCAAATTATTTTTCCATATATTTTCCAGCAAAGCTCATGAAGTGCATTATCAGTAATACTATAAATTCAAAATTTTTATTTAAAAATTATTCTAGAAACATCGATAGGCGCCTTAAATACACACAATCATTTTTTATGAATCGTTATTTTTTAAAATAATATTCCACACTATTTATCATTTGGCATTTGTCAATTTATCTTCTAAAAACTTTTTTTAAAAAAATATTGAGTTTCATTATTTTAATTAATCAATATCAAATTGGACGTCATGCATGTATGTAAGCCCTTTTTAGAAATATGATGTCTGACATAAAATCACAATGAAATTTACTTTAATTAATGTAATGATATTTTTTATAATGATATGTGTTATGAAAGAATAATATTAATTTTAATTTAAAATAAAATTTTAATTTTAATTATTTATTTTAATAATTTTAGCCTTATTGTTCTATAAAAGTATTACTTAAATAGTTATATATAATAAATTTAGTTAAATTTTTTTTTTTATTTTGATAATTTTAATTTTATTGTGCTATAAAAGTGTAATTATCATATAATGATTTTATATGATATATATTAAATTATAAGATAGTAAAATAACTACTCATTTTAATATTAAAAATAATAGTTAAATTAGAAGGATAATTAATAATATAAAACTAAAAGTGATTCTAATTATTTAATTTAATTTTTATTTTTATATTTATTTAGAAAATAAAAATATGTAAAAATAGAACTACACAAAATTTATTTAAAAGATTAAATATAAATATTTTATGATTGGATTAAGAAGAAAACACATAAATTAATTATGTAGAGTACTGATTTTTTTTTTTTAATATCCTTTGTGAATTATTCATACATATTGTATATACGTATATAAAATTTAAATATTTTGTAATAAATAATTTTATGTTAAATTAAAAATTCAATGTAAATTAATATTTAGACATTAACAAGATAGACAAAATATACATATATATAAAATATAAAAAAAAAATTAATTTGATCCGGATGATGCACAAAATTAAGCACATTATGTCTTATTTATTTATTTGTATATCAAGATAATTTTTTTTTCAAATATCATAATAATGAAATTATAATTATATATGGAAAACAAGTATTTGTCAAATAGAGTCCATAAATTGATTATTATAATTGAAATTGAGTTTATGTAAATGGAAAAAAACATGTTTGATGTGACTTTTTTAGAAAAAAAGTAAGCTTTTAAAATGTGCCACATAACATAAGAAAGGAAAAAACACTATATATATATGATATGAGTAGGGACCCATTCAATCACTAAAACTTTGGCACATGAAATAATAATAAAGTATTGTACACAAATTTGTCATATTATTTATTGTTTTTCAATGAAGACGAATAATATCCTCTTTTTTTTTTTTTTTTTTGGAGCTGGTTTTACAAATATTTTTAGTAAAGTTTCAAGTTTTTTACTTTTTATGATAAGGTTATTATCGCTAGAAGAAAACTATGTATTTGACAAATGATATATATATATATATATATATATTGGAATAAAGTTTATAAAGTGAGTGTTGGATAGGACAATACCAAATATTGCTTAAGTAAATATGAATTTTATGGGGTGTTTAGAGATTAAAAATGTCAAATATTGTTACTTAGGGAGTCACCTACAAAAATATTATATTTGTTGAAGATATTCTTATGCCATTTCAAATTATTTTCCTTTTTTATCCAATTAATGGTAAAAAATAATTAAATACTTTTATTGCATCATAATCAAACATAATGCAATAATCTCCAATTCCTATTTAAGAGTAATGATATACAAATAGAATTCAGAAGAAAAAAAAAAAACCCCTAGAATTTGAACCCTATAACAAAAATAAACTCTCAGTTTTTAATTTTGTTAATTTAAATTTTGAACTTTTGATTTGGTTTCAATCTAAACCATTTGCCTTTTTGTTATGTAAAATAAATAAATAAAATGTATTTTAGTCACTAAATTCATCGAAAATTATATTTTAGATATTTTCTATACACTTACATTGAATTTAAAGACTATATAAATTTTTTCATCTGTTTTATTTAACAAAAATAGATAAATGGTTTAGATTAAAAACAAATCAAAATTTTAAAGTTTAAATTAATAAAATTAAAAATTTATAATTTATTTTGTTACATAGTTCAAACTGTGGGGTTTTTTTTATTTTGTTTTTTGTAATTTTTCCAATAGAATTTTATACAAATTTATATATAGAACAATATAACTTCTTTTGGTTACTTCGTTTTCAATAAAAATACAATCTAGCATTATCTTCATAATTTCAAAAATGTTATTGTCACTTCATTATAAATATTTTTTTTCTTGTATACATTTTTTTTGTTTGTAAGCAAATTTTCTTCTATATAATTTTTAAAAATAATATTGAGTAATGTTTGGTTTATTGGAATAAAAGTGAAATGTAATATAATAATTATTAGGGAAAATTATAAATAATAAAAAAAAATCCAAGGGTTTGAACCCTATAATAAAATAAATTTTTAGCTTTTAGTCTCAAACGAAGAAACAAAGCAAAACTACGTTGTTTTAATAAAATTTTTGGTGATGATTTTTCCCGTTGCAAATAAACTAACCTTTGAGACTGATAAGAAAAAAAATTCACCTGTTTATTTGTGGCAAACACTTTTCGTCTTAAAAATATACATTACTGGTGGTTTAAATAATCCGTCCCAAATAGTGAGGTTTTGCGACGGAAAATTATTCTGTCGCAAAAGCTTCCGTGTTTTTTAGCCCCTTTTCTGGTAGTGTTTGTGTAAATAGATGCACTAAAATATTTCTTTCTATGCATGATGAGGTTGATTGGAGTTTTTTTTGTCTATTAGGTAAAGACAATTAGGAGAAGGGATTACATTAAATTAATCTGTGAATTTTAAGGATGCGATTGATATAAAAAAAAAAAAAATTCTATACAAGTCTTATGTTAGAGAAGGTGTGAGATTCTACACCAAAAATTACTTAGAAGGTGGGGATGAGTAGATATTTTGAGATAGGTGATACATCTCATTAAAAATAAGTCAACAACTAATGCGAGTTGTCATGGCAGTAAGGGGAGAAAATTATCAAAAAGTTGGGATCATACATATTTTACACATCCTAAAATACTTTCACATATTTTTATATAATTTTTTTTTTACGCATTTTAATCTATATTTTATTTGTCAACCTAGACAAATAACAACTCTATAGACAATCATTGGCATTTCTTAAAATGAAATATGTGACGGTGACATTTTTAAGTTACAAACAGTTTCATATAAGGTAGTCTCTAATCTTTACTCTTTCATTCTTTTGAGTAAAAATTCAGTTAAAAGCTTGATCCAATATGAAGGTTACCAATGCTATAATCAAAATTTTCATTTCTCAGCCCATCCCGAAAGCCTCTTTCAACCATTTTTTCTTATGAAAGAAATGAGTGTTTCAACCATTCTCACTTCTCACTCCTCACTCGTATCCATAGTTGAATAAAAACATGACTGTGGAGCATTTGATGAAAAAATTGAATGAGCCTTGAGTTGATGAAAGTTTTGGTTATCCCTTTATTTGATATTGATACAGGTTTAATGAAATTATTGGAGACTTGGACTTAGAGCTCATTTTTAAGTATTTTTTCATGAAATTTAGGTTTGACGAATGATTGGAGATGCTCTAAAATTCCATTTTTTCTACAGGTGATCTGAAATTAAGAAAATGGAAAAAGAAATTGTTTCCTATTTACTTTCCTATTTTTGTTTTTTTAATTAGCCTAGATAACAAACAAAGAAATTTTTTTATTTTACATTTGTAAGTAATTATTGTACATGTAACCATATAATAATGCTGAATTAAACTTTACAAGATCTTAAATTCAATACAACTTAAAGCATAAAACGAACATAACTTTGTCAGCCATTGAATTAGAGAAGTTTAGAAAATACCCCTAATAGTTGAATCTTGAATTCTTGGCTCACCTTCTTCTCTCTATCACTCTTAAGTAGAATGATTATAGAACTCAGAGTGATGGAAAATACTTATCTCATGAAAGGGGAGTCACCCATCCTTATATAGAGAAGAGAAGAGGGCTAGATAAACTCTATCAGAAGAATTCCTATCCATCAAGGTTTCCTTCTTATTTTAGAAGAGTAATTATATTAAAATTCTAATTACTGAACTTTATCTCAAATATTGGCTTTATCTAATTGTGGAATCCAAATAAAATAAAATATGTAAAAAATATGTAGGCTATTGGGTCACACTGGAAAATAAATCCAACATTCTTCCACTTGGTCCATTAAGCCGATTATGATGCAACTATGAGGGGTTTTTTTTTTTTTTTCAAAATATGCAATTTTTTTTTAAAAAAAAATTTGACTCATTTGATTCTGCACTAAAAAGTTTGACACGTGATCACGAATTTTAAAAATAACCAATAAGTTCAGATATATTAGAAACTATAATATTGTGATTACTTCAGATCATCAATGTGAGTCATAACGGTTATATAACATTTATGTCATATTTCCTTCTATGCACCACACTATCGATAACCTTCATTAACCTAGTCCATTATCAAAATATGTAATTATTTGCCAGAAAGGCCCTTGTAATTTGCTTTGTTAAGACATTTCTTGTTTATTAATATTCAAATTAATGTGTACACACTTTTAGAAATAGGAAAAATAGAAACAAAATTATTATTGCGTAAATAGTGTCAAATGAAAATAAGCACTCAAGATTATCCATACACATCATGGGTTGCTTAAAAGACCCATCCCGATAACATGCTCTTTGTATGTCTTTGGTGGCAATCCCTTTGTGAATGGATCAGCAATCATAAGAGAGGTGCTTAAGTTTTCAATTAACACTTGTTATTTCTGGACTCTTTCTCTAACAACTAAGTACTTTACTTCCATGTGTTTGGAATCACTGGAGTACTTTCCATTCTTAGAGAAGAAAACTATTGCGGTATTGTCACAATATATCTTCAGCGGCCTAGCAATTGAGTCAACAACACCAAGTCCTGAGATAAAGTTTCGCAATCATAAAGCATGATTTGTAGCCTCAAAGCATGCCACAAATTCAGCCTCCATAGTAGATGAAGCAATAGTGGACTGCTTCACACTCTTCCATGAAATTGCTCTACTAGCTAGTTGAAAAACAAAACCTGATATAGATTTTCTACTATTAAGGCAACCGGCAAAATCTGAGTCTGAATATCTAGTCACTTCCAACTGTTCTAATCTCCTATAGGTGATGAAGATATCTCATAACTTTCTTCACTGCTTTCCAATGTTCTATTCCAAGATTACTTTGGAATCTTCCTAACATTCCAACTACAAAACTAATATCTGGCCTGGTACATGTATGGGCATACATCAAACTTCCTCCTACTGATGCATATGGAATGTCCTTCATTTGTTTTCTTTCCAAGTCATTCCTTGGACACTTTTTTTTCACTTAATTTATCACCCTTCATGATGGGTGCATCACCGGTTGAACAAAACTGCATATTGAATCTCTCTAAAACACAATCAATATATTTTTTTTGAGATAATCCTAGCAATCCTCGAGATTGATCCCTAAAGATCTCTATGCCAATAACATAGTTTGCCTCATCCATATCGACCATTTTAAAGTTCTTGGAGAGATATTCCTTGGTTTCATGCGATAAGCCAAGGTCATTACTAACTAACAAAATGTCATTCACATATAGCACCAAAATAATAAACTTACTCCCACTAACTTTCAGATATATGTACTGATCAACTGCATTTTCCTTAAATTCAAAGGAGGTAATGGTATCATTAAATCTTAAATACCATTGCCTAGAAGCTTGTTTAAGGCCATATATGGATTTCTTTAATTTGCAAGCTAAATGTTCTTTACCTTTCTTTGCAAATCCTTTTGGCTGCTCCATATAAATTTCTTAATCCAAATTTCCATTTAGAAAAGCAGTTTTCACATCCATTTGATGTAACTCTAAGTCATAATGAGCTACCAATACTAGGATGATTCTAAGCGAGTCCTTTTTTGATACCGGAGAGAAGGTCTCTTTATAGTCTATGCCTTCTTTTTGAGTAAAACTCTTAGCAACAATTCTATCTTTAAATCGTTCGATATTCCCTTTTGCGTCGCGCTTAGTCTTGAAGACCCATTTACACTCGACCTTTTTACAATTATTAGGCAATTCGACGAGATCCCAAACACCATTCTGTTCCATGAATTTTAACTCTTCATTTATAGTATTGACCCATTTAGTAGAACCATCACTATTCATAGCTTGTGAAAACAAGACTGAATCTTTGTTAATCCCAATATCAAAATTAGATTCCTGTAGATACACCATGTAAGCATCTGGAATGGCAAGCTTTCTTTTCCTCTGAGATCTTCTCAGAACTGCCAGTTGTGGTGGTTCTACAATATTTTCAATGGTGGTATCTTCATGAAGTGGTGAAACATGAGGGGGTGAAGGATTTTCATTATGTTGTTCATTTCTCTCAGGCTGTGGAATTGTGTGAAGAACAACAATTTTTCGATAAGGGTCAAATGTTCGCATATCCACCCTAATTTCTTCGAAATTCACCATTCGTGTTTTCTCACTCCCACTAATTTCACCATTCTCTAGGAATCTAGCATTACTAGTCACCACTATCCTCGTACTGTGATTAGGACAATAAAATTTGTACACTTTAGACTTGTGTGGATAACCAATGAAATATCCAGATATTCTTCTTGAGTCCAACTTTTTCTCTTGTGGGTTGAAGATTCTTGCCTCTACTGGACAACCCTAAATATGTAAGTGTCTCAAACTAGGTTTCCTACCAATCCACAACTCAAAAGGAGTTGTTGGGACCACCTTATTAGGAACCCTATTTAAGATATATATGGCAGTCTTTAAAGCTTCACCCCACAGTGAAATGGGTACAATTGAGTAACTTAACATACTCGTAACCATATGTTTAAGTATACGATTACGCCTTTCAGCAACTTCATTCTGCAGTGGCGTACCAAGCATTGTATATTAAGCACGAATGCCTTTTGTTTCTAAGAATTTTGCAAATGGGCTAGGATTTTGGCCTGACTCATCGTATTTACCATAATATTCCCCACTCCTATCTGATCTCATTATTTTAACCTTTCTATCTAATTGTCTCTCGACTTCAGTTATGTACACCTCAAGGATGTTAATAGCCTGAGACTTTTCATGAATTAGTTACACATATCCATAACGTGAGAAATCATCTATAAATGTGATGAAATATTTTTCACCACTAATGGGATGTTAAGTGGCCTGCAAATATCTGTATAAATTATCTCAAGAAGCTCATTACCTCTTGTGGCACCTTTCTTGGTGTGTTTGGTTTGCTTTCCTTTGATACAATCTACACATATCTCAAAATCAATGAAGTCTAGGTTTTCCAAATCCCATTATTTACCAATTTTTCAATTCTATTTCTAGAGATATACCCCAACCATCTATGCCACAAGATTGAGGATTCTTTATTGATTAAACCACGTTTTAAACCAATATTTGTATGCAGAGTTACTAATAATTGTGCAAACTCATGATTTAAGGAAATTTTATATAAACCATCACATAAATTACCTGAACCAATCATTATTGAATTAAACACTAAATTGAGTTTTCCACAACTAAATAAAATTATCCAACACGATCTAATTTGGATAAAAAACTAAATTCCTAGAAATTGAAGGAAGATAAAAAGTGTCTTCTAGATCCATCTGATGACCCGTCTTTAAGATCAGTTAATAGGTTCCTACAGTTACCACTTCAGCTTTGAGACGGTTCCCCATATAGACAAATCTTTCACTTTCCTTCAGTTTTCTGGTTGAGAGGTATCCTTGCATGTCATTTGCAATCTGGGTCATGGCCCCAGAGTCAATCCACCAAGTATTAGAAGGTACTTCAGCAAGATTTGATTCATAACAAACAAAAGAAAATTTCTTACATTTCTTTTCGAACCAAGCCTTTCGCTTGCTGTAGTCTTTCTTCACATGTCCTTTCTTGCCACAAAAGTACCACTTGACAGTGAAACCATTCAGAGCCTGATTTTCTTCCCCAGGTCCATTCTTTTTCTTGGGTTGATTTTTCTTTAATTTTACAAACTTACCCTTCTTTTTCTTTAGAGCTCTATGAGTTACAACCAATGCAGTTTGACGTCCTTCCTCTCTCAACCTCACTTCATCCTAAATACACATATTAGTCAGCTCATTCAAACTCCATTTATCTTTATTGGAGTTATAATGTAATGCCCCAACCCTTCACACGTGATAGATATTGTCCGCTTTGGGCCACACCCGCATGGATTTGTTTTTTCCAGTGGGTCACCCATTCCAGAACTACTCCAGCCTAAGTACGCTTAACTGGGGAGTTCTGCTAGGGATTTCACCACTCAGGAAAAAGCCTTGATGCTATATAAGGGTCTACGTTTTTACTTTTATAGCCCAAGAACTCTCCCTTCATTCCCGATGTTAGACATTGGGACCTTGCAATCCACCTCTCTTAGGGCTACACATCCTTGTGCAGTAGCCTGCCAGCTCACAAGCCCGCCCACATGCACCGAGAGACGCCAGGGGCTCACACTCGGTACTTCGGAGAGTCGGCTATGATACCATTTGTAACGCCTCAATCCTTCATATGTCATCGATATTGTCCGCTTTGGGCCACGCCTGCACAGATTTGTTCTTCCCAGTGGGTCACCCATCCCAGAACTACTCCAGCCTAAGCATGCTTAACTAAGGAGTTCTAATAGGGATTTCACCACCCAGGAAAAAGCCTCGATGCTATATAAAGGTTCAGGTTTTTACTTTTATAACCCAGGAACTCCCCCTCCATTCCCAATGTGGGACACCAGGACCTTACAATGATGTCCCACATCGGGAATGGAGGGGGAGTTCCTGAGCTATAAAAGTAAAAACCTAGACCCTTATATAGAATCGAGGCCTTTTCTTGAGTGGTGAAATCCCTAGCAGAACTCCCTAGTTAAGTGTGCTTAGGCTGGAGTAGTTTTGGGATGGGTGACCCATTGGAAAGAACAAATCCGTGTAGGCGTGGTCCAAAACGGACAATATCGATAACATATAAAGGGTTTGGGCGTCACAAATGGTATCAGAGTCGACTCTTCGGAGTACTGAGTGTGAGTTCTTGGCGTCTCTCAGTGCATGTGGGAGGCCCTGCGAGCTGGCAAGCTACTGCACGAGGACGTGCAGCCTTAAGGGGGGTGAATTGTAAGGTCCCAGTGTCCCACATCGAGAATAGAGAGGGAGTTCCTAGGCTATAAAAGTAAAAACCAAGACTCTTATATAGCATCGAGGTCTTTTCTCGGGTGGTGAAATCCTTATTAGAACTCCCTAGTTAAGCGTGCTTAGACTGGAGTAGTTCTGGGATGGGTGACTTATTAGGAAGAACAAATCCGTACGGGCGTGGTCCAAAGCGGACAATATCGATGACATATGAAGGGTTGGGGTGTTACATATAGTGAATTTTGAATGCGCCGAACTGTGATGGAAGTGAGTTGAGAATAAACTGTACGAGAAAAGTTTCATCAACTTGCATCCCTAAAGTTTTAAGCTTTGCAGCTTTGTCAGCCATATTGAGGATGTGATCCTGAACTCCTTGGTTGCCATCATATTTCATTGTTGTCAAGTCAGCCATAATAGTGCCAGTAAGTGACTTATCAGCAGATTTAAACCGATCTTTAATAGCCTTTAAGTATTCTAATGCATGAATAGTTTTAAGAGGTCTTGATGTTATTTGCATTGGTCATGTTCATGAACATCAAACTGAGTCTATTGGACATTTTCCAAGATTTAGAAGGGGTAATTTGTTCTGCAATACTATATTTATTAATGTCTGCAGGTTTATCTTCAAGCAATGCCATATTGAGGTCCAACACACCCAATGTAAATTGAACATGTTCATACCATTTCGAAAAATTCGAACCAGTAAGTAGAGGGACCCCTGATGCAAGAGAGTGCAGTGAGGTGGGAACTTTTACTGAAATAAGATAGAACAATATACATATTAAAGATTTGAGAATTATAATGATGAACTATTGATATCACATAAGTCTTTCCTTTGGGCAAAACTTAGGTATATCTATTGTTCACTCGTCAAGAATCACTTATGCAGGTCTAAAGTAATTTATGCAACTTTTCAGCTAGACATGTTACCTTTGGGTATTCAATTCTAATCTGTTAATTACATAAGTTACATTACCTTACTCAGTTCATAATTATTTAAAAGTGACTCTTCTTTAGGCCAGTCTCAATCTCCTAATTATAGCTGCAATTGAGAATATTATCGACCTTAATGTTACCCTTTTAATAATTTTTTTTACGTAGTTTTATATTAATAAGTTTTACAAATTTAGGCCACTTTGGTAGCTACTAAATTAGTAAACCGTACGAATAAAAAACTAACCAACAATATTCTCTATTCATTAATTTGAGTTATTTAATTATCATTAATTCAATCGCTATTTTAATAAAATCACTATTTTATGATTTCTACATTTTCTTTTATGTGATTGCAATTATCAATATGATAATAATAATAACTCTAAATGAACATGAATATATGTATATATATCAATTTATGCAGTATGACAATTATGAATACTTTATATAATATTATTATATCATGATATCAAATAAATATATTTATTTAATAGATTGAATGATTCAACAAATTCTAAAATTATTTTTAATCTATGCACTTTATCATAACGACGAGCAATATAAAAATACACTCAATTCAATATCATATTATGATAATTATAAAAATTATTATTGCTAAAATTAATAATAAATCAAAATATGCATATTACACATTTATTATGCAATCTTTGAACTCGGCGGTGGCATCGGCTTTAAGAGCAGCATCAATGGCTGCACCTAATAGGTGGTCAGTAGTACAAGCCACATCCTTCCACCCTCGGTGGTGAATGGCATGTAAAGATCATTTAAAAAACAATGTCGATAATAAAAACAAAAGTACGTTTTATGAATAATTATAATAACAATATTCATAAATATATTATTATTTTAAAGTGTATTGATTCACAAAACTCAGGCTCTGATACCACATGTAAGTAATTATGTACATGTAACCATATAATAATGTAGAATTAAACTTTACAGGATTTTAAATTCAATACAACTCAAAGCAAAAAACGAACATACCTTTTTTTTTTTTTTGATCAGCAAAGAAAAAGAATATTGGGACACACCAAAAAATATATAGAATATTGGGACACACCAAAAAATATGTAAAAAATATATAGAATATTGGGACACACCAAAAAAATAAATCTAACAACATTTACCTTCACACAGAGGGATTTGAAATGGATGCTTTTAAATACACTCATATAACTCTTCTCCACACCAACTTTGTGATGAAACCCAATTCTCAAAAATTGGAGAGGAGGGTGGGTATGAAACCCAATTCTTGATAGTCTCAACTCATGACTCGTGGCGTGGCTAGTCGACCAATGTGAGTTGTCAAAATCAGGTGGGAAAAAAATAAGTAGAAAAGAGAAAAAAGGGTTATATTTGTAAAACTGAAACCAAGGACCTTTCTGCCCAAAAATTCATCACTTTTTTAAGGATCACAGCCTTTCCTATTACCTCAAAAATTTATATTTGAATTGCGATGACTGTACTCCTCTTTGCAGGATTTGAAAGATTGTCAAATTTGCCGAAGCTGGAGATCTTGGATCTGGGTTCCAATAACTTTGATGACAATAATATCTTCCACTCTTTGGGTGCTCTCACTTCAATTAAGACTTTGATTATCAGTCACAATGCCTTGGGGGAATACTTCCCTGCACATGGCATGTTTCCCTCCATTCGTTTTCATAGGGCGTACATAATTCTGTGCTTCTCTTTCTATGCAGTTTCTTTTTAATTAGATATATAGTTACTCGTATATTCTTGGCGCAGAATTAGTAGCATTGAGAAACTTGGAAACATTGGACATAGGCTTCAATCTTTATCAGGGCTGTCTCCCCATGCACGGTAACACAATAGCCATCTCTGTATCTCTCTTTTATTGTCTATTTGATTTGACAGGATAAACTCATTCAAAACTTTTTGGATAAATTACAAATAGCCTCTTCAAGTTTATTTAAAATACAGATTATCTCATATAGTTTAAAAAATTACAAATATTCTCTTGCTAGTATTTTTTATTTAACAAAATTAACTAAAAAAATAAAATTTATAATTGCTCTCCTAAACAATAATAAAATTACTTAAATTATTAATAGAAATATATTTCTAACATCATTAAAAACTGTTAATTGGCTTGATTATTTATTAATAAAAGGGATGATTTGTTATGAAATTAAAAATCTCAAGGGATGAAATGTAATTTTCAAAACCACAAAAGGCAATTCGTATTTTAATCAAATCTCAGGAGTATATTTGTAATTTATCCAAACTTTTTCAAGGAAATAGTGTTTTATATCATAAATCACTAAAATTATTTTAGTTTATAATAATACTAACCTGTCACTTGTGTATACACAAATTAAAAAAAAATTAAATACAATTTTCGTATTTTTTTTTATATAAATAATATGTTATTTTAATCTGTACATAGCACAGATGACACGCTACTATATTATTTATAAAAAAAAATACGATAATTATATTTCATTTTTTTTGTGGGTATTTTGTCTCTTATAAATAAAATTTTATATATAAGTTTAAAAGTTTTGTTTGAAATGTCTGTTTATTAAAATTATTGTCTTGACAATTAACAATTAAAATTATGATTCGTTATAAAAAAAATAATATTACTACTTTAGAATAAAAATGTATGAATTTAAAAAAATTATCATATTGGTTTTGAAAGAGAAATAATTAAAAAAAAATTTAAAAACTTAACGAGTAAGAAAATTTTACCGTAATATGCAATTTAAAATCTCAAAAAAAAGTTAAAAAATGAATTCAGCTTGTTTGGTTTGAATTTTCAGATTCACTTTTCAAAAAATTACAATTTTTTTTCATATTTTTTTTTTGTTTTCACTAATTTTTTTTTAATGTTCTAAGCAATTTTTTTAATTTTTAGATACACCTAACATAAATACACTTAAAAGTATAATATTGCGAATTTCTTTTTTAAAAAAATCACTAAATACCAAAAATATAAGAAAAAAATACTAGAATTCAATACATTTTCATATTCTTGTGTATTTATTAATTTTTTAAAATATTTTTTTACAAATATTTGACTTTTTAGATACATCTAAATAATGTACATCTAAAAAAGTAAAAAAAAAAAATTGCTTAAAGCAAAAAACTCAATTTTCAGAAAATTAAATTCGGAAAATTGAAAGCATTAAATGCCTCATAATATTTTTAATTTTTTCTTTTTTGTAAACTTTTTAAAGGATGTGATTACAATTAAAACAAATTTCATATTTATTAATAAGTATAATTTTATTTGGATATCTATCAAAAGATCAACTAATTTACACAAAAAATAATTAATTAAAAATTTCAAATTTTATTGTAAAAATTAAGCTATCTTGTCTTGAACTGAAACATGTACAACACTACAATAATATTAACTAGAAGCATAAAGGTTCACTTCATATAAATGAAACAACTCATTTTTTTCCTTTTCTTCTTGATTGTGGGATTGTGAGATTGTGTAAAATAAAAGTTAACAATTTTTTGAACGAGAATTAAATTTTCATTTCAAAATCTTAGCCGTCCAATCTTTTATTGAGTCAATCTCAATTATTCTAACCAATTATAAGAGATACACATTTTTAAAACTGTTCTGTTTTATTATATAGAAGTGAAACAATTTACTCAATAATTGTTTTCCTGATGTGAGATTATGTAAACAAAAAACTAATAATTATTTAGTTGAGAAATTAATTTCGAATCAAACAAATCTAATTAATATATTTTGTTAAAATCACTAAAATTGCGGTTAAACTATCGAATCAGTCAAACAGAAAATAGTTCAGCTTAATAGGCTAGGTCAAAAGACCAATTAACTTACACAAAAATGAATTAATTAAAACTTTTAAATTTTATTTTATTTTAGAATTTAAACAGTCTTGAACTGAAACATACACAATACTATAATATTAAATGGGAGCATAAGGTTTACTTTATATAAGTGAAACAATTCTTTTTTTTTCTTCTTTTTTCGATGTGAGATTGTGTAAAATAAAACTTAATAATTGTTTGAGCAGAAAATTTATTTTGAATCAAGCAATCTTGGTTGTTCAATATTTAATTAGGTCAATTCACACCATTCTAACCAATTGTATCTCTTAGATAATTTTGAAAACTGTCATGTTTTATTATATAAGTGAAATAACTCACTCAATTATTTTTTTTCTGACGTGGGATTGTATAAACTAAAAGCTAATAATTATTTAGGTGAAGTTAATTTCGAATCAAACAAATCTAACCATTATATTTTAATAAAATCACTAAAATTGCTATTAAACTAGTGAATTAGTCAAATCAAAAACAATTTAGCCTAATTGGGTAGGTCAAAATATCAACCAACTTATAAAAAAATTAATTAATTAGAACATTTAAATTTTATTGTAAATTTAAACTATCTTAAAGTGAAGTATGCACAATACTACAATATTAAATGAGAGTATAAAATTTACTTTATATAAACGAAACAACTCACTTTTTCTTCTTTTTCCCGATGTGGGATTGTGCAAACTAACAGTTAACAATTGTTTAGGCTGGAACTCAATTTTCATTTCACAATCTTAACCGTTCAATCTTTAATTGAGTCAATCTCAACCGTTCTAACCAATTATAAGAGATACACATTTTCAAAAACCTTTTTGTTTTATCATATAGATAGATTACTTTGTTATTAGATGAGATTTAGGAAATAGATAAATATTAGGGGAGAAATTTTAGGAACTTGTAATTCAAATTTTTTTTTTTTTAATTTATAGTTACTTTGTTAGCCAATAGTATTATTTTAAAATATTTTTTAAATTACAATGGTTGTATTTTTTTTTTTAATTAATAGTTACTTTGTTAGCGAATAATATTATTTTTAAATATTTTTAAAATTACAAAAATTAGCAATTGTGATTTTGCTTTTTTTTTTAATCTAAAATTCTTTTTTTTTAAAAATATATAATTACTTTGTTATGAAATGAGATTTGTGTACTTTTTTTTTTTAATGTATAACTTCTTTTTTATTTTTATTTTTAATGTATAATCACTTTGTTATGAGATGAGATTTAAGAAAGAGAAAAATATTAGGAGAGAGATTTTAGGAACTTATAATTTAAAATTTTAGGTGATTTTGTGTGTCGGTGTGTTTTTATTTATTTATTATATATATATATATATATATAAATTTATAATTGCCTTGTTAGTCAATATTTAAAATCACAAAAATTAGTAATAGTGGAATAAAATTTTGGAGCTATCACAAGTCTTCTTCCTAAAAATATCCTTTTACTTATATACTAGGGAAAGAAGAGAATAAAAACTTGACTGGTGACCACGGTGTGATGTTTGCAATCAGTTTGCAATGATATTCTTTTTTACTTCCTCACAAATTTAGTGACATAATGTTTTGGCAGTGAACATTTAAAATTTGATTTTTAGGAACTTTTAATCACCAAGATGTCTGAAATTCAATTGCTAGAATTTTTTAGTCACCAAACCACCATGCAAGGGTCGCCTTAGAAGAACAATTGAAGGGTTCCTAGAGAACCATATTGAAGGAATGCAAGAATCCAGCTACACTAATGATGATGCCTTCATGTAACTACACCTGACGAAAGTGACACTTGATTCTACATGCTCTCTTATCAATAATGTCTTTTAATTGGATATGAAAATATTTTACTTAACAAAGGGGAAAAAAGAAAAAAAGAAAAAAAAAAAGGAGAATAGGATATGATATGATATTATTATTTTTTTTATTAGTAAAAAGTAAAAATTTCATTAAAAATATGAAATTACATGTACAGAAAGATACAATGCATTGAGAGAGATTCGAAAAATATAAATTACTCCTATTACTATTAGTTGCATTCGGACAACCAATCCTTCTGTCTCAAAAATTTTTTTTTTTGAAAAACAAGAAAAAAAAAACCAAAAAGGATAGAAAAAATAGGTGATATTATCATTGTTTCTTATCGAAAGAAGAATCTTACACGTCTTAATATGGACTCTGAAATGTTAACAAAAATGTTAACAAAAACCTATGATGCACTTGTACCATATCTCCAATCCAATATAACTATGTATTGAATTTGACACAAAAATTATATATATATATAAATATATTTATTAATAACACCCACGAATACACCACAAATACACAATCCACTTACACACAGTAATACACTATATCACTGGCACACATGTGCTGACTTGACCAAGACTTTATGAGACACCACTTACACAAAACTTTACTATACTCTCGTGACACCTGGCACACCTCACTCATGCTATTTTTTTTTTTTGAGAAAAGTTAGGGATCATGAAAATTTTTTTCATGAAAATGATCATGAAAGAGGTATGATCCTTGGATTACCTTGATTAGTGTGTGGTGCTTTATTCTAAGTGTAATCTAAGGGTCATAAAACTTTCATGATTATTTTCATGAAAGATTTTTTATGATACCTAGCATTACTGTTTTTTTTTTGATGGGGTCACTCATGCTATTTCACTCACACATTTTGTATATATATCTCACACACTTTCTTTGTATTCAGTCTCGCACACCTAGACTCGATCCTTAGTCTCACTAGCTACGAGAGTCAGTTATATCCACCGACTTTGAAATTCCGGAATTCTCCATAAGAGGCAGGCAACTCAAGCTTCTCACAGCCACAGATTTCTTTAACCAAAATCTAAGAAGAAATATCTAAAGAGAAAGCTAGAGAAAATTCTAGAGAGAGAGAGAGTTAGTGTTGAACTCTAACATATGTACCACACTTTGGTCCAATATAACAATATAACTATACTCCTCTAGATAGTGATAGGAAAACCACATCTCTGGTCCAATATAAATATGCACCGCAAACAATTTTGAAAAAGAAAATACGGATGCAAGATAAGAACTAGTTGTACAACTTGCCTTTCTTTATCAACCTCTTGCATTAGTGCATTTGTATGTTTGTTCCTTGGGAAAGAACAAAAAAAAAAAAACATAAAAAATAAATAAATAAATAAAACTGAATCTCTTGATGGTATATGTACTTAATAGTGGCACAAACTCTCAAGATTGTATTTGTTCAAATGGAGGAAGTGGGTCATTATTTGTTACAATATTAGTTGATCAATTAATCATTGCATTGCATGTAATCAAGGATATAATATGTACGAATTACTTGGGTAAGAAAAATTTATTCAACACCAGTCTGATGGTGTTTGGATCTTTGAAATCTATGAAGTACGGATACCACTTAAAAATCATGCATAGGTATTTGACACGTGTTAGATACAGACACGTTCCGTACACATGTCGAACATGTTGAAGACACGCTTGAAACACGTAAAGGACATACTGAGTACTATTTATTTCAAAAAAAAATTAATAATTTTTTTACTAAAATAGAATATCTAAAGTTAATAAATTTGATAAAATTAAATATTTAACATAAAATATATATTAAATAGTTAAAACTATAACATATAATAAATATATAAAATTATATGTTTTGCACATGCCCCCATCTATCCTATCCTGTCATGTATTTTTTGAAAATTTACATGTCTTCGTGTTCGTGCCGTGTCACGTGTCCGTACTTCTTAAGGATGTGTTGTATTCTATTGAAGTGTCAATGATTCATTTTATCAAAATTTTCATGCAGGTTTTGAAAAGCTTTCGGCTTTGAGAAAATTGGAGACTCTAAATCTTGAATGGAATGAATTTGATGATAGCATTCTGCCATCTTTGAGTGCGCTTAGATCCCTTAAGATGCTTAATCTCCGTGCAAATAAAATTGGGGGATTATTTCCACCTCATGGTAACTTCAATTGTGTCCAAAAATTCATTAGTGTTTCTTATTAGTACAAGGAGTTCAGAACTGTTAATCATAATTAAAATTACATAATTATTGTTACTAATCTTGTTATTACTATGTGTAAACTCATCACTGTGTTGTTTCTTTGTGCAAAATTAGCTTATTTTGGGAACCTGGAAAGGTTGGATCTAAGTTATAATCAATTTAATGACATCCAAGGTAAACCTCAATAGTTTTTAATGCACTAACAATAATGGTCTATCTTCTCCATCCTATTGCATTCTAATCACCGATTTGGCCCATACTACCTAGAAAGAAGAATAGACCAATATTATCTAGAAAGAAGAATGAGTACATGTTTCACAATTTTGTAGAAATTGATATTGCAGGTCTTGAAGTTCTCTTTTGACCTCCATCTTGATGCAATTTAACTAATTCTCATAATTCTGAACCAGATAGCTCAATTTATAAAGATACATACAGCTTGGACACCGAAATACTCCCCTAGGAGTTCTATTATATATATTTTTATGCTGTCTATGCAAATCTGGGGCTGAGTCTCTTATCCATGTGCTTCTATTATGCCTAGTGGCTTGGAGAATGTGGTATGAAATGCTTAGATGGTGGAAGGTTCAAGGAGCACTGAGGACATTCTTGAATGGTGGTCAGGGGTGGGTCTCACCAAAAAGGAAAGGATGATATGGAATGCCATTCCTTTAGTTGTGATGTGGTCCTCATGGAAACATCGTAATGAATGCTTATTTCGGGAGGTTGTCCCAAGTATGGATGGGATAACGGATCTGATTAAGTTAAAAGTGGCTGTGTGGTTCAAGGAAGTATTTAAGGAACATATGTTTTCAGTTCATGATTTCATATTTAATCTAGAGCGCATCAGATTCAGTTTGGGAGGTGGTTAGAGTGAGTGAAGTTATGAGAAGGCCTAGTGTGATGTTGATGCTAGGCTGCAGAGTTTTGTCTGAATTTCTGCAGTATGTTTTCTGCTGTGTGTGTTGAAGCTATGCCTCTGTTCTGCAGTTAGAATGTGTTTGATATTAGTTCTGCAATTTAGTTTCTAAGCTCTAGTATTGGTTGGGTTGAAGAATGTTGCTTTGTGCTCCAATTAGTCTAAAGGCACTTTCAAGTTGAATTTAGATATAGTAACCAATGTTACATATAGATTTGTAGAAAAATTCCTCTGCTGTTTAGGTGGCTCTCAGAGTGTTCTGCTGATAGCCCTGCTGATTCATCTTAGTGAAGTTCTGTGGTGCTAAGGATTGGTGATGAAGGGTTGATGCTCTTAGTTGGGTGTCGTTCAGTTGCATCTTTGATGGACTGTTGAAAGCCTTCTGTTGCTTCCGATCTACCTCTGGGGTTCTCTCTAGTTGAGCTCAATGTCAGTGTTTGGCGGCTGTCTTCAACTCTAGTGCAGGTTTAGTGTAACGCCCCCAAAATAATACAATAAAGATAGCTCATATGCAGAATAAATATGAGAAACAACACACTTTCACACATCAGAGTTCACTGTTTAACAACCAGTTAAATGTCTTATAGGCTTACATCTTTCCAAGTCATTGCTTGGTTACACAAATTGAGTCTCGCTCATTACAACTTAAGCCTTTGGCTTTACAAATAACAAACATACACACATAATACATAATTAAGCTCTTGCTTCCTGAAAGTCCATCCATGCTATTGTCTTGGAGGAAACATCTCACCTGCACCTGAAAATGATATTCTCGTATAGGGTGAGCCAACAGCCCAGTAGAAATAATCTAACACAATTTATGAGATTTAGCAAATGTATAAATACCACGTATATAAACAATACCAATACAGAAGTATTCACAAGGCCTGCATAATCATATGCCACTAAGACCAATCTTATTCCATTTTCCTTCAATTCATTTCCAGTTTATATATGCTACTTAATTCATGAGTTAAATTCTTTTTCTTTCAACAACCAAAATGAGACTACAACTCAATGGTTTTCCAACTATGCAAAACACACATAAACATTTCAATCTTGCCATTTTATGGATATTTCGTCCGAAGGAACTGGCACCCATTTATATATATAATTTCGGGTCTTTCACCCAAGACACTCTGTCCAACTTGCTTTAAAATGGAGTCCATCCCCTTTCTCCTCCCAAACAAATATACATATGCAATGTATTTATAGACATAATCATATATGGAGTACATCCCCTATCTCCTCCCAATAAACATACATATACAATGTACCTATAAACATAACCACATATGGAGTACATCCCCTATCTCCTCCCAATAAACATACATATACAATGTATTTATAACATGGTCATATTCAATGACAACCTATCAATAGATTAGCATCAAATCGCCTAATCCTCATCAATTTCTACAACAATCATGACTATCCTCCACCGATAGCCCAATATATTTATCTCTAGACATATATGAAATCTCAAGATAAATAATTATTTAAAACTTCCAAAGGTGTGAGATAATACATAACCAATTTCACCACTTATATAAATAACCATCCAATTTAACATATTCAATGTTAATTTCAATTATTTATACAAAATAATCATTTATCAAATTAGGGCAAAAATCTCCCATTTTCTAATATTGACCCAAACACCCAAAATCAAATATTTTGGTACACCAAGATCTTATATTCAAACTCCATACTCATTTACCTCATATTCATCAAAAACCTCTCTTTTCCTTTCACACCCAAATCTCATCATCTATACACAATAGCAAATAACTAAGCTAAAAGCCATATTAGAGTGTAGAAAATCCCTACCTCAAGAAGAGAAGACGAGCAAAGCAAGGTTGAACTCCAAAAATGACGAAACCCACTTTTACTCAGATCAATACGAAACTCTTGAAGCCCTCTACCTTATTCTCAAAGACACTAGGGTCAAGAACACAATGAATTTAGATGAAATCTTAGAGAGAAGGTGAGTTTCTAGAGAGAGAGAAGCTCTAGATCTGGAAATTTGGAGACTTTTAGAGAGAGAGAGAGAGAAAGCAGAAAATGATCTAAAATGTCACTTTCATGATCTGATAAAGCGTGGTCCACTCGAGCGTGAAAATCCCCACTCGAGCGTAAGACACAGACTCCTGCTCGAGCGTGGAAAGATCCGCTCGAGCGTCGAATACACCTTTCCAGTATTTTTGTAGATAGGTCAAAGTGCAAGAACCAAACATTCTTCGCTCGAGTGGGGAAATGGACGCTCTAGCGGACAAGCAACTTTGAATGCATTTTTCCTTTTTGCTTCGAGGGGCGCTGCCCCTCGACCCCGCCAGGGTGCTGCCCCGGACTTGCCAAGGGACGCTGCCCCCTGGATCCCCGCGAGCTGACCGGGTAGCTCGACCCCCGACCGCCCAGTCGAAGTGGCAAAACGTGAAAGAAGGATTGAAACCGAGATCGCTATATTTAGTTTGGCGTTTGTTCAGTTTTGGGTGCTGAGTGGTGTGCAACCTGCAGGAAATATGTTCTGTGGCTGCCTACTCTGAGGGGAGTTTGTAAGCTGCTAGTTTGATCTGTTAATGTTCTGTATACTGCTAGTTTGTATGTTGCTAGTTTGCTCTGTTGCTGATCTACATGCTGTTACTTTGTATGCTGCTCCGTTGTTGGTTTTCTCTTTGTGTTGGATTCTCTCCAACTGGAGCTCCGAGCTTAATGTAGCTCTGAGCTCCTCTTTATTGATGTACTCTATCATTTTGTATGATTCCATCAATAAAGATTCTTTTTGCTGATCAAAAATATATATATATATATATATTTATTTTTTATTTTTACAGCCAGAGACATTCAAATATTTGGGGGACTCCCATCACATCTATTGCTTCGAACACATGTATTGCAAGTTTGAAAAAATAACTTGGGATTTAATGGGAAAAAGAAATTGTGAATACTTATTAATCTCTTATTCTTTCACTTTCGAATTTTAAGAATTGTAAAGCCCAATACTTCCAATGTTTATGAATAGATTTTTTATGTTAGGATTTGTTTATTGACACTTCTTTTCTAATAGGTAGAAAGAATGTAAAAAATGATTTCTAACTATTTTATGTTTGTAATTAATCATTTCACACCAATTGACAAAATAAAAAAATAAATAACCAATCAGACTAGAGAATTGTATACATCTATACCGTCAATGAAAGCTCTTTCAAAATACAATATTATTATTATTATTATTATTATTATTATTATTATTATTATTATTATTATTTCCCAAGGCCTTTTTTTCTTAACAAAAACCATTTTTAAAATTTTCAAAATATCTTCTTTTTTTCACATATTCTTACCTCAAATGAAAGGGGTATCCACACTAATTTTGTTTGCCAATTAATATCATAAGAATGCAAAAGTTAAGGAAACAAGAGACACCTTTTAATATTGAAATTTTTTAATTTTAATTACAATTAATCTTAATTAAATATTGTTAGAAAATAATTTATAATAAATTATAAATCATCTTGTTTAGTTTTCAAACTCAAAAACTGGTTTTAGTTATTTTATTTTCTTATGTTTTGTCTTTAGTGAATTTCTTCAAATTTGTGTCATTTTTTATTTTTACTTTTTAGATACACTTAAAAAGTAAAATATTTGTAACAAGGTTAGGTACCCATAAAAAAATATATCCATAAAAGTATCTAGAAAATAAAATGTATGGATCACATTCATTCTAAAGCTGGCTACGTAATACCAAGTTAAATCAACACTACACATTTCACTTTGAGAATAAATTTCATATCGAGTACTGCTATTAGCACCTGCCAAAATTCTTGGGCCCCCCATTTTATAATTTTTTTAATTACAATTATACCCTAAAGTAAAATTACATTGAAAGACATTATTAAATGGAACACTCACCTATCAATAAGAACTAATACTCTATAATATTGGACACCCACCCCCACCTCCACCCCCACCTCTAACTCCAACTATACGTATTCCATGTTTGTAAATCATAAACCTATTACTTTTCATAACTAACTAACATAAACCATAAATCTATTATTTTTCATAATCATCTTAAATCCTGAATGTGTCATCTTCATCACCATCATCAATGCTATTGAACTTGAAAGTTTTGCTTCGAGTATAATGTATACTTCATCACTTATTTCACTGTGTAGAGCAATGGAGGATGAGGACAACATTCTCAGTCGTTTATCTGTCTTGTATTAATATTTTCGGTCGTTCTTGTTTCATTCGAGCTGTTCGGTACTGGTTTGTTGACTGTTAGACTTATGTTCGGTAATACAGTACTGAACATAATCCTTTCATTCAATACATAGGTTCCGAATATTAATGCAGATAGCCAGTTATGTAATTTTCTTTGTTAAACTAACTTAGAATGGAAAAGAGTAAATTGGAATGGATTTAAGTTATGTATTTTGAATGGATTTAATTCATGTTATTTTAAGTTGTGAATTGGAATGAATTCAAGTTACACAGTGATGAACAAATTTTGTTCGGACATACAGTGCTGACAGGATCATTATTGTTCGACAAAACAATTTTGAACAAAATACATTTTTTCGGCTACATAGTGGTGAACAAATTGTTTTGGGCCACATTTAGAATTCTGATGGCGATTCAGACGATGATTCTGTTTTTTCTCATCTTGCAAACGGTTATGCAAACCCTGTAGAAATTAGAGTATCTTTGATCGATCTCAGCGATGACAAAGATACAAAAAGCAACGAAGAAGATGATGATGAGAGGATGAGAGAGGTTATTGATTCGGCGATATGGAGAGCGTTCAGAGAAGATGAGAGTCGTCGGAATGCTCCGTTGACGGCTGAGACGGCGACGAGAGTGATGGAGGGTTGGGGTCCAAGAATTCTATACTGGACCAAAGCTCCAAACTCTGAAGATTGAGTGAGTCAGGGAAGGAGAGGGATGAAAAATTAGGTGGGTGTACATTTCATTGTGAAAATATTATGAATATGGGTAGATTTGGTAATAAGTGGGGTGTCCAAAAAAATATTATTAAAATTTAGGGTTTATGGTTGGGGTCCAAAGAAATGGGGGGTTCAAAGAATTTTGGTAGGTGCTAATAGTAGCACTCTTTCATATCACCTTTTTGGGGTACATATCTTTTCCAAATATATGTGAAGAAATTTGAAGAAAGTTTACACACACACACACACACACACACACACACACACACACACAAAAGAGCACATTTTTGTGTTTTTTTCTCTTTCATGAATTTTTTTTTAGTTTTTCTTTAAAAATATATTACTTTTTAGGTGCATATAAGAAGTAAAAATATTTGAACTAAATATATAAAATTAAAAATTTTAAAAAAAACTTAAAAAATAAAAAAATTCAAAAGCCGCTTTCGAAAACTAAACAAAACAAGGTTAATGTTTTCACATTGTTAAAGAAATAAATAAATAAAATTATTATATTTGTTCTTTTGAGGTATACGTATAAAATATATGTACATTAGTTGTCGTTGTTGTATTCTTCCACTTCATATGTTGAGATTTTTTAATATTATTTTGTTTGTGTGTCTATATCATGTTGTATTCATGTTTCCTGTCTGTATCTGTGGTGCTCAATACATTGTAACGCCCTTAAAATATAAAAATAAAATCATCTCACAATATATTTACCAATTAACAATACATTTCAGAATACGATATCTTTACATCCATATGATTCAGTTGTACAAAAGATGGAACATGCAATTATACATTCATAAGTTCTAACCCTAAATCTATAGCATATGTGTCAAAAGTAAAAGATATGAAATAAGAGTTAAATAGATAAATGAATGCTTTGATGGCTACAACTTTCCAAGTTGATAATTGGTTACAACAAACGTGAGTTTGAAACTCAATACAAATAAAGCTCTTGCCTTGTACAAAAATAATTACAACAACAACAAAAGAAACTCTTAGTTCTAAGTTCTCCCAAGTTACGGCCTTGGCGGAAGCATATCATTAGCACCTGAAAATGGTTTTCCACATAGAGTGAGCCAAAACCCAGTAGAAAAACTCTATCCCAGTGTATGAATCTTAACAAAGCTATGAGGTGAATGCATAAGCAATGCTCGTGTCAAAACATTTTATACCTCTTTCCAAAAACCATGCAATGTCATATTTGTATCACAATTCATGAAATCATTTCCTTTACAATAGAAAAAAGGGCAGTGGATACAACACTTGGAATCTTTAGGATGTTTCTGCAAGTAGGCTACAAGCACTACCAATTGTCATTTTTAAGCGAAAACAGGACCTTCCAACAATGGATCTGTAATATAGGAATATGCACGTTAAGATTCTTCCTTTCTTTTCTGACCGTTCTCTATGGTTCCACCACCGCATCCGGTATTAACCGGAGGGCTTAGTACCTATCCGTGCGGGTTTCTGGACTTCACCAAGGACACACAAGCCAACATAATATCACAACTATACTCCTACCCAGATTCACCAAGGTATTCACCAATTTTTCTCAACACAATAAACATTGTCAATGTGTTAAATATATTACAATGCTCGATGCAAATAGACGAAAAATTAGTTTCAATTCAGCTAATTCTCATGCAATTTCTATAATAATCATAGCTATTTTCCACCGATAGCCCAAAACAGATATCTCTAAACAGATAGATAATTTCCAATAAAGATATACTTTCCAAAATCTCAAGATAGGAATGATAATACATATTCAACTCCACCATCATTGTCATCATCGGTCCAATTCCATAAAACCTACATTATTTCCATTTCCTCTTTACAAAAATCAAATATTCACATTTTAGGGCAAAATCTCCCCCCCTTTTTTTTTTTTATAAATCAATTCCAAGGATAAAAATACATCATTTTACCACAACTCAACCACATTTACAATTCCACAACCATTTTCAAGACCCATTTGAAAACCCCTCTTTTAATTTCGAACCAAAACCCTAGATTTCTTAAAAACTCCCCAATATCAAGATTTCTTTAGAAAGGCAAATAACTAAGTTAAAGATCATACTAAAATGTGGAAAAATCCCTACCTCAAAGCTTAAAGACAAGGGAGATAGAGAAGAAACTTTGACAAAGCCGAAAATTAATTTTGCTCCGATTAGAATGAAGCTCTACCTTTTTAACTAAGGAACTAGGGTATAAAGATCAATAGATTGAGAGTATTTGGAGGTTGAAGATGAGTTTTAGAGAGAGAGTGACTAGATTTAGGGTTTTGAAATGTTTAGAGAGAGAGAGATATGAAAAAGTGACTTTTACGAATTGATATATATGTAGACCGCTCAAGCGACCAAAACATCGCTCGAGCGGCCAGACACAAAAAGAGAGACCGCTCGAGCGAACAAAGTACCGTTAGAGCGAAGATCACCACCCTCCCAGTACTTTTATAGACCTACAAAAGTACTGAGAGTTCCAAAAGACCGTTCGAGCACAAGAACGATAACTTGAGCCAAGACCGGTCGAGCAAAGAATGCCATACTCCCAGTAGTTTTACAGACCTGCAAAAGTACTAGAAGTTCTTAAAGTTTGCTCGAGTGCAAGAAAGTTCGCTTGAGCGAACAAGCCAAAATCTGGATAGTAACAGTTTTGAAAAACTAACTCCCAATCGGTTTTAAACACAACCAAGACACTCCAATAACCAATCTCAACAAGGAATAAGATGGAAGAAGACATGAACAACCATCAAGACAAGAAATTCCGGATCCAAAATAATGAATGGGTCGGGTTTAAACCAAAATCGTTATATACATAGTGCATCAACTAACCAAATTGTCCCACAAGTCAGAAACATATTATAAATAATCATAATATTATAGCCCTTCTGAAAGAGAAGGTTGCATGAGAAAATTATAAACCTCTGTGGCTTCTAGTAATAGAATTACAATGTTAAATAGAGTAGGATTGTTGATTACTCTTAGTTAAAATTGATGCGTATAATTACCATAAGGGGTTTGACTTAGTAGGAAAAGAGGGCAACCAAAGTGCTTACCACTCAAGAGCTCACAAGTTCGAACACCACAAAGACCAAACATCACAAACCTTGGGGCCATTGGAGGTTTACCTAGTTGTTAATTTCAGACCTCAAGATTAGTCGAGGTGCGCGTAAGTTAGCCCGGACACCCGATTATCAAAAAAAATTGATGCTCGTAATCTTAGTTAGTAAGTAAAGATAGCATTCCACTTAAACTTTCCCATTTATGGTTTAAAATCCCAATACAAATATTGGAGGATTTTGGTGTATCACAAAATCATTTCAATCACGTATCTCGTTTGGCCAAAACCTTTACACCTCACTAGGAGGTTAGTAATTCAAATTTTTCCACCTGCGTATGAATATTGTTCTTTGTATATTTGTTGGGTTTCTGTCTCCGTCTTTGAGAGTTTCTTTGTATTAATTGTGTGTTGTATTTAATTTTTTTTATTAATTTTATTATTATTATTATTGTAATTCATTGGATTTCATTATAATATCATATATGAACCGATCAAAATAATAATAATACATTAATTTACAATCATATAGCAATATTAGCAAGACGAGTTCTATAATCTCTATTCTCTCCCCTTTTGTTTTGATATGGAGTTGCCTCTCTCTCTCTCTCTCTCTCTCTCTCTCTCTCTCTCTCTCTCTTCCGTTTCCTTCAATATAAGATGAAATAATGAAATGAAAATTATGTATGCAAGTGGTAACTACAAACATAATGGATTATCATAGTGGTTTATTAAATGTCATTCTCATAACTCCAATGAAAGATTGATCGATTCAATGTTTCATTAACTTGTAATATGATAAACATGATCAATTCCTTGAAAGTTACATAAATATGAAGCAAATGTTGTTAATTTTCAATTATTTACTGCAGGTTGTGAGACCTTATTGAGATTGAAAAAGCTAGAGACGTTATATCTTGGAGTAAACCAGTTCAACAATAGCATCATTCTATGTTTGAGTTCATTGATATCTCTCAAAAACCTTTCTCTTTACGGAAACAACTTGGGGGATCTTTTTCCTGCCCGAGGCATGTCTATCTTTTTGAGAACTCCCAAATAGAATATATTATCTATTGTTATCTTATTCATATCTTAACAAGAATTGTTTCAATGCAGAATTAGCGGTGTTGAAAAACTTGGAGACTTTGGATTTAAGCTTTACTGAGCTTAGCTCCCTAACAATGCAAGGTACGACTTAAGAACTTCCTAGATTCAGTTGAATAGAACTATCAATAAATTTTATATTTATATGTATGAGTTCATGTTTAAACTACCTGCTATGGATACACAAGTACTAAATACAATGATTAATGTCACAAGTATAACTTACAACAATGGATTAAAAGTATATCTGTTTATTTGAAAACAACTTCTTAAATATTGTATACCCATTTAAAATTAGGGAGACTGACGTACAGGTCTTACTAAATGGACTTATTGTCCAATAGGTACTATGATAATTAATGGCATCTTTCATCATATACTATTAAAAAAACGTTACTAATTGTTAATTTTCAGCGACAGTTTAAAAAAATTGTCACAAAAAAGTCACTGATTATAAGTTTTAGCGACAGTTTTAAAAAATTGTCACAAAAGCATCACTAATTTTCAACTTTCAATGACTGTTTGAAAAATTCGTCACAGAAAAATGCCACTAATTATAAATTTTAGAGACAATTTATAAAAATCATGATAAAAAAAAGTCACTAATGGTCAATTTTTATGTAAAAAATTGTCACAAAAAATTATTTTTAGTGACGATTGTATTAAGACTTATTTTCAATAGGACTTGATGGGAACTAAGTCCAACTATTAGGACCTATTGGTAGTTTATCCTTAAAAGGTTATTACAACATGTTTACACGCTCCCCCATCTAGTTGTTTTTGTTAGCTTAGGCGTTGAGTTGTAGTCGTTGGTATATGTTGTACTACATGGTTTTGTTGTGCCAACACAAGCTCTTATATTACTTGTGTAATTATCAAGAAAAAAAAAAAAAGCATAGGTAATAAATACAAAATACAATTATGTGGTTTACGTTTACCATCTTTACCCAGCAAAGCGACTACACTACCAAAATACCCAAACACAATAATACTACCTACAAACCATAACTTAATAGATATGATACCAAGGCATAACCCTTTAACTTGCTTTTTTAATAGAAAATTTCCATTTAGAGTTGGTTTGCAATTTTGGCCTAAATATTCTGCTCAAGCAGCACTACTCATTCTTCTTTAGAGAATCAACTCTATTACTCTTACAAGAAACATGTTTTCCCATGAGAGGAGAGCCCCTCAACCCTCTGGCGTATTAAAACCTTGGGCATGCTCAAATTCTTAACTCTAAGCCTCTTTTAGACCAAATTATTACTGCAAAGATTATGAAATTATTGAGACAACAATACTACATAAAAGAAAAACCAACATCTAAAGATAGGAACTTGGGACAATTTCCAACAAGTTCACATAAAGAGAAAGGCCATGAATCAATTAAAGTAAAGAGGATTTGACAAAGACATTGGACTGAAAACAGAATATTCATATGACAAATAAGAAAGAGAAAAGAGAAAAGAGAAAAGAGAAAGAATTGTATTCAATTGATATATTTATAATACAAAGCTATGGGTATATATATAGCACTATGTAGGAGTGTTGTACAAGGGAAAGAATAAGGTATGGAGGGAATAAGGTAGGGAAAGAATAAGGCAAGATTGAACATACCTAATAGAGAGGAGCCTATAATCTAAATATGGAATACAAAGAATAGTATATATATATATATCATATATTAACATCCCCCCTCAAACTCAAGGTGGCAAGGTAGAAATCAACTTGAGTTCGGAAACCAAATCTTGGAAACGTCCAAGTGGATGGGTCTTGGTGAAGATGTCAGCAATCTGATCAGTAGAGGAAATAGGAAGAAGATGAATAGTGCCTTGAGTAACATGTTGGCGAACAAAATGACAATCAATCTCAATGTGTTTGGTTCGATCATGGAAAGCATAATTATGCGCAATTTGGATAGCACTACGATTATCATAATATAGAGGAGTGGCAATGGAAGAAGTAACACCCATATCTGAAAGTAACCACCAAAGCCAAAAGAGCTCCTGAATGGTATCAGCAAGAGCATGATATTCGGATTCGGTGCTGGAGCAAGACACCAAGGTTTGTTTCTTGCTATGCCAACATATGAGAGAATCACCTACGAAGAAACAAAATCCTGTGGTAGAGCGACGATCAGTCGGATTACTAGCCTAATCAGCACCTGAATAGGAACTAGAGGAGTAGTGAAGACCATGAAATAAAATGCCTTTAACATACCGAAGAAGACTGCGGAGCATAGCAACATAATGTGTAAATCGAGGAGCTGACAAAAATTGGCTAACAAGGTGAGCAGCATGTGCAATGTTAGGTCAAGTAATAGTGAGATAAAAAAGATTGCCTATTAGTTGTCGATACAAGGTGGCATTGGGAAGAGGAGTACCGTCCAGGGGTGTTAGGTGTTCATTAGGCTCAAGAGGAGTAGAGAAGTTTTTGCTGTCAGTGAGGCCATACTTTGTTAGAAGGTCAGAAGCATATTTGGCTTGAGAGAGATAATAACCATTGGAGCTAGAGGAGATCTCAAGGCCCAAAACAATATTTGAGAGTACCCAAATCGTTCATCTCAAAGTGTTCACTAAGAGACTTTTTGAGTGCATAAATTCCATGAACATCATCACCAGTAAGAATCATATCGTCCACATAAAGAAGAAGAAGAACAATGCCATGTTGAGATTTGCGGATAAAGAGAGCGAAATCATAAGAGCTGGAAGAGAACCAAAGGCCTGGATAGTGGAACTAAACTTTGAAAACCATTCATAAGGAGCTTGTTTGAGTCCATAGAGTGCATTTAGAAGTTTATAGACCTAATTAGATAAGTAAGGATATCCAGAAGGTGGTTTCATATTGACTTGAAGATCACCATTCAAGAATGCATTTTTGACATCCATCTGAAATAATGTCCATTTTTGAATGGTAACAATAGCAATTAAGCTTCAAACAAAGGTGAGACGAGCCACAAGTGCAAAGGTTTCTTCATAGTCAATTCTATATTCTTGTGTAAAGCCCATAGTAACTAGACGGGCTTTATAATCTTCGATAGTCCCATCAAAGCGTGTCTTAATCTTGTAGACCCATTTGCAACCAACCAACCAATCTAGTTTGGTCCAAGGCTTATAACTCTTCTATCATTACTTGTTGCGAAAGGGGGTTAGTACTAGCCTCACGATAAGAGTGAGGTTTATGTTGAGAGAAAATAATAGAATAACAATAATAGTCATGAAGCAAGATAGAATGTTCTTTTACCCAGGGTAGATTGATGAAGAGATGTATTCGAAAGCACAGAGGATTTAGTGGGAAGCTCCAGAGGATCAGTGGATGCAGGGACTTCAAGAGAAGCAGGAGGACTAGGAATAAAAGATGGAGATGCAGGACCATCTGGAGAGAAAAACTCTATAGAGGGGAGTGGACTTGTAGTAAGCTCATTAGTAGCATCTGTATCAAGCTCGTCATCAGAAAATAGAGGAATGAAGGGATTAGTAAAGAAAGGTGTTGTGGGAGAATCAGAGTTTTGGAATGGAGACATCGAAGAGAACATTTTATGTTCCCAAAAGATGACATGTCTAGAGACATGAAGGCATTTAGAGATGGAATCCCAACAACGATAACCTTTGTGTTCAATGCCATATCCCAAGAAGCAACAAAGACGAGCCTGAGGTTCTAATTTGTTACGTTCATGTGGTTGTAATAAGACAAAACATGCACAACCAAAAACACGAAGATGATTATAAGTCGGGGACTTACCATAAAGACGATCATATGGAGTTTGATTGTTGATGATGAGAGAGAGAACCCAATTAATAATGTAAGTAGCAGTGAGGACTGTGTCTCCTCAAAAACGCTCTGGACAAGAGGCAGATATTAAAAGAGCACGAGCAGTATTAAGAAGGTGACGATGTTTGAGCTCAGCACGACCATTCTGTTTAGATGTGCCAGGACAAGAAGAGTGAGGGAGTGTACCATATTGACGAAGAAATTTTAAAAAATTAGTTTCTTTATATTCTTGGGCATTGTTGGCACGAAAAATTTTGATGGTGTGAGAAAATTGTGTCTTGACAATATTAGCAAAATCATAGTAGTATTGTTGTAATTCAGAACAATTTTCCATTAAAAATAACATGTCAGTAAAATCATCCACAAAAATTACAAAATACCGAGATCCCTCCATGGTAGGATGTGGTGAAGGCCCCTAAACATCAAAATGTATGAGATCAAAAGGCGCATGGGACATAGAAACACTTTTATTAAATGATAAAGATGGTTGTTTGGCAAGTTGACAAGATAAACAATCCACTGAAATATTTGTAACATGACCTAACTGACCACTTGACACTAAACTACGTAAACGACTAAATAACACATTATCGAGACAGGAATGCCAAAGATCGAGAGTACAACTAATGGAGGTGGCGACTGTAGAAAGAGAGAGTTGAGATGGAATGTAAAGATGAATGAGCTCATATAAACGCCCAATTTTACGGCCAATCCCAAGAGTTTGTCCCGCCCGGGGGTCTTGCACAACACAACTAGAGGAAGAGAAAAGAACAATAAAACCAAGATCACAAAGTTGCCCAATAGAGATTAGATTGAGAGTAAGATAAGGAATTAAACAAGTGTTATGAAGGGAAATAGTAGAATTAGAGACATGGCCTATATGGCTAACATGCATAGGAGAGCCATCAGCAGTGTAAATAGTAGGAATATTAGAAGTAGACATGGTAGAATAGAAAATAGTAGAATCAGATGCCATATGATTGCAACAAGCAAAATCAAAGAACCATGAGGAGGTACTTGAGGTGACTGAAAGAGCGGTAGATGGTGTACCAGAAGTAGAGAGGACCTGTTTGACTATGGATTCAATGTCATGAAGTTTGAAGGTTTGGTTGGGCTCAAGAAGAGCAACACAGGAAGAAAATGTGGTAGCAGTAGCATCAGCAAAATGAGAATGAGCAGCGGGTTGATAGTGGTAATGGTGTCGAGATTGACCTTCTTTGGAACGACTATCACAAGGTTGGCGATTGGGATTTTTGAAGTAATCACTCTAATAATGGCTAGGACTAGTCTTGTTGCACCACTTACAAATCCAGATTGGACGTGTAAGTAAACCATGATCGGAGTTATGGCAGTAAGTACATGATTGTGCAACGGACGATTTGCTAGGCTGATGAGAAGTAGCAAGAACATTATGAGTCTGTGAAGATTTGAGAGAGCCAAGACGAGTTTCTTCAAAAAGGAACTCAGAGATGGCCTATTCTAAAGTTGGAAGCGGATGGCGGTAGAGAAGAGAAGCTCGAACATGTTCAAAATCATCCCGAAGAGCCACCAGAAAGGATACCAAGCATTGCTTATCTCGATATGTGGAGAACTGACTAGCATTTTCCTTACAGTTCCATTCAAGTTCAGATAGAGATAGTTGATCCCAAACGGCATACATCTGGGGTAGAAAAACATTGATAAATTGACCAAACTCTTGGCGCATGTGATGAAGCTGGCTAAGAAGTTGATATTGGTCAGCAAAAGCAGTGGTGCTATAACGAGTCTTTAGAAAGCCCTTGATTTCCTTTGATGTGTCAAAGTACCCAAATTGAAGATTAATGGAGACAATTAAAGTATTACGGCACCATGTGATGACTTGATGGTTTTTACTATCCTAGTCATCAAGTCGTTTTTCATATTTAGAGGCAAGTTCATCAGTATTTTTGATAGGTTTGATAGTATCACCAATAACAAGACGCCACAACTTCTTCACTTTGAGAAAACTAGACATGGCTTGAGCCTAAATGGTGTAATTAGAACCATCAAGAATGATGGAAATTGGTTGGGCCATGTCAGAATGATCCATAGAGAGCAAAGAAAAAATAAAATAATTTTTTTTTTATAAATAAACAAATTAAATAGTGGCTAAAAAAAATAAAACAATGGATGAAACTAGGCAGGAGTGGGGTGCGACACCTAGTAGCAAAAGTGGGGCGCGACGCACATGAGTGGGGTCTGACATATGTTAGCACAGAGGGCACAGATGGCGTGGCACACGGCTAGAACAAGCTGGGCGGAAGCTGAGGACAGAGTGTCGGCTGAGTCGGCTAAGGCTGAGCGCAAGAAGCTAATGCGTTGGGATAACGTCAGATATGGCACCAGCCAAGAAAGGTAGAGATAGTGCGTGTTTGTGCGTGCGACGCATTGCGATACGCGCAGAAGGTGTGGCAGTGCGTAAGGGCGTGTGGAGGGTTGGTTAGCCTTGATTTTGCGCCGTTGAACTCCTGGTAATGAGAGGAAGAGTTTGATGTATACAAAAGTTGATTTCGACAACTTTTGATTATTGTGCAGATTGAGAGTAGTATATTTGTGTACTAGAGGAATTAAGAGGATCAAGGATTTTCACCCTTAGCTCTGATACCATGGAAACATAATATTCATATGACAAATAAGAAAGAGAAAATAGAAAGAGAGAAAAGAAAGAATTGTAATCAATTGATGTATTTACAATACAAAGCTATAGGTATATATATAGCGCTATGTAGGAGTGCTGTACAAGGGAAAGAATAAGGTAGGGAAAGAATATGGCAAGATTGAACATACCTAATAGGGAGAAGCCTACAATCTAAATATGGAATACAAAGAATAATATATATATATATATATATATTTCATAATGCATGGATTTTAGAGTGTTGTGTCATTCATTGAGCTTCAGAAGAGCATTTTAATGTTTACTCGAAATCACTAAAAAAATAAAAATCTAATGTTATAACTTTGCTTTTAGATAGCTAACACTTTCCTTGATAGTAACATTCAAGATCATAGATTTCTATTGTGCAATTATGTGTAAAATAATGATGGTGCCATTCAATGTTGTGCTCTTGATTTTCAAATATTTAAATAAATAACAGAAAAGCCCAAAAAGAGAAAGCAAGATAAATGAAAAAGAAATAAAAGGCTAGGAAATAGTTGTTAGTACTTCTAGCTCTACAATTTCTTTTGTTTCATTTTGTTTATTATTTTTTTATTTTTTTAACTGGTCCAACTTACATATTGATTTGAAATTGAAAATATGATTAAATACGTTAGATGTTACTTATGACAGAAATTGACTACATTGACTAGTTTTATATGTAGCAAGTAATTCCCCATGAGTAGAAACAAATGAAAGTGTAATGATTCTTTAATTAAAATGACATAGCTAGTGGTCTGTGGTTTACCTAATTACTGTTTTTGGTGAAATAAGGGGTGCGCATGCGCTCATTCCATACCACTATATATATTCTCTACAATTGTGAATCAGACTAAAGTGAAAATATTTTTAAAAAGTACCTAATTACCTATAAAAGCAATAAGTCTGTTATTTTCACTTATGGTTCTTTGGGGTTGACTTTTAATGGCATTTGATCATGGTCATATGCTCAGATTCTAAACTACTGTCTAATTTGAGCAAGATGAGACATCTGGATCTAAGTGGTAATCATTTTGACAAGGATGCCTTCAGGATTTTGGGTGCTCTCCCATCCCTTAAGTTTCTATCCTTAGAGTCCAATATAATCGAAGGACCACTTTCTAACCAAGGTACGTGTATTTTTTATTTCTCAAATTCATGCTACTTAAGTTAATTTTTTGGGGTACTTACGTGTAGGTCCTAATAAGTAGATTTATTGTCTAATAGGTCCTATGAGAAAAATTTGTCATAAAAAAATGTCACTAATTGTAAGTTTCAGCGACAATTTATAAAAATCATGACAAAAAAAAGTCACTAATTGTCAATTTTTAGGGACATATAAAAATTGTCACAAAAAATTTATTTTTAGCGACAATTTTACCAAGACTTATTTTTAATAGGACTTGATAGGAATTAAATCCAACTATTAGGACTTATTAGTAGTTTACCCTAATTTTTTTTTTTTAATCTCCATTTGAGTGTTAAGAAGACTCAAATAGTTGGAAAAATGAAGCCTTACAACTAGCAAATTGTGCAAACTTATAGTTTTTCTTCGTCAAATATATCTTTTTGGACTCTATTACTGCCATCAATGGCATCATTGTCCATAAATGTTTTTTTAACATTACATTTTCATTTGACATTGAGCTACTAACCACAGAATGTAGGTCACAACATCAAATTATATTTATCTCTATTTTCTTTATCTCAATCTAATTAACGAATCTATTTATTTGAGTTACAGAATTGACTTATAATCTTAGCAATCTGGAGGTCCTCCTCCTCAAATCTAATCAGCTCAATGGAACGCTACCAATGGAAGGCAAGAAATTTGTTTTTTTAAATTGACTTAGGATCACCCTGCAATCTTGATTGTATTTTGTTAAGTTCTCTTGGCTCTATTTTACCTTTGTCATTTGTTTTGGTAGGTTTGACATCCTTTCGCCGTCTGGAGACCTTAGATTTGAGTGAGAATAATTTCTTTGCAAGTATTCCTCCATCCATAGGAGCATTATCTTCTCTGAAAGCTCTATCTCTGGCTCAAAATAACCTTAATGGTTCTTTACCAATTCAAGGTAAAAATTCTATTCATTAAGGTTATCTATTATAAACTAGAAGGCCAACAAAAATTCTATTTATTCCTTTCCTTTATTTATTTATTTGCTTCATGCTTGTTTAATTTGTTTAGCATTGAAGAAAAATATAAACTAGCGTCATATTTCTTTTTTCAAGAGTTAGGTGGGGTTTGATAAAATTACAAGTTGAAAATTAAGTACTGAAAATTAAAAGCTAAATTCTTTTAGTTGAAAAGTTGTTTGATAAAAATTTAAGTGTTGAAATTGTTTGATATGTAAGAGATTAAATTTGAAATTTATTATTTTCAAATTATATGTTTCAAATTTTATATTGTGATGGTGGTGGTGGTGATGATGGTGAGGTTATAACGGTATATGTCGATGCTTGTGCATAAGTATTTATAAATTCAGCCAATATTAAGTAAGTTTCATATCATTTAAAACTTTCTTAACTTTTAGCATAAATTTTAAGACCCACTTAAATTTTTAAGTGATGTTAATTATAATTATCAAAAGGATGTAATTGATTTTCATTCAATACATTTAGTTTTAAATATTGAATTTTGTTATCGAACAACACTTTAGTATACATCTTATAATAACAAATTTTTTACATAAATCCATGGCATTACAAACAATATGTGTTTCATAAGCTTCTTGTTTTGTAGGTTTGTGCAAATTGAAGAAACTTGAGGAGTTAGATCTCAGCCATAACCTCTTTGAAGGGATCCTTCCTCCATGCCTAAGCAATTTGAGATCTCTCAAGTTTTTTGATATTTCTCTAAACCAATTCATAGGAAACCTCTCTCCATCTCTGTTTGGAAACCTCAACTCCCTAGAGTACATTGGTCTTAGTCATAATCGTTTCGAGGGTTTATTCTCTTTCAGGTCATTTGCAAACAATTCAAACCTTGAGGTGGTTGAATTGATAAGTGAAAATGACAAATTTGAGGTAGAGACTGAATTTACAGATTGGAATCCCATGTTTCAATTGAAAGTCCTTGTTCTATCAAACTGTAATCTAAACAAGCTCTCTGGCGATGTTCCAAAATTTCTCCTTTACCAAAACAAGCTAATGTTCGTTGATCTCTCTCACAATAACTTGACAAGTTCTTTCCCAAACTGGCTACTGGTAAACAACACGAGACTAGAACATTTAATCTTGCGGAATAACTCTTTTGTTAATCTATTTTTTCTGCCGCAATACTGCTACACAAGTATTTCCCGAATTGACATCTCTGACAATCACTTCAGTGGGCAAATTCAAGCCAATATTGGGGATATGTTTCCATATATTCGATACATAAACTTATCCAGGAATGCTTTTGAAGGTGGTATCCCATCCTCATTTAGTAAGATGAGTAACTTGGATGTTCTGGATTTATCCACTAATAATTTTTCAGGGGAGGTACCGAACCAGTTAGTTCGAAATTGCATATCTTTAGGAGCTTTAAAATTATCAAATAACAATTTTCGTGGCCAAATCTTTTCAGTTGACTTCAACTTGACGCACCTATGGACTTTGCAGTTGAATGATAATCAATTTACAGGACCTGTAACAAATGTGCTCTCCAAATTGCATGAATTGTATTTCCTTGATATTAGCAACAACTACATGTCTGGTAAGATTCCAAGTTCAATGGGTAACATGACATCGTTGAGAACACTAATCATGGGAAATAATTCATTCAATGGTGAGTTCCCATGTGCATTGGTTCCAAGGGTGTTTATGGACATCTCTTATAACTTATTTTCAGGATCAATACTTCCTTCTTGCTCAAACCCAAACCTACAATACTTGGAGCATATACATTTGCAAGGTAACAAGTTCACAGGGTTAATTTCAAGAGCTCTCCTTAATTCGTCATTTCTTTTGACTCTGGATATTAGAGACAACATCTTTTTTGGCAGCATTCCTGATTCCATTAGATTGCTTTCCAACCTTAGAATTCTTTTGTTCAGAGGGAACCAACTGAGCGGTTCAATTCCAATTCAATTGTGTCAACTAAATTGGATAAATTTGATGGACCTTTCCAATAACTATTTCAGTGGTTCTATACCTCCTTGTTTTAGTAATATCACCTTTGGCACGGTAGGGGCTAGTGACCCTGCCTTCATGCAAGGACCTATAATTTTGTTTGGTGAGTATGAAACTTACCAATATGGAGGTATATTAAAGAGCAAATATGTGCCCAATGATGAAGTTTTGTATGATGAAGCAGACAAAGTTGAGTTTGTCACAAAAAGTAGGAGTAGCTCTTACAAGGGCAACATCCTTAATTTCATGTCTGGATTGGATTTGTCACATAACAAACTAATAGGTGAAATACCTTTTGAACTAGGGAAGCTAAGTAGTGTTCGAGCACTGAACTTGTCTCACAATCTCTTGACTGGACCCATCCCAAAGACCTTCTCAAACCTTGCCCAAATAGAGAGTTTGGACCTTTCTTACAACAATTTGAGCGGAAACATCCCAACAGAACTAATCAATCTAAATTTTTTGGAAGTGTTCACTGTGGCTCACAACAATTTATCAGGTAAAATATTAGACAGGAAAGCACAATTTGGGACCTTTGAAGCGACCAGTTATGAGGGAAATCCATTTCTTTGTGGACCGCCATTGGAGAAAAATTGTACAGCCATTGTTGACTCACCACACTTGCCAACAATAGTATCCTTAGATGAAACTGAGGGGAAATGGTATGATATCGATTTAGCGGCATTTTCTGCAAGTTTTGTTGGAACATACATCACTTTCTTGTTTGGATTTGCTGCTATTCTTTACATCAACCCGTATTGGAGACAAAGGTGGTTCTATCTGATTGAGGAGGGTATGTATTCTAGTTACTATTTTGTTTCTGATTCTCTTTGCAAAATATTACGTATTCTATATTAGTAACTATGGTTTGTTTCCATGGACAAGTATAGCAAATGTTGTTTTCTGATTCGCTTTTCAAGCTATTAGGCCTTTTGTATTATTAGCTATGGTTTGTTTTGATGGACAAGTATGGCAAATATTGTAATAGTGCTAGCTTTATGTTGCTTATGAATGAATAAATGGAAACATAGTAAGCATTATTGGTTACTTGTTTTCATTTCATTTCACACTGCTTGGAAATATTGCTATGAAAACATATATAGGGTCCCAGAAAACATATATATAATTTGGAAGCAAAGTTTGTAAGGTTTTTGGTAAGTATCGCATTTCCCTTTATACATTGAAATAATATGGATTTATGAAAAAGTTTATTGGATATCAAAAAATTGAAAAGATACAACACATATATAAGAAATCTATTTTAATTCTTTGATTGACAATTACTTTGGCATGTCAGACTAGCTAGCTACTTCTGGATTTAAGATAGAGAAAATAATGTTTAGGACATTGAGAAAGTTTGAAATTACAAATTAGAAATGTTTTTCTTTAAGATTGAGATTATTTCATGTTTGGCAAAAATTACTATCCACTCATTATTCATAAGGTTGTGTTTGATTTATGGATTTGGGTAAGAATTTGAAAAGAAAAAAGGGAAAAGTGTGTGAAATGTAACTATACTTCATCCACATTTTTCCTTTCTCTTTTCAAATTCTTACCCAAATCTATATACCAAACACAGCCTAGAAGTGAATATGACTGTTAATGAAGCTCTGAGACTGGTGGACCAATGGAATGAACATGGATGCTCACCGAAGGAGAATGACCATCTCATCTGAAGTACTAAAAAGATCAAGAGCACCATCGTTCAAGATGATAAACCCATGAGTGAATCCCTTTTAGAGGTTATAGAAACAGGGGTAATCAGTAATGAAGCAAAGCAATCAAAAGAAGGACACTCTAATGGGGACGAAGAAAGTGCAGGTAAAGATTAAACAAAAATCACAGAGGAAAACAAAAACACCTCTTGATCATTCAAACAAGCACTTCTCCGATCGTGATTCAATGAAAGTAGAAATAACAAAAACTTTGATTGCGATGTGGAAGAACTTTCATCTAATGAGGAGGAATTTCCCACTGAGACACACACAGAAGAGGAAGAAAAGGCAATGGAAGAGGGCAGAGAAGGGATTCCTGAAGTTAAAATCCCTATGGCTCTTCTAAAGAAAATTAGAGAACCACAGAGGAAGTGTTTAATAGTAAGATTATTGGGGAAGATTATAGGCTACAAACTCTTCACGACAAAAATGACAAAAATTTGGGGATTGTAGGTTGATTTCGAAGCCCTTGACATAGGTAATGGCTTCTTCATAGTCAAGTTCGATATGGCAGATGACTACATGAAAGTCTTTACTGTGGCCTTTGCATCGTGATGGATCATTATGTGATGGTACGAAAGTGGCAATAGGACTTCAAATTTGATGAAGCAAAAGAGGATATCACCGTGATTTGGGTGCGATTCCCAACTCTACCCATTGAGTATTATAATGAGAAGGAATTATATCACATAGCAAAAGTGTTGGGTGTTCCTCTGAAGATTAATATCAACATGGCAATGGCAACACAAGGGAAATATGCATGAGTTTGCGTGCAGATGTGTAACGCCCTGACAAATGAACCTCCATGTTCCCTTTTTTATCAGGGCATTACCAATACAAGATTGACAACAAAAACAAAACAATAGAGTGGTGATATAACATCAACAACATTCCTTCCCTTTTGAACTATTTCCAAACTTTACAACATTGTTTCATTACATTTACAAACAAAATAAAATAGTTCAACAAGTAAGGAATTATACAACAAAATCAACAACTGTTCATCTCTTCTTCAAAATTTGTTCCTTGTTACACCAAAATACATGTCAGGACATAGTCACCCAAAATACATTTCAATAATAACCATTGTTCTTCTAACAATCATCACCAACATAAGGTGTACGTAGAAAAGTATTTCAAATCATACATTTCAACTCAAAGTTATGCAATTACCTTCAATTTCATGTTTTTGAAATCAATTAAGAAAAACCCATTTTTATTGAACAATTTCCAAAACAAGGGTTTATATAAAATTTAGGAATTTTCCTCCCTTTCATGAAATTGAAGCTAATATACATCACAAACAACAATAATCATCAATATTAAACACAAATCCTTCCAAAACCTTGAAACATTGCTCACTTTTGTCCAATCCCTTCACTAACACAAAATAATCTCTCTCTCTCTCTCTATATATATATATATATATTCCTATACATATATATGATGAGTATCTAATGAAATTACTACATATGAGTTTCAAATTAAAGGCATAACAAGTTAAAGACACCTACCTAAAGAGTGGAAGCTAAAAACGAGAATCCACGCAAAACTTCGATGAAAAAGCAAAACAATCGGTACATACCTTGGACTTGACTTACTCTTCAATTTTCTTGGAGGATCTAAGGTGGATTTTAGGCAAAGATTGAAGAAATCAAGTGTTTAGGGTGTTAGGGTTTCGAAATGGGTAATAGAGAAAGAAAGAGCAACTGGAAAAAGTGAGGAAAGAATGAGTTAGACCAATTTTTAAGTGAGTTGTGCCGAACAGACTGCCTGAGCGAACTTTTCTTCGCTTGAGCGACCAAGAAAATTTTAAAGAGATCGCTCAAGCAATACTTCCACCGCTTAAATGTGAGCTCCTAAAAGTTTTGCAAAGCTACAGTGAAAATATTGGGAGCATGAAATCTACACTCAAGCGACCACTTTCACCACTCGAGCGGTCTCACTTAAAAAATGGCAAACTATTGAGAGCTACAAATCTTCGCTCGAGTGACCAAATGACCGCTCCAGCAGTCCACCAAAAACAATTGTCACAAGATGTATCTTTGAAAACCTTTGATTTCACACTTTTCGATAGGTAGGCATACATATGGAATTGAATATGAGCATATACACTCTGTTTTTCTTGTGGTAGGATTGGACACCAGAGGGAAGTTTGCAGAGATAATCCTAGAACGGTGCCGAAGAAGAAAGGACAAGAAGAAATCGTAGAAGACAATCAGAAGTTGGAAACCAACACTAACAATGTGCCTGACCCAAAGAATACAAAACAAAAGCAAGAGCTAAACCTAGGTACATATGGGTCTTGGATGACAGTGTCCAAAGCAAAAAAGAAACTGTGACGACCACACCATGTATAATATTTTATATTTTATTAATCAAGGTGATTTGGATTTTAATTAGTTATTATTATGATTTAATTGTAGAATTGATGACCATTATTGGGTCTGATTCGTGTATGATTTTACAAAAGAGTTATTTTGGAATTAGAAATTGAGAGGTGAAATTGATAAGCTGAATCAGTTTAATTTCAAGTATTGGACCATATGAGAGTTTAATTAAATATTCGGTTTAGTTTAGTAGAATTGAGATTTGATTAATTGGGTCCGAATTAGAATTAATTAAGCCAATTTGGTTATAAAAATTAGTAATTGTGATTATTTTGAATTAAATACACTTATGAGGTGTCCAATTTGAATATGTTATTTATTGACGGAGATTTTGAATTTGATTTGAAATTGAAGGCCTTAATGATTTGAAAAACCAAAATTGATGATGGCAATAAGTTTAATTTGATATTTGGAGCCTTTTGGGAGTTTGATTAGAAATCTGATTCAGAATGGTAAAGATTAAATATAATTAATTGGGTCTTAAATGAAGTCAATTAGATTAATTAAATTATGTGGGACTTGTGATTAGTTATGATTGATTAAATTATGATTAATCAAGATCAATTAAAATTAAGAGGTGATTAATTAAACTAATGGATAATTAGTGACTAATTTAATTCTACTCAACTAATTAACATTGTTGGTGTATATTAAAGAGTATTCTAGAAATTGTGAGAAAAATTTCAAACCTTCAAGTTTTATATGTGTACATGAGAAGAGAGAGTAGGCAACTCTATGTTATTTTGTTTTGGACAAAATCGTGATTGTGAGAGAGAGAGAGAGAGAGAGAGAGAGAGAGAGAGAGAGAGTTCTATTCTTTAGAACTTGCTGGAATTTTGAAGAAAAACTAAGGAAGCTAGCAGAAGTGAAGAAGTTGTCAACAATACACCAAATTGAAGACTCTAGATAAGGATTTCAAGCTTAATTCTTGAAGAAAAGTCATCTAAAAGTTGAAATTAAGAAGTAATTGGGTTCAATTTCATGTAATTGAAAAGAAATTAGCAAGAAGATGAAGAAATTAAGTTAGATTCATGATTATGGAAATTAATTTGGAAATTGATTATTTTAGGTTTGATTTTGATTATCTTGCATGAATTTGAGTTTTATTTCTACATGCATGAACAAATTCTACATGTCTTAATACTCTAATTGTACACGCATCATAGATTCTTAGAATTGATTTCATGTTTTGATGAAATAAGAACTAAGCTTTGGAAAATTTTGACTTTATGAACAAATGAGTTTAACTTTTAAATTATAGGAGTTTTGATGTAAATGATTTAAAATTGATCATATTTTCTTGATTATTTAAGAGTGTGTGTGTTTTTAGACAAGCCATGCATGAACCCAAGTTTTAAAATTATATTTTGAAAGTTTAATGCATTTATGAGTTTGAAATTGGGTTTGATATGAAGAAAATTAATTTGGATAAATCAAGAAATTAATTATGATTTAAAATTTGACAATTAAGAATTGACTTAATTTTGATTTGAATTTCCTACTTGCAAATATTTTTCTAAGAGCTTGTAGCTTTAATTTTATGTTTTGTAAGAAAGGAAGAAAAGTATAAAATAGTTAAATTCATGGAGATTTGAGCTAAGAGTTAGAAATAACCTTATATACATGTCTTTGGGAGTGTTTTTGTACATTAGAATATGTCATGCATGAAATTTGGAACTTTAAATGTGTGTTTGAAGCTCAACCAGAATTTTGGAAATTCCAAAAATTTGACAGACCGCTCGAGTGACCAAATGGTCGCTCGAGTGCACATTGCAAGCATCCAGTACTTTTGTAGATTGAAGGGTTCGCTCAAGCAACCAATGTTGCTGTCACAACCCAAACCCACTCCTATAGGTTTAGCATCGTAACCGACCAGTAATCCTAGGATTACCCAAGGCCTTTGAACAGATTAACTCAGTAATAAGGGGCTGCGGAAGCAGATATATAAAACATACATAGTCCATAGAGTTGTGCAGGCATACATGGGACAAAAATTAAAACTAATATACATAAAGCCATATATGTCGTCATATACGTATCCATTTTACACTGTCAGTATCCAACATAAGACAAAAGAATTGTTACAAAACAACAAAAGTCGTTAACTTATAACTGGGTTTGCAAAACTAGGCTACTAAACTCTTTCCAGAACCTCCTCGGAAGGCCCAAAGGTTGGCCAACAAAACAGACCTCCAAGAAATCATCACTGAGCCTGGTCATCTACATACATAAATAATAGAGTGAGCTGAAACCCAGTGAATAATAACAAAGTAAAGATTTTAATGAATGATGTCCGTATCAAACTCATATTTCAAATTGAAAACATAGTCATAACCATATTCAAATCATGCGTGGTACGTCCATTAGCATTCACATATCGTATTGGTCAAGCATATCAAGTTCCATAATGGAACCTCCAGTACCGGGTATCATATAGCATATGTAGGCCATGGTATTATTTCCTTTGAGCGAGGGCCTCATGACCATAAACCACAGTATTATGTCCCCTGGGCTAGGGCCTCTGCTAAGGATACCACAATTACATCTCAAGAGCTTAATCATCATTCATTCATACAAAACATAGCATTTCAGAAAACTGATTATTACATATCATCAGAATATAATTACAATCAAACATAACTTTATAGAGTTATTACTCATAGATAGCTTCGATAGTAGAACAAATGGATCAAACCACTTACGGCTTGTGACCTACACAAACATATAACAGATACACTTATTGAAACACACACTTGGATCGTACTTAATTTATTTCATTTCATTCTTAGTGTGTTTTTAACCTTTATCCTCATTATAATGTCTTAATTAGGGCTTATGAATGCCTAAGATACAATGAGGATGCCAAAAAGTGGTTCAGAACACTTAGTCAAATTTGCTGAAAACAGGGTCTTCACTCGAGTACAACTTCATTCGCTCGAACGGAGGTTCAAAAATAAGGGTGGTCGCTCAAGTGCAACTTCAGTCGCTCGAGTGGTCTGTAAACTCTACAAAAGTACTGGTTGCATGATTTCTCTGCTCGACGATCGCTTGATGGTCGCTCGAGCGTAAGACTGGGGTCTCCGCTCGAGCGTAACTTTGGTTGCTCGAGCGGTCTGTAAAATTTGTAAACTTCTGGAAGCATGAATTTTATGCTCGAGCCAACTTTTGCTCACTCGAGCAAAAGTGCAAAATCAAGAGTGGTCGCTCGAGCGCAGAATATGTCGCTCTAGCGATGAGGTAGAATTCTGGAATTTCCAGATTGCACTCCCAAGTTCAAAACTTGAATTCAAAGCCTTAAAACATAACCTTTGGGCCCCAAAACTTGAGAAAACATGTCTAAACTTGTAAAACATCAAGAATTAAGGATCATTTGGTAAAATCAGGGACCAAAAGTAAATCAATGGTCCAAAATTCAACTTAGAACTTTGAAAGCATAGCATGCATGTAATGAATTGAATTCAAAGCCTCCAAATCATGATCAAATAAGGTAAAATGATGGAAAACATGATGAATTCCCACAACTAAGGTACAATCACTACATGCAAGTGAGAATTCTTGACAATTAAACTCAAAATATAGGAAAATATGCATGCATGTATGGTATGACTTAAATTCCTTCATTTCTAGCTCAATTCTCATGTTTAAACACTTAAACCTCTTCAATCTATGCCTTAATTGGCCCAATTACATGGCTAAAGGGTTGAATTCTTACCTTAGATGTTCAATTATGCTTTAGGTGGCTAATTGGTTGAGGTTCCAAGCTAATTCTTCCAAATCCTCCTCAATTGCCCTTGTTGATCTCAATTCTCTCTTGGTCTCTCTCTCTCTCTCTCACACACATTTTTGATGGCAAAGAGATGATGAAGTGTGTGCATAGTGGTGGTATGAGGCAACATTAGGCTTATATAGGAACCATTAGTGAGATTAATTAATCCTTGCTTAGATTAAACAATTATACTTATTTTATTATAATTATTTGGTTCCGAATCGAATTTCAATTAAACCTACTACAAGGTTCTAAAAATTCTGAATAACACAGAAACCAAGTCAATTACACGTTCTGTGGCCGATAAGGCCTTCAATTCGCAGAATAAAATAGAAACACAAATAGATATTTCTACGATAGACAAATATAAACACAAATAATGCAACACATATGCAATTAACACATGATTTCCTCTTAATTACTTATTAGGAATCCTTAATCATGGTTTAACAGCTAAGCATAGGTCGGGGTTGTTACAGTTGCGCTCGAGTGAAGTGCCCTGTTTTTGGAAATTTTGAAAAGTTGTACTATGTTCCGATTTCTGTTCTCTTCCATTTCTGAGCATTCTTAGGCATACATTGAGCATTCCAAATGAACTAAAGAGTTAAAAAGAAGCCTAAGAAAGTTAAACAAATAAAAGAACAGATTGAATTGTATTGTGATTCAATTTCTGTATGTGTTACGAATTGTGTAGGGTCAACTCTGAAGACGAATCAGCCAACTAAACACTGTGAGTAATATCTTAAATGTTATCCATGTGGTAAGTTTCTATACTTATGAATTTTGTATTATGAATGAGTATTCTATCTGTTGATTCGTAATAGAATCTGTAAAGTGATTGATGTATGAATACAAAATGGGCCTAAGGCCATTAGGTACATTTGACAAGGATACGGATTGGGCCTAAGGCCGTTTGAAATGTTTAACAAGATTGACTAAATGTCATCTTATATATATAAAATTGACCAAAGGTTGTTTTGAATATGAATATAGATGTGATCATGATCATGAATATGACTATGCGCGTAAATATGAATATAAGAGTATTGGACCCGAGGTCATTTTGTATAGATGGACCCAAGGTCGTTTTGTATATGAGTTGGACTTGAGGTCGTTTTGCATAAGAGTTGGACCTGAGGTTGTTTTGTATATGGTTATGATATACTGGACCCAAGGTCGTTCTGCCTCTTTGACATGCCTTGAGCATAAAGGATTAGACCCAAGGTCATTCTCTTTGACATGCCTTGAGTATAAAGGATTGGACCCAAGGTTGTTTTGTTTGAGAATGATCTACATGTGACTACATGAGTATGATATACTTATAGAAGAATCTCATTCATTAACTCCTTTACTACGGTATTATTCATTGAACTTTTGCTCACTCTTTGTATATATGTATGTAGGTGAGTAGTAGGATGCCCAACCCCAACCATAATGAACCCAAGGAAGAATGTCAAGTTTTGTGGAGTCAACCATGACATGCCTAGCGAACAAGGCCTTAGTTTTAGAACATTTATTTTGACCTTTTTGTCTTCTTTTGATGGTCATGTTTGACCTTATCTACATATAAGCTATGGTTTTGTATAAATATGGTGTTGCATGGATCTACACATATAATGTCTTCTATGCAGGTATGTTTGGTGTGAGTTATTATTATAAGAAAAGTTTTTGTTCATTCCATTTATACACAAACTCATTGGACAACTATTATCTTTTTGCTTTCGCTTTTAATTCAAATTTGTTTTCTATTTGAGGTCGTAGGTAATCTAATGATTATTCGCCCGTTATGATCCTAACCTTTAGGGGCAAGTTCGGGTCATGATAGAAACCAAGGAGCCTATTTGTGTAAAAGAAGCAAAATACCCAACACAACAATAGATTTGAAATTTTTAAAGGAGGGAGAGATCATACAAAAAGCCACAAAGCCCAATTAGAAAGGGACAAAAACAATAGAGGCAAAGCCCAAATCGATATATGCTTCAAGTATAAGACAAGAACTAACAATGAGAGGAAAGATGAAAGATAATGCACTGATGAGAACAAAAAAAATAGAGGAAATCCGACTAGAAAAAAAAGAAGTAGGTGACATGAAGATACGAGATCAAGAGGCAGACCTAGGGAAATGTGAGGCTAGTCTTTTTCCTAGCAACCCTAAATACACATCAACCACTCAATCAATCACCACCACTACTTAGCCATCAAAAATCCACCTACCTACCACCACTAACCATACTCCACCCAACCAATAAAAATTTAGCACTAACAGATCCTAGCACAAAGATTCGCCAGACAAAAATGGATAAGGAAGGGGAGAATCTCCTAACAATGCAATACGCACTGATTCAGAATAGAGTAATGGTGGTTCTAACTCCAAGGAAAGAAATGTTTCACCTCATTGACTCAGAATGGTGGAATGAGGAAGTAAAAGTGAGAATCCAACCATGGAGACAAGTGGAGGTAGTCCAAGATCGACATAACATTTTGATATCTCCCATGAAATCGATTGAAGACAACCACAAAGCTGTGAGGGGTTATCTAGTTCTTGAAGACCAAAACCCACAACCTAACCAAAATATACCTTCCATGGATATATTTGATTGGAGGCTAAATGTTACACATTTAGCCCGCTAAAATACATTTTATTAGTTTATTTATTTTTACTATTTTATAATTTTGCATCTTTTTGTATGTTTTTATATATTTTGAGTGTTTGTACATAAATTAATGTAAATAATACACTTTAGATATTTTATACATTATTTTTTATATTATATTAAAATAAATTAAATAAGAAAAATAAAAATAACAAAAGAAGTTGAAGTCGGCACTACCGACCTCCTCAACTAAGTATATATATTATATATAATATCTATTAATATTATTGTAAACACAAATTTCTTATCCTGCAATTAAGACACGAAAAAAATCCACAAATAATTAATTTTATTTGATTATAATAAATGGGGCACAATTTTCTATGGTTTGCTCTATTACAAAAGAACAAATCCTCTGATTCGATCTCTAAAATGGGTTGCAATCTAATGGCTGTAGAAGCTTTCTTAGGACCCTTTGTTGTTCCATGGAAAAAACCAAGGTTGTAATCAACTAGTAATTTTCCTGTTTTCCAGTTTTTGTCTTCCCGCTTGAGCAGGGAAAGTGATGCTCAAGCGGGGTTTGCACTCTCACAGCATCTATTACGTCTGCAAAAATACTAGATGATGTGATTTTACGCTCGAGGGTGGGATCTTTCGCTCGAGCGTGAACCTTGTATGAAACACGCAATATAGAGTCTCCGCTCGAGCGGCATTCCCACGCTCGAGCGGACCGCGCAATCTCAGTTACTATATATTCGTGTGTTGGTTCAATACTAGGGTTACTTTTCCTAGATCCTGTTTAAGAGTCTTAGGATTTTGTTTGAGGTTTTCTTCTGAAGTTTTTGGTGAGTTTTCCTTGATAGATTTGAGAGGGTTTGTAACCTATGATCTAAGATACATACATCAAGGAGTTTGTTTCTTCATAATTAAGAGTGTTTTTCTTCGGTGGAATCCGGAGATTCAAGCGTGGAGCATCAAAGGAATTTGATACTGTACGTGATCGTTGATTCGACATTAGAGATTGTGGATTCAATCTCATACTGATCAATTTCGAGGCAAAGGATGTGGTGAAAGAGTTACAGAAAGTTTGAAGACAAATTTGATGCGTTTGGTAATTTGTTGTTTATCTTTGTAATCTTTTTTTCTTCAGTAGTGGATTGATTAGTGGCGTTTCGCCCGTGGTATTTTGATCAGAATTGGAGGTGTTTCAATTATGGTTTTTCCACGTAAAAATCATGTGTGTCGATTTATTCTTTATTCCGAAAACAATAATCTAAATCACTTTCGTAAGTGCTTGATGATTTAGATCGTGTGTTTTGAAAAATTGAGAATTGAAATATTTTAATGTTGATCTAATCACGAATCACTAAGGATTATCAATTGGTATCAGAGCAGGTCACTCATTGTTTTTTATCAAAACCATAGGAGTGTGATTTTGTGTGATTAGTGATATGGATTCTATTCGTGAAGGCAACTCGACCCATAGACCTTCGTTACTTGATGGTACAAACTATTCTTATTGGAAAGCTCGTATGAAAGCATTTTTAAAATCTATCGATGAGAAAGTTTGGCACTGTGTGCTCTATGGGTGGAGTGAACCTACTGTCACCATTGATGGTGTTGAGATTCCCAAACCCCTTGATAAATGGGACACAACCGATTATCAAAACTCGAGTTGGAATAGCAAGGCTCTCAATTCCCTTTTTTGCTCCGTCACACCTGAAGAGTTTCATCGTATCTGCACGTGTGAGGTAGCAAAAAAGGCTTGGGACATTCTTGAAACAATTCACGAAGGTACTATTTCTATCAAAAGGTCAAAACTTCAATGTCTCACCTCTGCCTTTGAAACCCTTTTTATACGAGATGATGAGACGTTTGATGATTTCTATGCAAAACTTAGTGACATCGTGAATTCCTGTTTCACACTCAGTGAAAAAATCCCTGAAGTTAAAGTTGTTGGAAAAATTTTGAGGTCTTTACCCGAGAGGTTCCAATCAAAAGTGACAACTATTGAGGAGGCTCAGAATGTTGATACCCTCAAGCTTGATCAGTTGGTTGGAAACTTGCAGACTTATGAAGCCCACCAGATTTCTAAGAAAAAACAAAAAGATAGTGTGGCTTTCACTAGTGCTCATGAGACTGCAAAAACTCCGGAGACTGAGTTTGATTTAGAGTCCGAGATGATGGCTATGTTACTAAACAGTTTAAAAAAATTTTGAAGAAAAAGAAACCTAATTTCAGAGGCCTATTTCAAAAGACAAGAGTAATGAAAAACCCAAAACTTTTCCACCAAAACTTGCTCCAAAACTGAAAAGAAGATTGTAAAGGGACAAGCGGTCAAGTGCTATGAATGTCAAGGGTTTAGCCATATTGCCCCTGAATGTCCTTCGAAAAAGAATCAAAAGAAAGTCTACACAGTGACTTAGGATGATAAAAGCGGGTCGGAGCAAGAACCTGAAGAACCTTAATCCGGTGAAGACGGGGATAGTGCTCTCATGGCATTTTGGTCCACTTTCACTCAACCTCTTCCAAAGCCAGCGGAATTAGCTCGTGGTCAGAACCTGCATCATGCTCCCACCTTTGATGGGAGTAACTACTTGTATTGGAAGATCAGAATGAGGGCCTTTCTGAGAGCTTTTGACCCAGAAGACTGGCAAGCCATTGAAAAAGATACAAAAAGTGCTGACAATCCAAGCAATCAGAGAGCCCTGATTTCTATTTGTGGAGCAATTTCTGATGAAGAACAGCAATGGGTTGCTCACTGTACAAAGGCTAAAGATGCATGGGAAATTTTGAGCCAATTTCATGAAAGAGGAGATTCACCTTCACCACCATCCAGCAACTTTCCTGCCTTAGTTGCTAGATTGGATGAGGTCAAGGAGAATGAAGAGCAGAAAGAGGATGATGAAACATCAGAAGACAATGATGAGATTAATGGTGATGAACTACAACAAGCTTATGAAAAGCTTTACGAGCAATCTCTGAATTTGTCCAAAATAAATGACAAACTCTCTTTCAAGCTCAAAGCATGTGAAAGCGAGAATGTCAAGCTAATAGAAGAACTTGTAGTAGCAAATTAGAATGTCATCAAGATCTCAAGTGATAGGCAAGACTTATGTGGAAAACTCCTATCCTGTGAAACTGAAAGGAATGAACTTCTAAAAGTGTATTCCACATATGAAGAGAAGCTTGAAAGCCTTGAGATGTCACAAGCTACATTGGAAGAGATAGTCTGTCAGAAAGATAAAGAACTCCGTATTGCTAGAGCCACAATTGCCATGTGGAACAAAGGTTCCAAATCATTAAAAGACATCCTCGGGTTTCAACAAATGGGTTGTGACAAAAGTGGGCTAGGCTATGGTGCGACAGCTCACAAGGGACAGGCCTCTACTTCACATGACCTGAAGACTCAAGCAAAGGGAAAGTTGAAGGTAGACCAGGGTGATCCCTCTCTTTATCTACCTAAAGGGGGTAAGATCAACAAAAGGGAGGTAAAACCTGTTTTTATTTGTCATCACTATGGTAGGTATGGCCACATTCATCCTTATTTCTTTGAATTGTTTGGTAAGGTGTCTCAAAAGGGTAGAAATTCGAATACTTTTTGGGTTAGGAAACAACCTTACATGTTTAGGCGGAATACCAAGATTCATGAGGGTGTCCACAACACCAAGACATTTACCAAGACCAAAAAGATTTGGGTGAGAAAAGATGATTTGACTTGTTTAGTTGTTCACACTGCTCTAAAAGCACGTGACTCACACATGTGGTATCTTGATAGTGGGTGCTCTCGTCATATGTCCGGTAACAAATCCTACTTCACCTCCCTTGAAAAATATGAAGGAGGAATTGTTACCTTTGGAGATGGCGGCACTTCTAGAGTCATTGGTAAGGGCTCTATAAGTGTTGCTGGTCTTCCCAAGATGGAAAATGCTTTACTTGTTGATGGTCTTAAAGAAAATCTTTTGAGCATTAGTTAAATGTGTGATTCCCACCACAAAGTATTGTTTTCAAAAAATAAATGTGAAATTTTGGATAAAAAGGGAAATACTGTCTTGCATGGGGTTCGCAAATCTGATAGCTGCTATGGGATTGTTACTACTAATGATCTCACTTGTCACTCTGCCATCATAAGTAGCATTGATTTGTGGCATCAAAGATTAGGTCACATGAATTTCAAAGACCTAACTAAGATAGCCAACAAAGAGCTTGTGAGAGGAGTACCTAAACTGGGTAAGAACCTGAACCATGTGTGTGGACCATGTCAACTTGGAAAGCAAACCTGTGCCCCTCATAAAAAGGTGAACAACTTTACAACCAAACGTCCTCTTGAATTGCTTCACATGGATTTAATGGGTCCTACTCGCACTAAAAGCATTGGAGGATAGAGCGATTTTGAGCGAGACACTGGAGGACAAACCCTTGGTCCTGGTTGATTTCGGAACTATGGGTGGTGACGATAACATTTGCACACACAATGAGGTTAAGCAACCTAAATTGAGGGAGAAGCTCATTTTGTTTGATGAAGGAACCGGAGGGCCAAGGACGAGGGAAACCACATAAGGCATGGGCAATCTCATTGAAGTCACAAGTGGGGCGCACTGGAAAAGGGTAGAATATGGGGAAGACTTGACTAATCCCTAACAACTCTCGAATAAGATCTGTGGTAACAGTGATTGGCTTTGACCTGACCCAAGTCTTGAAGGATAGACCAATATCATCAAGACTGTCCATGTTACAATAAAATTAGCGCACCCAAGTTAGGTTTTGAGACCCATAAAATAAAAAGACATTATCTCCACCCAAGGGATCAAAAAGTGAATGGATAGGGATGGACTCGAATGTGTTGGGTTGAACATTACGTTCAAGATGAATGGTTCGGGCTGGATAAGACTCGCGAAACAGCTTGGCTTTCTCAGCTGAGGGAAATCGGTCAGTGTTAAATGTAGGGCGAGGGGCAGTAGACTTCTGTCTCTTGAAAGTGGACATGACTATAAATACAAAAAAAAAAAAAAAAAAAAAAAACGAACAACACCCAACCCAAGACAAATAAACCATAAGAGGAGAACCAAAACATTAGTCGCATAGGCAAACATATCAACATGAGTTAGGCAAATAAAGCTAGTAAGCAAAATGATCAATGCATAGTAAGCCCAAGAAGACAAAATGCAACAAAGATTAATCAAGGTAAACAAGGCATTCATCTCCCAAAAAATACAAATGGACTCAAATGAAATCAGTGAAACATGCAACAATAGAAGACCTTAACTCATATCAAAGTGCCAAAAACTCACTTAAAACTGACCAAACGACACACTATTAAACAGACCCAATTCAAGATAAACACTAGGAAACCAAAGGGACAGAAATACTACAAAAGAAATAGAAAAACAGAGGTGAAATCGAGGAGTGACATACCTTAGCCGTGCAAAAACACTGAAAACACCACAGATGACACCAAGAAGGAGTAATACTGAATTGCCAAGGATGCCCTAGGAGAGAGAAACAACTTTGGGAAAAAATGAATTGAAGGGTCGAAGGACGGAGAATTTAAACAAAACCAGTCCACTCGAGTGTGGGGTTTAACGCTTGAGCATGAGCCAAAGCACGCAAAGACCCGCTCGAGTGCAAAAATGGACGCTCGAGCGCCAAATCAACCCTCACAGAACTGTAAAGCAAGGTGCAAAACTGCTACAAGACCCAAAACCACGCTCGAGCGTGGGAATGTCCGCTCGAGCGGGGACAAGACAACATTTTTTTTTTAAAAAAAAAAAAAAAAACAAAAACAACTAAGATGTCTTGTAACCAGCGGGGAGTCCAATTGGAAGATTGTACCACTAGGATAAGATAGTCCATCAATCATGAATCCTGTAAACTTGTAAAAAAATTGAAACACCAAGTCATGAACAAAACAGATAGAATTTAATCAATGACATAAGCAACACAAGAATGCATAACTCAAAAACACACATGAGAGCTGACAAATAGAATGTGTGTGTGTGCAATCCTTGAGAGCCACAAAGCTAGAGTTAATCCTCATAGTGATCGGATGGCTGGATCTCCGACAAGAGCAACTGGACATCACAGAGAAAAGTCAAACCACTAGGAATCATGGGGTATTTGTTGAGTAAACGCAGAGGCTCCCCCTCAATCAATGATTCCCTTTTTTTTTTTATGTTTTGAACTTTTCTTTCTTGTGGGCACTCACTGGTGGCATGTACGCTCAAGAGTATGGAGACCAAACCAGAGACGAATGAAAAATTAAGGATGGCCTGGTTGGTGCCTCTGAGGCAGCCTTTTCCTAATGCCCGGATTTCAATGAGCTGAGGGAGAAACCATGGAAGTGAAAAAAGATGGTAGATGGTTAAGAGACTCAATATCACCCATGATATACTAGTATAGGTCAATTCCTCTGAAAAAGTACAAGAAACACTGTTAGTGGTCCATAGAGAAATTTGATCACTTGTGCGGAAACCCCTGCAACAGTTTATCTCAAGGATGTGTACAGAATGAGATCATGAAATAAATGAGTATGGGCATTCAGAATGAGCTATGAACAAAGAAGAATGAGATCTTGTAAGCAGCATGAGCAGTGTTCATAATCATTTTTGATGCAAAAATATCAGGAATCAATGACAATAAGATTATCACATCCAAGTATACAATAAGCCAACCACTCACACCCACTTTAAAAAACAGGAAACACCCTAGTTACTGAGCACTACACCTAAGTTCTTTCTAAGAAACTCAAACCGAAGAAGATCAAGGGGTTTTGTAAAAATATCAGCTTTTTGATGCTCAGTGGGTACATGTTCAAGAACAACAAGGCCTTATTCCATTAACTCTCGAATAAAATGATGACGGATGTCAATGTGTTTGGTGCGAGAGTGTTGGACAGGATTTTTTGAAATGTTTATGGCACTTGTGTTATCACAGAAAAGAGTGAGAGTGTTCTGTTCTATCCCATAATCATGAAGCATTTGCTTCATCCACAACATTTGTGCACAACTCCCTACAACAATGTATTCAGCCTCAGCAGTTGAAAGAGAGATGGCATTTTTCTTTTTACTATGCCAGGAAACCAAATTATTCCCAAGGTAAAAACACCCCCCGGATGTACTTTTCCTATCATTAGCACACCCTGCCCAGTCAGCATCAGAAAAACCAGTAATTTCAGCTGTAGTATCAGTAGAAAACCAAACCCCATACCCCAATGTCCCATTAACATATTTGATGATGCATTTGACCGCAAGAAGATGAGACTCTTTAGGACTGGCTTGGTAACGGGCACAAACACCCACACTGAAGGCAATATCAGGACGACTGGTTGTGAGGTAAAGAAGACTCCCTATCATACTCCTATAAAGGGTAGGATCAACATCAAGACCAGAGGAATCTTTGGAAAGGTAAAGACTGGTGCTCATGGGAGTACGTGCATGTTTGGCAGACTCAAGACCAAACTTTGACACAAGATTTTTGGCATACTTAGTCTGAGAGACAAACATTCCAGAAGGAGACTGTGTAATTTGCAGACCCAAGAAATAGAATAACTCTCCCATCATGCTCATCTCAAACTCATGTGTCATGCAATTCAAAAAATATTTCACAAGATGATCAACAGTGGATCCAAACACAATATCATCAACATAAATCTGAGCAACAAGAATATGAGACTTAGTATGTTTCACAAATAAAGTCTTATCCACACTACCCCTTTGAAAATCATTATCAAGAAGAAAGGTAGTAAGTCTATCATACCAAGCCCGAGGGGCTTGTTTCAACCCATACAAGCCTTGTCTAACTTGCAGACATGGGTTGGACATTTAGGGTCCTCAAACCCTTTTGGTTGCTCAACATATTCCTTTTCTTTCAAGTACCCATTCAGAAAGGCACTTTTCACATCCATTTGAAACAATTTGAAACCAAGAAAACATGCAACACCAAGTAAAATACGAATTGATTTGAGACGTGCAACTGGGGCAAACGTCTCATCATAGTCAATACCCTCTACTTGTGTGTAGCCTTGAGCAACAAACCTGGCTTTATTCCTAACCACAGTACCGTTCTCATCAGATTTATTTTTAAAGATCCACTTGGTACCTATTACATTCATGTCTCTAGGTCTGGGAACTAAAGTCCAAACATTGTTACGTTCAAATTGACCTAATTCTTCATGCATAGCATTGACCCAACTATCATCTAGTAAGGCCTCTTTAAAATTCTTAGGTTCAATTAAAGAAGCATAACACATATGTGATACCTTATCCCGAATCTGTCTTCGGGTTTTCATTCGATCTGATACACTTCCAATCACCTGTTGAGCTGGATGATTCAGTTTCACCCTTGCTGATGGTTTGAACTCAGGACTTGCAGTGATAGAAGCATCAGGAGTGATGTTTCTTTGTGCACTCTTTGGACTTTGACTTACCTGTGAGGATGGTGTTGTCTCAACTTCTTGTGCTTGGACCTCAGCTTCTCTTTGACTTTGTGGTTCAGTATCCAGGATTGGAGACTCACCATTGTCATCCTCATTTGTTACTGGAGGAGGGGGACCTGTGTCATCCATAACCACATTGATTGATTCCATTAAAGAAGAAGTTCGCAGGTTATAGACTCGAAAAGCACTACAAGTGGTTGAATACCCTAGAAAAATACTTTCATCACTTCGGGAGTCAAATTTGCCCAAAGGCTCTCTATCTTTCAAAATGTAACACTTACTCCCAAAAGTTTTGAAGTATTTTACATTAGGTTTCAAGCCCTTCCACAATTCATATGGAGTTTGTAAAGTGCCGGGCCTTAAATACACGCGATTTATGACATAAACGACAGTATTTAGGGCTTCAGCCCAAAACTTTTGAGGAAGTTTCTTACTAAGGAGCATGACCCTAGCCAATTCTTGAACAACTCTGTTCTTCCTCTCAACCACTCCATTTTGTTGTGGAGTAATAGGTGCAGAAAATTCATGCTTAATTCCATGCATATCACAAAAATCCGAAAACGAACTGTTTTCAAATTCACGACCATGATCAGTTCGGATTCTTATGATACGCCCAATGGAAACACCCTGTTCATTTTGGATTTTAAGGACTAAGGCCTGGAAAGCATCAAACGTATTAGATTTTTCCCTTAAGAAATTTACCCACGAAAATCGAGTAAAATCAGATTTTTTCCTTAAAAAATTTACCCACGAAAATCGAGTAATATCATCAACAGTTAAAAAAGTATATCTTTTACCTCCAATGCTTTTAGTGCGAGTAGGACCTCTTAAATCCATGTGAACCAATTGAAGAGGAAGTTTGGTTGTAAAGCTGTTCACCTTTTTATGAGGGGCACGGGTTTGCTTTCCAAGTTGACATGGTCCACACACATGGTTCAGATTCTTACCCAGTTTAGGTACTCCTTTCATAAGCTCTTTGTTGGCTATCTTAGTTAGGTCTTTGAAATTCATGTGACCTAATCTTTGATGCCACAAATCAATGTTACTTATGATGGTAGAGTGACAACTGAGATCAATGCCTTTGAACAATCACCCTGAAAGAAAAGCAACCACACAAGCCAACCAAAAACTGTGGAACTGGATTAAATAACAAAATATAAAATAACTGAGAAACATAATACCATAAACCCATCTATCCAACTCCAAGTATATAAATTGTACCAATATACCAAATATCTATCCATATATAAGCAAAAATAAGACTGTACCAAAAATTGTACCAAACCAAAACCAGTCCCCCATTTTTTCCGGGAGGGATCAAAAAACAAGAGAAACAGAACTGGACATCAGGACTAGACATCAAAGATCATGAAGCGGGTGGCTGTGACTGCATCTGAAGTAGAGTCAGGATCTGAGCCAACTGAGAAGAAGACTGGGCCACAAACTCCTCAATGCGCCGTGTAGAAGCCTCCAAGGCAAGGAACCGGGCATCAGCAGAAGTCTCGACATTAGTGAGCTAGGCCTCAAAAATATCCATCCACCCCTCGAGTCGGTCAAACCGTGAAGTAATAGACTGCTCAAAAAACTGAAGCTGGCCACAAATTGTGCGAACCGAAGGTGGCTGCTCCCTCTCACCGAAAGCACCACCGACAGCAGTGGCATCATACTCAGCCTCTTCTGTCATAGTAGCAGCATCACCTGTACCTGCACCAGACTGACTTGCCCCAGTAGAAACCCCCCGAATGTGAGACTGACTTTGAGAGACAGTCTTTTTGGTAAAGGGCCGGGTAGGAGAACCAAACTCATCTTCATCAAAAGACGGGACCTCAAACTTGGCGAGAAGCCGGTTGATTAGACACCCGTAAGGTAAACCAAGATTATGGCGCTCATATGCTGCAGCCATTTTCTGGATGATCAATGTGGCAAGATCAATAGAGTGATTTTGAGCGAGACACTGGAGGACAAACCTTGGTACAGTTTTTGGTACAATCTTATTTTTGCTTATATATGGATAGATATTTGGTATATTGGTACAGTTTATATACTTGGAGTTGGATAGATGGGTTTATGGTATTATGTTTCTCAGTTATGGATGGATAGTATGTTTCTCAGTTATTTTATATTTTGTTATTTAATCTAGTTCCACAGTTTTTGGTTGGCTTGTGTGATTGCTTTTCTTTCAGGGTGATTGTTCAAAGGCATTGATCTCAGATTTTCATGGTTGTTGGTGTTTATTCATGGTTGTTGGTATTTGTTTTGTTTTGTTTTGATGCTATTGATAGGAAAATTGTTTTAGAATGGTTTTGTCCGGGATTTGACAAAGGGGGAGATTGTTAGGACCCTTTGTTGTCAAATTCCATGGAAAAAACCAAGGTTGTAATCAACTTGTAATTTTCCAGTTTTCTAGTTTTTGTCTTCTCGCTCGAGCGGGGAAAGTGACGCTCGAGCGGGGTTTGCACTCTCACAGCATCTATTACGTCTATAAAAATACTGGATGATGTGATTTTATGCTCGAGCGTGAGATCTTCCGCTCGAGCGTGAACCCTGTATGAAACACGCAATATAGAGTCTCCGCTCGAGCAGGCATTCCCACGCTCGAGCGGACCACGCAATCTCAGCTACTATATATTCGTGTGTTGGTTCAATACTAGGGTTACTTTTCCTAGATCTTGTTTAAGAGTCTTAGGGTTTTGTTTGAGGTTTTCTTCTAAAGTTTTTGGTGAGTTTTTCTTGATAGATTTGAGAGGGTTTGTAGCCTATGATCTAAGATACATACATCAAGGAGTTTGCTTCTTCATAATTAAGAGTGTTCTTCTTCGGTGGAATCCGGAGATTCAAGCATGGAGCATCAAAGGAGTTTGATACTGTACGTGGTCATTGATTCGACATTAGAGGTTGTGGATTCAATCTTATACTGATTAATTCCGAGGCGAAGGCTGTGGTGAAAGAGTTACAAAAGGTTCGAAAACAAATTTGATGCGTTTTGGTAATTTGTTGTTTATCTTTGTAATCTTTTTTTCTTCAGTAGTGGATTGTTTAGTGGCGTTTCGCCCATGGTTTTTTGATTACAATTGGAGGTGCTTCAATTGTGGTTTTTCCACGTAAAAATCGTGTGTGTCAATTTATTCTTTATTCCGAAAACAACAATCTAAATCACTTTCGTAAGTGCTTGATGATTTAGATTGTGTGTTTTGAATAGTTGGGAATTGAAATATTTTAATCTTGATCTAATCACGAATCACTTAAGATTATCAAGCTTGTTGTTGAATCAAACAAGTTGATGGATTTCTTCTAGTCTTCTAAAGAAAAAACTTGGAGAAAAGAAGCTTGATCGAGGGCTTGAATGGATTGATCTCGAACGAGTCTTGAAATGATCTCTTTGAAAGGAGAGACCAATACGGAATGATTGTGTAGGATTGAATTTCCAAGTAAGCTTTGGTCAACCTCACTCAGTTATGGAAAGTAGTATTAGGGTTTTTTTTTTTTTTTTTTTTTTTTTTTTTAATTCTGCACGTAAGAAGCCCTATAATAGCCAACTTGCGTAATCAAGCTACAACCGCTCAAATATTCACTCTTCCATTTTATTGTTGTGCTGCTTGCATCTCTTGGAAGTCATGTATACAGACAAGGCTGGGGGTTACAACTTTGGAGGAAGACAAGCCAAGTATATTCTTTGTACTCATTACTGCTAGTTTTATGAGATTGAGATTGAGATTGCTTATGTCATACTAACATATTTATGTGGATAGAAGGACTTCTCATGTGTACCTTCTTGTAAGACTATGAAGTCAAAACTTATGAAACTCATTTTTGGTGCTTATCCCATGGACACATCCTTTATTACAATTTGTTTATTTTATCTTCTTCTTCCTTTTTTTTCTTTTTTTTTTTTTTAACATAGCATGGGTCATTGATATCATTACATGCCAAAGAATTTGCATGATATCACCATTAAAATATTCATGCTTTTCTAATACTGAGAGTGGAAACTTTATTGCACCTATTGAATGTGTATGATACACATTATCATTTCTTTATTTACCAAGCATGTGTAGAAGCTTTTAAACACATGCTGCCACCAATGAAATCGACCTTTTTTTTTTTCAGCATAATTATGGCTCAACACTTTTTCTCTTGTAGCAATTTCTTTCCCATAGTGCTACTTTGTGCTTCCCAATTGTCAAGGTAAACCCCTTCTGGAGACTGCATTTTATTTCCTATCTATAAGAATAGCAGTTTTGTGGGAATAATTAAGTAATATGTCCCACGATCCTTTCACCTTGATTGGTTATTTTGACTTATGTGGGAGGATGCGCCTATCGAGCTAGCTGCCTAGATATTAGGCTAGCGAAGTAGACACTTCCACCACCACCCATTCGACCATATGTGATTAGTTTGACTCATGTAGGGGAATGCGCTTATCGAGGTAGCCACCTAGATACTGGGCTAGTGAAGCAGACACTTCCACCACCATCTATTCGACCATAGGTGATTAGTTTGACTCATATGGGGAAAATGCGCCTATCGAGCTAGCTGCATGAATATTGGACTAGTGAAGTAGACACTTCTACCACCACCCATTCGACCATAGGTGATTAGTTTGACTCATGTGGAGACATGCGCCTATCGAGCTAGCTGCCTGGATATTGGGCTAATGAAGTAGACACTTCCACCACCACTCGTTCGACCATAGGTGATTAGTTTGACTCATATAGGGGAATGCGCTTATCGAGCTAGCCACCTGGATATTGGGCTAGTAAAGTAGACACTTCCACCACCACCCATTCGATCATAGGTGATTAGTTTGACTCATGTGGGGGAATGCGTCTATCGAGCTAGCTACCTAGATATTGTGCTAGTAAAGTAGACACTTCCACCACCACCTATTTGACCATAAGAGATTAGTTTGATTTACATCATGATCATATATCATATATGTCCCTCCACAACGAATGCATTTTTTATTTTTTTTTAATGTTTGGCTTTGTCACTCAGTGATAGTGTATTTCAAGACTTTCAAGAAGGGATACTTGACCATTCTCAAGGACTCTAGTGATGCTATTGAGGAGGGAGCTACTCTTTTAATTTGCCCTCCTTTCTTTGGTTCTTGGGGCTTGAAATTCGAGCTGCTTGATTGTTCTTTTCATTTGGCGTAATGGGCTCATGAGATTTCATGTCAATCGGTTGTAGGCCTGTCACACTCTAGGGTTTTATTATTAAAGTCATTTAATCGTGAGGAAATCGAGGATCTTAGTTCATTTCATATCCTTGGGCGTGTAGTCCCAGCCCAAAAGGTGGCATGGGGCACTATTTCAAGGCCATAGCAGAACCTTCTTTTTGTGAAGAATATTGGGAGTGGCTGGAGGATGTATTGGGGCAACTTCATGAGGTACTACAATAGGCTGGCATTTATGATGCAATTTATGCTTCATTATTCTTGTATGATCGACTACATAGTGTTATGCGAGCCTTTTATGAGCTTTTGTGCTCGTCCACTAATACCGTTCACACTTTCATAGGCGAAATGTCTATCTCACTATGGGATTTGCATTAACTTGGTGGGCTTCCTATTAGGGGTGCAATATATGATGTAGTAGTGCCAAATGCCCAAGAATTGACCGGCAATATGAGGGACAAGAATTTCCCTCTTCCTGTCAATTGCGGTCATTTATTCGTTGTTTACCATCGGCTTTGTAAGGAGTTGAAGAAGAATGTGGTGAAGATTACTAGCTGGATAAATTTTGGTTTAAAGGTGTAACACCTCGACCTTGTTTTTGCTTAATTGTTTATGTGGGAGCCGAATATTGTGGGGGCAATAATGCCGAATAATGGTATGAGGACTGTCAAGGACGGAATTTGTATTCGGCTTCATCCTAGACGATCACAGGGCCGAATAGACTAATCGGCATTCCAACCAGCCAAACAAAAGCCGAATAAATAAACGTGCAATGGATTAAGGGTGGGCCTGACCCTGAGGCCCAAAGGAAAAATATAAATAGAGAAGCATCAGCCAAAGAAACGTATGTGAGAACAAGTTTAACTTGAGAGATAAGCAACCAAGAGAGTATATACTGACTTATCCGTCAGAGTGCTACTTCCGGCACCCCCGACTGGAGTGTTCATTCCTTTTCAGGTGACTAGCTGAGGATCACGAGCGTCCTACAGGATCCAAAGAGTATTTCCAAACCACTTCTCCACAATTGGCGCCATCTGTGAGAATACTCTAGCACATCCATGGTGGGCATGACGGAGGATTCTCCGGTAGTCGCTGACGACCTTACGCCACGAGTTGATACCACTCCAAGCAACATGCTTGGGGTAGAGAACATTGCCGCACGAAGGGCCTTGAACTTCGACTCAATTGCCCAGACCTCACCCTCGACATCAGCACATGAGACAATGCAAGCAATTATGGATCAGGCGAAGCAAAATGAACAGAGGCTGGAAAACATGATGGCTGAGAACGAGCGCCTTCGACAGGATTTGGCCTTGGAGGTGGCAAAATCCCAACAGGCCGCGCTCCAAGATCCGGGACGACCTCTGAGAAAGGATGGTCGACGACCTCAAATTCGGAGACAAGATAGTGGCAGTGATTCTGACTCATCATCCCCAGAATCCAAAAAGAAGGGACGAGTCGAAGTCTCCAGTTCTTCCGAAGGGAGTTCGCGTGCACGGAATAAGTGACGAAGAAATGATTCAGACGAAGAGGACCAACATGACCCCTTTGTGCGACGGATCGCAAGGGCAGTGCTACCCAAAAAGTTCAAAGCTTCATTGTTCACCCTATACGACAAAAAATCAAATCCCACTGATCACATCCGTCATTATAAGCAAGCCATGACACTGCATGCACACGACGAGGCCCTTATGTGTCGAATATTTCCGAGTAGTTTGGGACCATTGGTTGTCAAATGGTATTATAAATTAGAACTAGCATCAATTAAGAGCTTCGATCAACTCCAAAAATCCTTTAAGGCAAGGTTCATCACCAATGAGGTCCAGCCGAAACAGGCCGATTCTCTCTGGGCAATGCAAATCCAACCAGGGAAAACCCTATGTGCGTATTCGACGCGCTATTGGGAATGCTTTAATCTCGTAGATGATGCCTGCAATGACTCCATGGCCATCACCGCCTTTAAAATGGGGTCGCATCCTGATAGTGCCTTCCGCAGCTCCTTGACCAGAAGGCCCCCCAAAACAGCCTGGTCGTTAATGAAAAAAGTCGAGGAATACTGCAAAGTGAAATATGACGCCCTATGGGTCAAAGCCGGGCACAAGGCCAACGAGACGGCCCATCTGAAATCGTTCAGCCGATAAATTCTATACCATCACGGAGCCCTAAACCATGGAATCGGGCTAAACGAGACAAAAGACGAGATTCGCGCCGATCAAATGACCAATGTTCACACTGAGCTAATGAGCAACTTCAAGTGGATAGCAAACACATAAGGCGCGCGGACAAGTAATATACGGAGTTGTCGGAGCCAATCAGCACGGTTATGTCCAAAGTTCAACATCTTCCGTTCTTCAAATGGCCACCCAAGATGGTGGGACCTCCCGACATGAGAAGACGGGATAGGCGGTGCGAATATCACAAAGACCACAGTCATGATACCGACAGTTGCTATGCGTTGAAAGAACACCTTGAGGAGTTGGTACAAGACGGTCGACTTAAGCAACACGTCCGAAAGAACAACTCAACCAAAATAGTTTCTTTATGACAAGATTCACCTTCACTCGGCGTAATCCATATGATATACAACTTGCCGATGGAATCCGCGGTACATACAATTCAGTTGTATCCTAACCCCCAAAAGAAAATCACACCAGTGAAATGGCCCCATGAAGCGGCGAGTATTACTTTCGATAATTCTGACTTGACCGGCGTAACGTTTCCCCATATTGATCCCTTGGTCATTGAACTACGCGTAAATCGATTCACCATTGAATGTGTTCTCATTGACTAGGGGAGCACTTCGGAAGTTATGTACTACAAGACCTTTCTCAAACTCGGCTTCACTGAGTTGGACCTGTCTCTAGCTCATTATTCATTATTCGGCTTCAACGCTAATTCGGAATATCCGTTGGGCAAAATCACACTACCAGTTCGGGCGGGCTCCTGGACGGTGGATGTAGAATTTTTGGTTGTCAAGCTTCCTTCACCGTATAATCTCATCATGGGATGAACTTGGCTGCATACCATGCTGGTCGTGCCAAGCACTTATCGTCAACTACTTCGCTTTCCGACTGAACGCGGCATTGAGCAAATTTGACGTTCCCAGAAATCGGTGCAGGCATGTTATCTTCTTGCTGTAAAGACACCAAAAGAGCTGGAAGTGAATTCAATTGAGGTGTCGGATCGAGACAGCCTCGACGACGTTGGGTGGCTCCCAAGTGAAAAGGCAATCGGAGCCCTGGATCGGGTTGAAGGTGACAAGAATCCTAACAAATTCTTCATGGTTGGCGCCTCCCTGAATAAAGTCGACAGGCAAGAGCTAATTTCCTTCTTATTCGGTAACCTTGATGTATTCGCATGGTCGCCATATGAGATGCCGGGGGTAGATCCATCTGTGTCTCAGCACCGCTTAAACGTTGATCCCAGATGTAAGCTGATTATTTAGAAAAGCCGGCGGTCAGCCGTGGAACACACTGCTGCCGTTGTTGAAGAAGTTGACCGGTTGCTTGATGCCAAGGAAATTCGCGAAGTGACCTATCTATAGACACCCCATTTTTGACCGACCTTAAGACTCAGACGTCACCGATTGAGCACTTGACGATGTTGCATATCGTGCTCGTTTAGGAGTTTCAGAGTCTCGGCCGTGAGCCCTGCCTCCGGACTTCCGGACTTTTCTGTGCCTTGCCTCGGTTTGCGAACCAAGCTCAGTTTTCTCCGTTTCTCTTCCCAGAGGGAGAGAGAGGTCTTGTAGACCATCTCTCAGTGGCCGTGGGCTACATTTCGTGGTCGTAGGCCATTTTGCCCATTTCGGAGCCTAGTTCCCGGTTTTCGGAGCCGTCAGGCCATGTGCCTCGGTTCGGGACCGCCTAACTACCTCCGTTTGCTCCGGTTTTTGGCATGCATCTTATTTACTCCCTTTTGAGGGACACGGAGGTCTGAGAGATCCACTTCGTGGTCGAACGCCACTTTCGGTGCCTAACAGTCAGTTTTTGGGGCCTCGGACTGCGCGTTTCGGCCCCGGAACCTTTATTTTGCATCGATTTTCGTTCATTTTTAGGAGATACCTCTGTTTCATCACCGGGAAGGTCACAGAAGGGTGGGAGGCCAGCAATTGTTTCAGCAACTAGTTATATTCCTCCGTCGCCCTCCGACGCCCGTTTTTCTCACTTCCAAGCCAATGTTGACCACCCTAGGGTCACTTTCTTCAATCCTAACCCCCATATCTGTGTTGTAGACACCTGGGAGGACACAAATATTACATGGCCGGTCATTAATTCCACTTGAACCTTTTGAACCCCTTTGAAAAATGGCCTATTCTCTCTCCTGTTTTACAGTTGCCAATTTTGAACCACAGGGTTGTGATGAGGGCACTTGGGAGGACACCAATATCTGGTGGCCGGCCAGAAAATCTTCTTGGCCTTTTTGACCCTTGGCCGGCCGGCCATGGGGGGTTGCCGGCCGGCCACCTGCAACTCAGATAATTGGCCGGCCATGATCCTTGCAGTGTGTACATTACAGCTGTGTATTGTTTTTCCCTCCAAAACCTGTATCCGGAGGGAACCTTTTTGGAGGGAAACTTGATGCAATTTCCCTCCACTTTTTCCCTCCTTTTCTCCCCCTCTCTTGACCATATAAACAGCCTCCCAGGTCTGGTTTTAGGGTTACAAAAAATCCCTAAAAGCCTTGTATACATATCTCCCTCCATCTCTCTCTTTGAAACTCAAGCATCCAAGTCCTACACCTCATTTCTTCATCACCACCAAGCACCACCACCACCACTCCATTTCCAGCAGCTTGGAGCTCTTCTCAGAGGCTTGGAGGCACTACTTCTCAAGCTAAGAAGCAGCCAAGGGGTAGTCTTCAAGGGTAAGGGTCAACTTCCTCTTTTTGAGCTTAATTTTGCACCATTGCTTAGCTCTATTTTCTTGCTGTTTTGAGCTCTGACCAAAACTGAAAAGGTCATTTTTTTGAGCTCATTTTCTTGTTTCATTAAGGGCTCAACACTGTTTGAGCCCCCCATGTTGCACTTGCTTCAATACCCTCTTGAATGCCATTTTCTTGCATGATATTTTTAGCTTGTGTGTGATCTGTTTTGGGGCCTGATGTAAACTGTAAATAGGCCTATTTTGAGCCCCTCTTCAATATTGAAGAAGCGCTCAACACTGTTGGGGACCTCCATGTATCACTTGCCATTGTACCCCTCTTTGGTCCCTATTTTTGCATGTTTTGTTAGCTTATCTTGCTTCTGTTTTTCGGCCATGATCAGAGCTGAAAGTGGCCATATTTTGACCCCCTTGTCATTTTTTATTAAGGGTCTTTGGCTGTTTGATGAATATTTTGTATACTTTGTGTTATAGCCTTCTTGTGGCCTTAATCTTGCATTGCATTTTGAGCATGTTTGTATACTGATTTGGGCTTAATAATCTACTGTAAAATGATATATTTTGGGGCCCTCTTCAACATTGTTGAAGGTCCCTCACTTGTTTGAGCCCCCCATATATCAGTTACTTCTTTGCCCCTTTGTTGGCCTTATTCTTGCATTGCATTTTGAGCATGTTTGTATCTGTTTTTGGGGCTTGTCATCTACTGAAAAACATCATATTTTTGGCCCCTCTTCAATGTTGTAGAAGGACCCTTTCATATTTGGGGCCAGCAGCTGTGAGTTGCTTCATCACCCCTCTTGCGGGCCCATTTTTGTATGCCATTTTAGCCCTATTTTTGCTTACTGTTTGGCCATTCTTTGTACTGTAAAAATGCTTATTTTGGGGCTTCATTTCTTCTTCTTTTACACTTCATGTTCAAATTATGCATGTTTAGTATAGCTGTAGGCCATTCCGCATGCCTAGTTTTGCATTTCGGGAGAGATTCCATGCATCGGGTGTCATTTCGCCTTGTTTCGGGGCTGTTTTGCCCCTCATTTTGCCACTGATTTTTGCATGTTTGCATACCATATTCCATGTACTTGCCATGTCTCATTAGAGTGGCATTTCGGTGCCTGAGGGTCCGTCCTTGGTTTGCGTGCACGCGGGCACGCATTTCGAGTTGTCTTGTTTTCATCTGATGGCCTCCTATGTGAGTGTGGCTGAGGCTCTCTCATGTTGGTGTAAGCCCATTATTGCATTGCGTATGCCATTTCATTCATAGCATTGTGTATGCTCGGTTGTGTATTACCTCGTATAGCGTGTATGCCATTCCATAACATTGTGTATGTTAGGATTGTATCTTAGTTGCATTTCATGCATGTCATACATGTTGCATCATGTTCGGGATAGGAGTTAGCCCGGGCACGGGAAACGAGGCGCGTTCCGTACTCCGAGTGACGGAACGTGTCTCAATTCCCAAGTCACCGACACTCCGGATTATCCATGATGGAGTTAGGTTTTGTTGTAGTGTTCATATGCATTCATTCTATATCAAGTTGTGCAATTCGGCTCCTCGGCCATCATGCATCGAGATGCGTGATTGATGGCACGAGAATCGAGACATGCATACATTTGTGAAATACATTGCTATGCCTCTTTCCTGCTCTCTGTTGCAGCAAAATCAAGAATCAGTAGTCTTCCGAGGCTTGGCACGTATTTCGAGAACAGTTGCGAAACAGAGGCTAATTGGGGCATCCTAGTGGATTTTCGCGCAAGGCAGCCCAAACATACATCATTCATCAGAATCAAGGCAGTCCCCGGCTTGCATGCCAGTCCTTTCTTTTCTTAGTTAATTTGTAAATTAATTAGGAATTTGTATTATTTGGACTGTACTATTCTTTTATTTGGGACTGTATTTATTCGGACCCTCTGTGCGAGGGCAAAATTGTAATAAGTGTGGGTGAGTGTGATGAATGTCTTCCAATCCCACGTCTTTCTTCCCTTTTATTTACCTGCTTATGATGGTTAGATTAGGGCATATTTCAATTAGCATACAGCATGATAGCATGTTTGCATTCATTCATCTGTTTTACATGCACCGGGCTCGGCGCATCATACTAACTGCATTTGTATTTCAATTCCAAGTTGAATACATGATAGCTGTAGCATTCCATATGCCATGTTTAGGATAGCCGAGCCTGCTATAGTTGCATTTTTGCATGTGTTGCATTAGGCAATCCTGTATATTTAGGATCATGCATGATTTCTAATGAGTTTCTGTTTTGGCTTGGAGTACTCGGTGAGTTTTATGCTTTAGCATCCTTGCATGCGTGTGAGTGTTGCCATGAATAGCATGCTTACCATGAGGCTAACTGCTTATGTGATATACCTGCCTTGAATGCCTGTGGGTGGAGGTTGGGTTACTTGGATTGGAGCAATTTATCAAATGTTTGTTTTAAGCCCACTAGATAGTGGCAAAACCATCTTTTCTAAGCCCACCTGAGGGTGGCAAAATCCGCATTTTAAGCCTACCTGCGGGTAGCAAACCATTTTCAAACAAACAAACGTGAAATGTTTTGTTCCAAATCAGGCGACTCAGTCTATACTTGTATGCTGTGCGCATCACATAGTAACCTAGGCTAATAACCGGAATAAGAACACACAATGTTTTCAAAAATAGATATCATGATTAGTAGAGGCCGGTCTTTGACCGGGCGAGCGAGGGTGCTCACGAAGTGACCTTCGCCAATCGTACCCAAGTTCCCGAGCCGAGGCAACTTTGGTGATGACGGACACGTGGCCTTTGGCACCGAGTCAGGGTTTCCTAAATTTCCCGAAAATAAAATATTTAGGTGGCGACTCTGTATCTGGCAAAGCAGTCCATGTTTAGCACTTCTTTTCAAAAAAATCTGTTTTCAAAATCGATTTGCCGGATTTGGACTCTTTGGTTCAAGATTAAGAACCGTGACATTTGAGTCCTTGAACTGTAGTGACCCCAATATGAACGGAACGGGACTTAACCCTCCCGGATGCGTTCGGGGACGTCTACACTATCCTGCATGGCTGTCGAATACTGTGGTTGTGAAGAAGAAAAATGGAACTTGGCGTGTTTGTGTGGATTTAGCGGACTTAAACAAAGCTTGTCCCAAGGAATGCCTTCCCCTCCCCAGAATAGACCAACTCGTAGATGCAACGGCACATCATCAAATTACCATGCATCTGGAGGACCAAGACAAAATTGCATTTCTCACCCCAAAAGGAACCTATCGCTATAAGGTTATGCCTTTCGGGCTGAAGAATGTGGGGGCAACCTACCAAAGACTAGTCACTGCCATGTTCAAGGAGCAACTCGGCCATACTATGGAAGTGTACATCAATGATATGGTGGTCAAGTCCAGAGAAGAGCAAACTCATCTAGCCGATTTGGGATAGACATTCGGCATTCTTCGCAAATACAAAATGAAGCTGAACGCTTCCAAATGTGCCTTCGGCATTGGATCCGAAAAATTCCTTGGCTACATTGTTAACCACCGCGAAATCGAAGCCAACCCGAGGCAAATCACAGTAATTCTAGAACTCGGCTCTTCTTAGTTGGTCAAAGAGGTTCAGAAGCTGATGGGAATGGCCGCCGCACTTAATCGATTCATCAGTCGTTCCACGGATCGCTGCCGGCAATTCTTTCAACCCTTCGGCAGGGTAAAGCTTTTGAATGGACCCCCAAGTGCGAAGCCGCTTTGGACGGTTTGAAGACCTACCTCCAATCAATCCCACTCTTGACAACACCTTCGGCAGGTGATCCGCTCATTTTATATCTGGCAGTTTCTGACCGGGCCGTCAGCGTTGTACTGTTAAAGGAAGAACTAGGGGAGTAGCGGCCAGTTTATTATATGAGCAAAGCAATGGTTGACGCCGAAACACGTTACCTTCCATTGGAAAAACTCATCCTTGCTCTTATCATGGCAGCGAGAAAACTAACGCATTACTTTCAGGGGCATACCATTGGGGTACTAACGGACTACTCCCTCCGCTCAGTACTCTGTAGTGCAGAAGCATCAGGGCGCGTTTCAAAATGGGCTCTCGAACTCGACCAGTACAATATTGAATTTCTGCCCAGAACCTCAATCAAGGGGCAAGTGCTCGCCGACTTTGTGGCCGAATTCACCGGATGTCTCGCCGGCTTTAAGTCTGATCAATTTCAACCTACTCCGAACTAGAGAATTTATGTTGAGGACATTTGGCAGTTGTATTGTGACGGCTCATCCAACCAACGCGGCAGTGGGGTGGGTGTAGTGATCATGGCTCTCGACGGGGCAATAATCGAGCAGGTTGTCAAACTGGGCTTCGAAGTATCGAACAATGAGGCCGAATACGAAGCATTGTTAACCGGCTTACGGAACGCACATCTCCTTGGTGCTCATCGTCTGCTTGTCTTCTGCGACTCAAAGCTAGTCATCAACCAATTGAAGGGGGAATACGCAGCCAAAAGTAACCGTATGGTAACTTACATGAAAACAGCGAACTCTTTGCTAGCAAAATTTGACCATCATGAATTAAATCAAATAACTCGGGATCAGAACACACATGCAGACGCCCTAGCTTGCCTAGCCTCCGCCATCAACTCAGAAATTAAGCGGACAATTGAAGTAGGATTTATCCCTGAGCCGAGCATAGCCCCCTCAGAGTCAATTCAAATCAATATCGTAGAATCAAGTCCAAGTTGGATAGACCCCATCACTGCATTTCTATCTTTCGAACAGCTCCCGACGGACAAGAAAGAAGTGCACAAATTGCGAAACAAAGCCTTGCGATATTACTTTGATCCGCAAGGAAAGCTTTACAAAAAATCCCTTTCTGGTCCATACTTAGAATGTGTTCATCCGGATAAAGTTGAAGAACTCTTGACTGAAATACACGAAGGTAGTTGCGGTGCCCATTCTGGTGGGCGTTCTTTGGCTCATCGAGCTGTAACACAGGGGTACTACTGGCCGACCATGAGAGCTGATGCCGAATGTTACGTCAAGAAATGTGAACAGTGCCAGAAGTTTTCCCCTTTAACCCATTTTCCTGCTGAGGAGTTGAGCTCAATCACCAATCCTTGGCCATTTGCTCAATCGGGGCTTGATATCATCGGGCCATTGCCATGGGGCCCAGGGAACAAGCGATTCTTGATTGTCGCGACAGATTACTTCACAAAATGGGTCGAAATGGAGGCTTAACACACATTCGAGATACTGATGGTAGGCGTTGTGTGTGGAAGAATATCATAACACGATTCGGCATTCCAAGAGCACTTATTTCAGACAACGGCACCCAGTTTGATTGTGGCATCTACCGAGAATTATGCAACACGTATGGTATTCGGCCCTATTTCTCCACCTCGGCTTATCCACAGAGCAATGGTCAAGCTAAAGCCTCTAACAAAGCCATTTTGGATGGCATCAAGAAGAGGTTGGAGAAAGCTAAAGGCAAATGGGTCGAAGAATTGCCGAGTGTATTGTGGGCTCATCGCACTACTTCGAGGCGATCCACTGGGGAAACGTCGTTTTTTTTATGCTTCGGAACCCAGGCAATCATCCCCCTGGAGATCGGCCTCCCAACCTTGAAATTGAAAGTTTTTGATATAGGCCGAAATGACATGATGTTGGCCTTAGATTTGATTCTGATTGAAGAACAACGAGACCGTGCCCTTGCATCCATGGCACGGTACCAGCAACAGCTTGCTAATTCGTATAATCAACGTATTCAGCTACGCCATTATACACCAGGAGAATTAGTCCTCAAGAAAGTACTTCCAGCTACCAGGAACCCGGCGAACGGAAAACTGGGTCCTAACTGGGACGACCCCTATCAGATCGATTCAATCGCGGGAATAGGGGCATATCGACTCAAAAACATGCCTGGGAGAAGTCTGCAACGTCCTTGGAATTCCACGCATTTGCGTAAATTTTATCATTAACCCGACTTGTGGGGCATGACAACATGTTTTGAATGTTCGCCGTGTACAACTTTCACTTTTATAATGCAAGACTTCTTATCTCACTATATGAAATTTTAGTCCGAAGATGAAAGCCTCCGAATTCAGAGCGCCCTTCGTGGATTTCACGATTGGCCAAGTTAAAAGATTCTGAATTCGGAGCCCCATCCGTGCAAGACACGTTTAGGCCGAGTAAGCCTCCGGATTCGGAGCGCCCTTCATGGAATTCACGATTGGCTAAGTTAAAAGCCTTCGAATTCGGAGCCCCATCAGTGAATGACACGTTTGGGCCAAGTAAACCTCCGGATTCAGAGTGCCCTTTGCGGAATTCTCGATTGGCCAAGTTAAAAGCCTTCGAATTCGGAGCCCCATTCGTGTAAGACACGTTTGGGCCGAGTAAGCCTCTGAATTCGGAGCGCCCTTCGTGAATGACACGTTTGGGCTAAGTAAGCCTCCGAATTTGGAACGCCCTTCGTGGAATTCACGATTGGCCAAGTTAAAAGACTCCGAATTCGGAGCCCCATCCATGCAAGGCACGTTTGGGCCGAGTAAGCCTCCGGATTCGGAGCGCCCTTCATGGAATTCACGATTGGCCAAGTTAAAAGACTCCAAATTCGGAGCCCCATCCGTGCAAGACACGTTTGGGCCGAGTAAGCCTCCGGATTCGGAGCGCCCTTCGTGGAATTCATGATTGGCCAAGTTAAAAGCCTTCGAATTTGGAGCCCCATCCGTGAATGACAGTTTGAGCCGTACAATATGTTGACCAAAATATTATGATTGAATTCGGTGCACTTTTCATAAATATTATGATTGACAAGCATAAACGCAGTTGACGAAAACTGGAAGATGATCATAACTGAATTTATAAACATAAATTGAAACATGCAAACATTTAAAATAATATGTTTGATTGAATTAATCGATAATACATAAATCACTCCCAATCTACATTAGAACGGTACAATATGTTCAGTTTTATTCGGCACCCCCCTCGTCATCGCTCTTCTCTACTTCGAAAGCCGCAAAGGGAAAATGATGACTCTGATATAACGGCGACGCCAAATCAACGCCTGCTACCCAGAGAGCCTCTGTGACCTGGAGAGCCTTGACCCACCCTTGTTTAGATCTACGGTTCTTGCATTGGCAGACCTCCTCGGCGAGCTTTTCCTTAGTCCTCTGTATCCCAACTTTTTGGCCATCATGGAAGCCTTGTTCATAAGAACTGGTCTTTGCGGCCTTTGTTGCAAACATGCTTGTCGTATCACGATCGGCAATCGCATGACTTATAACCCATTGGGTCACCCTTTTTTCCACAATCGGGTTAGCTTGGCCGGCCGATTGTGTCTTGGGAGTTTTGACCTTTCTTAGTTCGCGCTCAGCCTTCTCCGCGCAAGCTTCTGAGCTTCAAATGCGTTCATCCTTCTGTTCTATCTCCCACCGCGCGGCACAAAGACGCATGCTGATTTCATAAGCAGTATACAACCCTTTCACCGCTCCATGGATGCCCTCACGAAACACTTCAAAATCAGGTCAACCGACCATCGACTACTAGACTTTTGGTGGAAAAATTTGTCAAGCAAACTCGACTGCCATATTTGGGTCGTGCACAATTGAATCCGCTTCCATCATCGGTTTGTTCCCCACAAAAACCGCAAAACTTAATGGGCGCGATGTCGCACTGGTTTCTCCTCTCGAGCGTGGTTGAGAGGAGCTACCCTATTCCAGTTTTTCCCTTCTGGGTGACCTACTTCGACGACATGGAGACTGGCATTTTTCACGTTCCCTCGACGTCTTACTCCCCGTGCACGTAGGCTCGCCACCTCGATTCATCTCTGCGTTCAACTCCGCGAGTGTCCTCCCTTCTCCTCTGCTATTGAAGAATAATTCTCTTGCCATCCACAATTGTCCACATTGCTCTTTCCCTCCCTCAATTTATTAACTCTGAACACAATAATGGCCCCTCCGCACACCCACTACCCGCCCCATTTATACATTACAGGTGCGTGCCGATCATCTCATGTGCCCCGGCCGCTCCATGAGCTAATTGAATTCGGCATTCCAATTCATGCACAAGCTGGGGCAAGGTCAGATTCCTTAATCTAATCGGCCAAATGTCCAGGCCTGATGCCGATCATCTCATGTGCCCCAGCCGCTCCATGAGCTAATTGAATTCTGCGATTGAGTTCGTGTAGCTGGGGTAGATGCATTAATCTAATTGGCCAGACGTCGAGGCCTTGAGCCATTTTACTCGTTAGTTTATCGAATATTCATGCACCTTTCCAAATTGTTAACTGCCGATTCGTTTACTTATTCGGCTAAATAGCAAAGAGGCATAGGATGTTTAATTGATTCGGTTAATTTATCGGATGTTTAATTTACTCATGTAGCAAATAGAAAAGCATAAGAAATTGTCATTAATAAATTGAAGACAAATAGTTCATGCAGTAAACTGGAAAGCATAGAAAATTTTCATTAATAAATTAAGCACAAATAGCAGTCATTTTACACTTGAAAATTACCTTACATTTAAACTTCCAGTCGAAGTAAAGAAATGAAAATCTACTAACAAAAACCTACAAAAACTATGCATCTAAGATGCCTACCGAAAACCAAAATATCCCCTAATCAATCTTCAGGGTCAGACTCCAGCGGCTCAACGTCCACCTGCTCATATGGAATTAGCTGCGCCAATGTCACATTCGCGGCAGTGAGGGCTTTGAGCCAGCCGTGTTTGAAGCCCCGATTCTCGAACTTGGGCACTTCTTCCACGTAGTTTTCCAAGGCGGCGTCCTTCCCAGCTTGGAACGCTTTGGAAATCTTAGAGTCAGCTATTTCCTTTGCCTTCCTCGACTCTTCCAAATTGGCTTCCATCTTGGCAATCACCTCCTTGGCTAACTTGAGCGCGTCTTCGCTTGCTTTTGTCCTCTCTTCGGTGGCCAACCTGAGTTGGTCGGAATTCCTCACGCTCTCGGCCTTAGAGTCGGCTCTTGTACGTTCCTCTGCCGCTTTCGATGCCTCGAAATCATCCCTTTGAGAGGCTACCACAGCCTTGCTCTTTTCATTTTCAATTTCGGCTTTCAAGAAGCCGATCTATTCTATAGCATCATGTTGACGGCGGCCGACCTCGGCTATCCTACCCACCGTTTGCAAAACAAGAAAATAGAGTTACAAAATATATATATATATATATATAATAAGAAAAATATATATATATACATCTAGGCGGAAGACTGCAGATAAGGCAAGTAATGTACCAATAAGGTCGATTGAGCGGCTAATGCAATTAACATTAAATCTGGCTTTGCCCGAAATGTGGCTCTGTCAACCAGTAGGGAAATTGAGGAGGCCATGCTCAAGGCCACAGCCGGGTCCTTTAAAGCCGACGCATCAGAGGCAATCTGCATATTCCTTATCCTTGGTTGAACAGTGAACGGAACAACCAAGTCCGATTCCTCAATGCGCGGCCGTTTATCGGTTTGGTCCTCATCAGGGACAGCTTCTCGCTCGGTGGGGCGCTTTTTCCCCCTTTGCTTAGCCTCCTGATCCTCCTGTTCTACCTACTTCGTCTTGGCCATTTCGGTCTGAGCCATTTCTTCCTCAATAACAGGCAGAGAGGACTCAGCGACGACGGCGGATGGAGTTTCCGATTGGACGACCTCGGCTCTCCTCCGGGCGGCCATCCTTTCGGCGTTCTTCCTCTTGGCAAGTTATGTGAGCGATTCCCCAGCCATATTGTAGACACCCCATTTTTGACCGCCCTCAAGACTTGGGCATTACTGATGGTTTGCTCGGTGTTGAGAGATGTGCAGGGCACAGGTTCAATTTCTTCGGCAAGGAGAGAGGCAAATCTCAACTTCACACCCCGTTTTGGACCACAATTATTTTGGATGGTTTTTAGACTTTAAAAACCTCTCTTTCAAAACATTTTTTTTTGAAATAAAATTCCCACGATGTTCCGACGCTCGCATTTCGGTAAATGTTGCGCTTTTCGGTAAACCGAGCAAGGACAAAGTGGAGATGAATTAAAGAGAGATGAAGTATTTGAAAAATCTTTCAAAACACCTTACTTAGGGGTTTGAAGTTGAAGAAAAGAGGAGAAGAGGGGAGAAACCAAGTTGGAGAAGAAGATAGGCAAGAATCGCTAAGAGAGGGATGAGCAGTCCTCGCTAAATCGAGCTTATTTGTCTATACACTTGGAGTTAAGTTATGAGGCTACCACCATTGGAAATAAGACTTCCGGGGCTTCATTTTTCATACAAGAATCTCTTAAACCCGAGTCCGGATGGCGGAGATATCATTGGTTGAAGTTGGGCATCATCCTGGTTGGACCGAAACTGAGCAACCTTCACCAAAACAAGCATAACTTTCTCCACAGGAGGAATTTTAATGCAAGGTTTGCGGCATTGGAAAGCTTACTTCCGGGGCTTCACTTTGACACAAGAATGACCTAAAAAAGAGTTCATATGAAGAATTTATTCCCGTTTGAAGTTGGACCTGCATAGCAGATTTTTCCTGCCGACCGGCCAAATATAGTGCCGACCGGCCAGAAAAGAGTGCCGACCGGCCAAATAGAGTGCCGACCGGCCAGAAAAGAGTGCCGACCGACCATTTTTGCTAGTCGATGACCTTCCGGTGTATTCTACAGATTGAATGGATGCCAGCTGTGCCAGCTGGAATACACAGATTCTGCTCCCCATGCACGTGTGTGGCTGTTTTGCACCCTTTGCACCCCTTTGACCCCTCTTTTGTGCACCCTTTGCTCATGGCTTCTTGAGGAAGCCTTGACCCCTTGTCTTGGCTTCCTCAAGAAGCCTACCAGCTGTCCAAGCTTCTCCAATAAGCCTTGACCTCCCCTTAGATCCCTTTGACCCTTTGAAGCTTGTTGGAGAAGCTTAGCATTGCCTATATAAGAGAGGTCCCTCCTCCATTGTCAGAGGTTGGATGTTTTAAGCAAAAAACCAGAGATATACCATATATATCTGATATACATACACACAACCCTCCATCTCTCTCCATATCTTTCTCATTCAACCATCAAAATACCCTTGTTCTTGGGCCCTTTCTTCACCAATCCATAGCACCACCACCACTACTCCATCACAGCAGCTTGGAGAAGTTTTTCAGAGGCCAAAGGTGCTGCAACTCAAGCCGAGAAGCAACAAAAAGGGTAGTCTTCAAGGGTAAGATCATTTTCCCTCTTTTGTAGCACATTCTTGTCACATTTTTCTACCCTATTTGCTTACTGTTTTGGGCTCCGACCCTAACTGAAAGGGGCATTATTTTGAGCCATTCTTCATGTTTTTTTAAGGGCTCAACCCTGTTTCAGCCCTCCATAGTGCACTTGCTTCAATACTCCTTGGTATGCCACATTTTTGCATGAAATTTCTAGCCTATGTGTGATCTGTTTTTGAGCATAATGTAAACTGTAAGTAGGCTCATTTTGAGCCCTTCTTCAACATTGAAGAAGGACTCAACCCTGTTTTGGACCCCTATCTTGCACTTGCTTCATAATCTCTTCTATTTACCGTAATTTTGCATGCTTTGTTAGCCTATCTTGCTTCTGTTTTTGGGCCATCATCAGAACTGGAAGGGGTCATATTTTGACCCCCTGGACATATTTCATTAAGGGTCTTTGGCTGTTTGATGCACGTTTTGTATACTTCATGTTATAGCCCTCTTGTGGCCTTAATCTTGCATTGCATTTTGAGCATGTTTGCATATTGATTTGGGGGCTGTCATCTACTGTGAGTAGTCATATTTTTGGTCCCTCACCAGTGTTGTAGAAGGGACTTTTCCTTTTTGGGCTTTGCATCATACACTTGCCATGTAAATCATGCTAGCTAGTCAAAATCACATGCTAATTTAGCCAAGCATGCTAGCTTATTTTGGCTACATTTCATACATGTTTTAGCATTATTTTGGGCTTCATGAGGACTTTTTGTGGCTGTCTTCTTCATTCGAGCATCGCTTTGCATGCTTATAGTGTATTGCATCTCACTAGCTTTAGTGCTTAAGTCCTTAACAATGCATTACATAAATGTTTGCATGCTTTGGAGTCATTTTGGAGTCATTGGGCATGCCATTTCAGATCTGAAACATGCACCATTATATGCTATGTTTCATCATTTGCCATGCCTTGTTAGAGTTGCATGTTGTATCTTAGGATAGATCCATGCATTGGACATGTTTGTGTGCATTTCGGTTACCTCATTTCATTTAATGGCCGCTGGTTTTGGCATGCTTGCGAGCTACCCATGTTAGTTTAAGTCCATCGTTGCATGTTGCTGCATGCCATGTTTGTTTACATGTTTAGGTTGCGCGCCTAGCATACATTGCTCATTTGCATGTTCATGTTGCATACTTAGCCGCCATGCCTAGGTTGCATTCCATTGAGCTTGCATCCCTTGCCTCTTGACCAATCATGATAGGGGTTGGGGCCCTTTGGTGTGTTTTGTGCTTGCATTTCATTTGATATCAAAGTTGCTAACTTGGCTTTTGGGCCATCATGCATTGAAATGCGTGATTGATGGCCCGGGGGTCGAGGGCCATGCTCCCTTGAGTCCATTGCATGATAGGGAGCGTGTCCATGCATATATATGCCTGAAAATTCATGCCATGCACTGCTTGTCTGCTGCTGCTGTCAAAACTGTCTCCTGCAGGAATTTTCTGCCGATCGGCAGTATAGAGTGCCGACCGGCACTATATGGGTGGCCGATAACCTCTATAGCAGCCGGTGATCACTCTAAACAGCCGGTGGAAATTTCTTCCAGCCGGTGGTACTTTTCAGTGTGTATAGAGGCTGTTCTGGGACTTTGGTAATTTTCAGAAAGGCAGGGCAATAAAAACAGAGGCAGCAGTGGCATGGTGCGGGTTTCTGGGCAAGTCGGACTGAAGCATACATCATTCGCGCATCCCGAGGCGGAGGCTGTGGCCATCTCTTCTTTGCATTTAATTTAATTAGATTAGAGGTCTTGTAATAATTTATTCGTTTATTTTTCTTAGACTATATTATTTATTTGGTCCCTCCGAGTGAGGGCAAATTTGTAATAAGTGTGGGTGAGTGCGGTGTATGTCTTCCAACCCCCACTTCTTTCTTCCCTTTTATTTATCTGCTTATGATGGTAGATTAGGGTATATTTATTTTAGCATACCTTATGCAACGCATGCGTGCATCCATGCATTTGTTTACATGCACCGGGCTCAGTACATCATACAAACTGCATTGTATTTCAATTTCCAAATTGAATACGTGTTACTTGTAGCACTTCACATGCCATGATTAGGATAGCCGAGCCTGCCTAGATTACATCTTTGCATGTGTTGCATTAGACATTTCAGTATGCTTAGGTCCATACATGGATTTCTAATGAGCTTCTGTTTTGGCTTGGAGTACTAGGTGAGCTTTTATGCTTTAGCATCCTTGCATGTGTGTGAGTGTTGCCATAATAGCATGATTACCATGAGGCTAGCTGCTTATGTGATATAACTGCTTGAATGCCTGTGGATGGAGGTTGAATTACCTAAATTGGGACAATGCATTAAAATTGTGAGTTTTAAGCCCACTAGATAGTGGCAAAACCTTCTTTTATAAAAGCCCACTTGAGGGTGGCAAAACCTGCATTTTAGCCTACTTGCGAGTAGCAAACCATTTTTAAAATAAACATAAAATGTTTTGTTCCAACTTAGGCGATTTGGTCTATACTTGTTTGATGTGCGCATAACGTAGTAATTCTAGGCTAATAACCGGAATAAGAACATATAAGGTTTTCAAAATAAGATATCACGGTTAGTAGAGGGCGGTCTTCGGACCGGGCAAAAGGGGGTGCTCATAGCTGACCTTCCCCGATCGTACCCAAGCTCCCGAGCCAAGACAACTTTGGTGATGACGGACACGTGGCCTTCAGCACCGAGTCAGGGTTTCCTAAATTTCCCATTTTAAAAATATTTAGGTGGCGACTCTGTATCTGGCAAAGCAGTCCATGTTTGGCACTACTTTTCAAAAGAATCAGTTTTTCTTCAAAACGATTTGCCAGAGTTGGACTCTTTGGTTCAGATTTAGAACCGCAACACAAAAAGGAGAGTCCGACCTGTGGCGAGGTCCCCCGCGGGCTTGTTACAGTTTCTGGCGACTCTGCTGGGGATGTTTAGAGAGCTTGACTAGAACTCGTGATATCCTGTTTTGATTTCGTTTATGTGTCTCTTTGCATTGCATTTGCATTGGTGCGCCTAGGACACCGTGTTTGCCATCTGCCATTCTTGAATGGTTTGCCGGAGGCTTGTCTTGTCAAGGCATGACCATAAGGCTGACCGGTTATGGGCTCTGACAGCATGGGAACACAAACCCCGGTTTTACCGGGGCACCCTTTTGACCATTCGACCTAGTGCATATTCGGAATCCATAGTGACCATTCCAACTAGGATAGGTGTAGACACCCCATTTTTGACTGACCTTAAGACTCAGACGTCGCCGATTGAGCGCTCGGTGATGTTGCATACTGTGCTCGTTCAGAAATCTCAGAGTCGCGGCCGTGCGCCCTGCCTCCGGACTTCCGAACTCTCTTCTGTGCCTCGTCTCGGTTTGCGAACCGGACTCGGTTTTCTCTGTTTTCTTTCCTGAAGGGAGGGAGAGGTCTAGCAGACTATCTCTCAGTGGCCGTGGGCTACATTTCGTGGCCGTAGGCCATTTTGCCCATTTCGGAGCCCGGTTCCCGGTTTTCGGAGCCGTCAGGCCGTGTGCCTCGGTTCGGGACCGCCCAACCGTCTCCGATTCCTCCGGTTCTTGGCAGGTACCTCTGTTTTATCATAACGAGGCACACTGGGGTCTTAGATACCCACTTCGTGGCTGAATGCCACTTTCGGTGCTTACAGCCGGTTTTCGGGCCCCGAACCTCGCGGTTTGGCCCCCGAGCATTCATTTTGCATCGGTTTTTGTTCATTTTTGGCAGGTACCTCTGTTTTATCATTAGGAAGATCACTGGAGGGTGGGAGGCTAGCAATTGTCCAAGCAACCTGTTATGCCCTTCCGGCGCCCCCCGGCGCCCGTTTTTCTCACTTCCGGGCTAATGTTGACCACCCTAGGGCCATTTTCTTCGAGCCAAAACCACATATTTGTGATGTACACACATGGGAGGACACTAAAAAACCATGGCCGGCCAGTAATTCTTATTTTCATTTTTGACACTCTTTGAAAAGTGAATTGTTGTTTCTTCTGGTTCAGAGTTGTCAATTTCCAACCATAGGGCCTTGTTGTACACACCTGGGAGGACACCATCATATAGAGCTCGGCCAGCAATTCCATCTTTCCATTTTTGCCCTTGGCCGGCCGGCCAGGGGGGGTGGCCGGCCGGCCACCTCCAATAAAGGGGGCTAGCCGGCCAGCTTCCTTGGGTTGTGTGCATTCCAGCTATGCACCTTTTTCCCCCAGAAAAGATCTGTATCCGGGGGATATTTTGGAGGGGAATGCTTGGGTGCATTTCCCTCCACCTTTACACCCCTCCTTTTGTCCATATAAGGCAGCCAAAAACTTGTGTTTAGGGTTAGAAAAATAGTCCTCAAGCATACATACACCAATCCATCTCCATTTCTCTCAAATCTTAAAAGTTTAGTGCCATTTCTAAATCATCTCCTAACACCACCAACACCACTTCATTTCCAGCATCAAGGAGGAGTTCTTGGAGGGTTTAGAAGCAACTTTCATCAAGCAAAGAGGTAGCAAAAGTCTTGTCTTCAAGGGTAAATCTCAAATCCCTCTTTTGTACCATTTTCTTGCTTCCTTTCTTAACCCTATTTCCCTATTGTGTTGAGCTTCGACCCCTACTGAAAGTGGTCCCCTTTTGAGCTCATTTTGATCTTTGATTAAGGGCTCAACCCTGTTTGAGCCCTCTATGGCACACTTGCTTCAATAGCATCTTCTATGTCAATATTTTGCATTGAATATTTGGCCTATGTGTCATCTGAATTGGAGCATCTCATGAACTGATATTGTGCTTATTTTGAGCCCCTCTTCAACATTGAAGAAGGGCTCAACCTTGTTTTCATGCTCCATATGCAAGTTGCTTTGAATCCATGTTTTACCCTTGTTTTTGCATGAAATATTAGGCTTATGAGTGATCTGATTTCGAGCATGAGGTAAACTGTGAGTGGGCCTATTTTGAGCCCCTCTTCAACATTGAAGAAGGGATCAACCCTTTTTGGCCTCTCTATCATGCACTTGCTTCACAATTCCTTCAATTTACCGTAAACTTGCATGATTTGTTTGACCTACATGCAGTCTGTTTTGGAGCATGTCATGAACTGTGAGTAGGGTTATTTTGTGTCCCTCTACATTATTGTATAAGGGATAAACTTTTTTTGGGGTCTCCATGTTACACTTGCCTTTATATCTCTCTTTGACCCCACTTTGCATGCCTTTTTTAAGCTTATCTAGCTTCTGATTTCAGCCATCATCAGTACTGAAAATATTCATATTTTGATCTTCTTGACATATCTCATTGAGGGTCTTTGTTGGTTTGATGAATGTTTGGGGTACTTCATGTTATAGCCTTATATATCCTCATTCTTGCATAGCATTTTTACCATGTTTGCATACTGAGTTGGGGGATGTCATCTACTGAAAATGTGCATATTTTTAGTCCCTCATCAGTGTTGTAGAAGGGTACTTTTCCATTTGAGCATCGCATGTACCACTTGCTTCAATACCCCTCTCTTGGCTCGTATTTTTGCATGCTATTGTTGCCCCATCCATGCTTGCTATTTAGCCCTTTTGGTGACTGAAAAATGCTATTTTGGGGGCTGCCTTGCTACTGTTTTGCATGTCATGTACCAATTACGCATGTTTAGTATGGCTATAGGCCATTCCGGGTGCTTATTATCGCATTTCGGGACCATTCCGGGCATTCGGTGTCATTTCCCCGCCTTTCGGGACTGTTTTACATCATTTGTAAGTGTTGAAATTCCATTTGCGTGTTTGCATATCATTTTCCATGTCATTTCATGCTTTAACGCATTGCCTCGGTTTGCGTGCCCGTGTGCACGCATTTCGAGGCGCCTCATTTTCATCCGACGCCTCTCATGTGAGTGTGGCTGAGGCTCACTCATGTCAGTATAAGTCCATTTCGCATTTTGTATGTCATTTCATGCTTTAATGCATCGCCTCGGTTTGCGCGCCCGTGGGCACGCATTTCGAGGCGCCTCATTTTCATCCGACGGCCTCTCATGTGAGTGTGGCTGAGGCTCACTCATGTCAGTATAAGTCCATTTCGCATTTTGTATGTCATTTCATGCTTTAATGCATCGCCTCGGTTTGCGTGCCCGTGTGCACGCATTTCGAGGCGCCTCATTTTCATCCGACGGCCTCTCATGTGAGTGTGGCTGAGGCTCACTCATGTCAGTATAAGTCCATTTCGCATTTTGTATGTCATTTCATGCTTTAATGCATCGCCTCGGTTTGCGCGCCCGTGGGCACGCATTTCGAGGCGCCTCATTTTCATCCGACGGCCTCTCATGTGAGTGTGGCTGAGGCTCACTCATGTCAGTATAAGTCCATTTCGCATTTTGTATGTCATTTCATGCTTTAATGCATCGCCTCGGTTTGCGTGCCCGTGTGCACGCATTTCGAGGCGCCTCATTTTCATCCGACGGCCTCTCATGTGAGTGTGGCTGAGGCTCACTCATGTCAGTATAAGTCCATTTCGCATTTTGTATGTCATTTCATGCTTTAATGCATCGCCTCGGTTTGCGCGCCCGTGGGCACGCATTTCGAGACATCTCATTTTAGTCTCATTACATATCATTTCCATGTCATTTTGCATTTTGTATGCATCGCCTCGGTTTGCGTGCCCGTGTGCACGCATTTCGAGGCACCTCTTCTTTTTATCTGACGGCCTCTTATGTGAGTGTGGCTGAGGTCCACTCGTGTTAGTGTAAGTCCAATTGCATTACGTGTGCCATTTCATGCCTTGGGATCATCGCCTCGGTTTGCGTGCCCGCGTGCACGCATTTCGAGGCATTTCATTTCCATAGCATTGAGCATGCTAGGATTGTATATTAGCCGCATTTCATGCATACCATGCATATTGCATCGTGTTCGGGATAGGAGTTAGCCCGGGCACGGGAAACGAGGCACGTTTCGCACTCCGAGTGACGGAACGGGTCTCAATTCCCAGTCACCGACACTCCGGATTACCCATGATGGAGTTAGGTTTTGTTGTAGCATTCATCTGCATTGCACCCTATATTGAGTTGTGCAATCCGATTCCTCGGCCATCATGCATCGTTATGCGTGATTGGTGGCACGAGAATCGAGGCATGCATATATTTGTGAAATACATTGCTATGCCCTTTTCCTGCTCTCTGTTGCAGCAAAATAAGGAATCAGCAACTTTTCGGAGTCTGGCGCGTATTTCGAGAACAATTACAAACAGAGGCTAAATTGGGCATCCCAGTGGATTTCTACGCAAAGGCAATCCGGCATACATCATTCATCAGAAGCGAGGCAGCCCCCAGCTTGCCTGCCTGTTTAAAGCTTTCTTAGTTTAATTTGTTAATTAATTAGAAATATGTAATATTCGGACTGTATTATTCTTTTATTCGGACTGTATTATTCTTTTATTCGGACTGTATTATTCTTTCATTTCGGACTGTATCATTCATTCGGACCCTCTGCGCGAGGGCATAATTGTAATAAGTGTGTGTGAGTGTGATGTATGTCTTCCAACCCCCATTTCTTTCTCCCTTTTATTTACCCGCTTACGATGGTTAGATATAGGACATATTTCAATTAGCATACAGTATGATAGCATGTTTGCATTCATTCATCTGTTTTGCATGCACCGGGCTCGGCGCATCATACAAACTGCATTTGTATTTCAATTCCAAATTGACTACGTGTTAGCTGTAGCATTCCATATACCATGTTTAGAATAGCCGAGCCTGCTATAGTTGCATTATTGCATGTGTTGCATTAGGCATTTCTATATAGTTAGGATCATGCATGATTTCTAATCAGCTTCTATTTTGGCTTGGAGTACTCGGTGAGTTTTATGCTTTAGCATCCTTGCATGCGTGTGAGTGTTGCCGTGATAGCATGCTAACCATGAGGCTATGTGCTTATGTGATATAACTGCCTTGGATGCCTGTGGGTGGAGGTTAAGTTACTTGAATTGGGACAATGCGTTGAGTGTTTGTTTTAAGCCCACTAGATAGTGGCAAAATCATGTTTTCTAAGCCCACCTGAGGGTGGCAAATCCGCGTCTTAGCCTACCTGCGGGTAGCACCATCAAACCATTTTCAAACAAACAAACATGAAATGTTTTGTTCCAATTCAGGCGACCCGGTCTATACTTGTTTGCTGCGAGCATCACATAGTAACCTAGGCTAATAATTAGAATAAGAGCATACAAGGTTTTCAAAAACAGATATCATGGTTAGTAGAGGCCGGTCTTTGACCGGGCGAGCGGGGGTGCTCACGAAGTGACCTTCCCCAATCGTACCCAAGTTCCCGAGCCGAGGCAACTTTGGTGATGACGGACACGTGGCCTTTGGCACCGAGTCAGGGTTTCCTAAATTTCCCATTTTATAAAATATTTAGGTGGCGACTCTGTATCTGGCAAAGCAGTCCATGTTTGGCACTTCTTTCAAAAATCTGTTTTCCAAAACGATTTGCCGGATTTGGACTCTTTGGTTCAAGATTAAGAACCGTGACATTTGAGTCCTTGAACTGTAATGACCCCAATATGAACAGAACGGGACTTAACCCTCCCGGGGCGTTCGGGGACGTCCACAACAGGTTGCTTACCCGATTTTAGGTTGTTTGAAACCGCTGCGTGCGTAGTGAAACCCTAGCTCCTGACAAAATAGGACAAGGAAACCCTACCCCAACATAGGGGTGTATTGGCTCTCATTTATCTGCTATGTGCTTTTAGAGTGTATCTCTACAGGGAATGCATATACCAATTTGCGGGCCTGGATATCCGGCCTGCGGGCACCAGTATTAGTATTTTGAGAATCAGTCATATCTGCGGGCATCAGATTCAGATTTGGGGCAGTGATTTCGGAGAACAGTGATCAGTAATAGAATACAGTCGTTCAGCTTTGCTCGTATCTGTTCCAGTGAAGTTGAGCTGAGATGCTGTCTGTTTTCTCTTTTGCTAGGTAGTCCTGGAATCATAGCTTCAAAAGGCTCCACTATTTCCCGGGTACATCGGATTTGTGCCTGATAGACTTTGTCAGGTCAGAGACTCAGTTCAAGGGTAATCAGGGCCAGAGAAGGCTAGTCAGACATAGACCACCAGTACAACAGCTACCATATCAGTGATCTTTGAGCAGTCGGGTTGAGATTTCCGAGCCTACTGCAGAAATAGATATACCGGTTGCTCAGTTAGACCAGGGCAATATGTCGAGTCTGGAAGAGATGGTGCGCTAACTCCAGGATAGTATGAAAGCCATGCAGCAAGACGCTGTTCGTCAAGCGGAATTCGCCAAGCAACAGGCTGTGGTCATAGCCCAACAGGCAGAGACAATTGCCAGGCTAGAGCAGCAAATCGGAGCGTCTGCTTCACAACAAGTTCCTCCACTACCAGGGGTTCAGACACCCGGGGAAACACCAGATGTCCAGGCAGATACGGACATTCCAACGGGGCCGGCTCCGCCCCCAGTTCTACCCCAGCTATCTAAAACGCCCATCAACCTGCCAGACTCCCCCTTTGAGTTCAAGACGAACCCCACAGCGTTGAAAGTGAGCAAGCTTGAGAAATTGTTTAAAAAGTCTCAAGGGGCCCACTCTATTCCTGATATAGAGGATGGTTATACCGACTCAATGGTGACATTACCGGATCAGTTCAAGATGCCACATATTGATCGATTCGATGGTTCTGGAGACCCAACGGTGCACCTCCACCTGTTTTCTGATATTCTGAGACCAATGGGTTTGACCACAGCCCAGAAATTGTCACTATTCGGCCGAACCCTGTCTGGGATAGCCGTAATCTGGTATGCGAAATTGGAGAACTCTGTGAAACAGAACTGGGAAGAGATGGCTGAGGCCTTCAGTGATCAATACTCCTACAACACACAGATTGAGGTCACCACACGTGATCTTGAAGTCACCCGCCAAGGGCCAAGGGAGGGTTTCTCAGAGTTCGTGACGAGATGGAGAACAAAGGCCTCAATGATGACTACAAAACCTTCCGACAAAGATCAGATCAGGATGATTGTTCGGAATCTGCATGGCAAGTTGCTGCAAAAAATGGTCGTTCTACCTCTGTTTACCTTTCCAGCCCTTCATGAAATGGGGGTTCAAATCGAGGATGCCATCAAACAAGGGATCTTTGCAGAAGATAATGAGCCTTTGAAGAGGAATGTTGCTCGCAGTCCTAATGCTACTATTGATGGTAGCACAGCTGCGAAATGCTCAGAAGTAGGCACTATCACCACCTCCCTCAATGGCCAAAAACCAACCACTTCAACTCAGCCCCAAGCCCGAAAATTCCATCCTCTTTACATGAGTCTCTCTCAAGCTTTGAAAAAGCTGCGAGAAGAAGGGCACCTAGAACTCCTAGAACCCCAACCCCTTCCAAACCCACTCCCAGCCAGACATAACCCTTCCAAGTACTGTATGTACCATCAGCAGCGCGGTCATGGCACCGACCGTTGCTACCGCCTTCGTCATGAGATCCAAAATCTCATTGACAACCAAACGATAGCTCCACCTTCAGACCCCAATGACCAAATACCTCATCCACATCTCAATCTAATCCATACACTGGCCGTCCCTTACGACCCCAGCGTATATATCACCCCAGCCCATTTTCCCAAACCGAAGATGTTTATCCCGGAAAGCATCGACTTATGCATGATGGGTGCATCTGAACCCCAATCATCTCAAACCCATGAACCCACTACTTCTGAGCTGATGAGGATGATCGAAGATCTTCAGAGAACTGTGGCAGATCTGGCCTTTGGAGTTTTGGCTCCGTCATCAACCGCATCACATATTAGGGAGTTCATGTCAAAAGGCTCCTTAACCTTGGGACGGGCTGCATTGGGAGAAGGCCAATCTCTTAGCAAAGTGGAGGCCAGTGATAAGAACAAGGCAGGGGCAAGCATTAGTCCCCATGAACATCTTCAGTTGGCTGTTGAGGCTTTGAAAGCCAAGGGATTGAACGAAGAGCAAGTCCTCGCAGTTATGGCAAAAACTGTGGATGACACTTTCGTCACTCAAGTTGGGGGCAGTTTGAATCAAGGGGCAAGCCGGGAGAAGGGTCGTCATGTCAGGAATGTTCCTTTCATCTCTAACCCTACTCTCGAAAAAGATCAGCAAACTCGGCTAGCACCTGCCGACCTCTTTGTTGGCGCATCTTCTTCAAACCCTCGAACATCGGACTATCTACCTCGGGGCCAGAGGGTATTCACCCCACTGAACATGTCTCTATCAGCGGCCTTGAGGGTCCTGATTAAAAAGGGGTACCTGAAACCCCTGGAGCCGCGACCACTGCCAGATAGACTTCCTCCCTCCCATGATTCGGCAAAGTACTGTGCCTTTCATCAGCAGGTCGGCCATGTCACTGATAAGTGTTTCCGTCTTCGCCACGAAATACAAGATCTGATTGACAATAAGGTCATCGTCGCACCAACTCAGCAAAGTCTATCGGCACTTGATCAATGAACTTGTGGGGGATAATGTGATGTGATTAGGAGATGAACCACCTACGGGCGGCATTCAGTTTACTTCAGATGTGGTGGACGGCAAGCACTATTTTGAGCAATGTACAAATGTTGTTAATTTTGCTTTCTGACTTAGGTATTGGGTCAGTCTTGTCATTTTGTATTGAGTCAGTCTTTTCATACTGAGTCGGTCAGGGTCTGTCTTATTGTACCGAGTCAGTCCTGTTTTGTTAGAGTCGGGTGATTTCGGGGGTGTTACCTCAGACATCACTTGCTTGTTTTGTGTTTGTCTTTTTGCTTCCTTTCGAGTCTGTTTCTGCCTTGGAGACAGTTATGCCAACAGATCTGAATGGAACAGCAGTGATTTTCACACTCTTGTGTTTGCTTCTGCCGTGTGCCAGTTGTGCCAGAAATTCTAAACGAGATGGCAGTATTTGACTAAAAACTCTGTCTTTTCTGTGCCTTGAAATTATTGCATTGACCTAAGTTTTTCAAAACTTTTTCAAACACTGTGGTGAAAACGAAGAGGAAGGAATTCCTCGGGATTTGCAAAACTTTGATCAAATTGAGAGAAAGAGAGGCGTGCTAAGCCCTTAATGAATGAAATCATGCTTGTTAGTGTGAGTACTGAGAAGGACCCTAGCTTTGATCCAGATTGGTTCTACACTGTCTTCAGCGCGAGCGATTTGTCGCTTTCTTAAAAACTTTCAAAAAATGTTTTGCGCGGTCCTGCGAAGGCTTGTGTGGAATCGCTCTTGAGATTATGCAGCCTAGGATCGCTCTCAGCCTCGAGACTCCACCCCCCCTTGCTTTCAAACCTTGAACTTGTATTCAGAATGTTCAACGGTCAACCACAATGTGAGGCCTGTGTGGCCAGATTCAAAGCAGCCCATGAATTAGAGGCAAGAAAGTCGGATCAAGAAGATCAGAAGAAGCTTGCAAAGCTAGAATATAAGTACCCTTTGAACTAAGGGCAAAGATGTCAGATGTGCTCGAAGAGCCGAAGATGAATCCTCTTGTAAAACAACAGCCACTCTCTTGGATACGGATGGCTTCAAGATCCTAAAACCATTTGGCATGGACTTGTTACACTTTTACCCTTTGAGAGGCTCGCTGGACCGAAACCCGGAAGGGCGACCCAGGCAAAAGTTAGAGCGAAGAAAAGAATGAAGAAAAAGAAAAAAGAGAAAAAATGCAAAGATACAAAAAAAATGCAAAAAGAAAAGAAAAGAAAAATGCAAAAAAGAAGAAGAAAAAGGAATGAAAAGAATAAAAAAAAAAAGAAAAGAAAGAAGAACAAACCTCGCAGGTCGAAAACCTGCAATAGGCGCCTTGGCAAAAGTTAGAGCCTAAGAATGAGAGGTTAAATACCCGAGTGTACCTTAACCCCGAACTACGTAAGGCTTGATTCTCATGTTTGGGATACGTAGGCAACTTCATTCTGAAGTCCAGCCGTAAAACACTTCAAATTCGAGTGTGTCCATGTATTGGTTTTGATGATCCTCACCTTCTCTGTATCCGAGAGTTCGGTTGTAATCATTACCATGAAGACTGACTACAATGCGCTGCGGTGCCATTCAAACAAGGGGCAACTTTCCGTTGCCATTCAATGCACCGCGGTGCCGTTCAAACAAGGGGCAACTTTCCGTTGTCATGTAGCTCTCTTCAAGCAAGGGGCAATTTTCCTTCAGATCCGAGGTGGTGCATCTCAAGAGTAGGTTCCGTGCTTGTTGAGCATTGGCCGTTTGCAAAAATAGCTGTTGAGAATTTTTACTGAGGTTGACTGGTCTCTCGAAAATTATTTCATATTTTCCAAAACTGGACCTTTTCTTGGACCTAAAAAAGAAAAATTTTCAGTGCTCATAGCCTAACTTGCATGATTTCAAATCAGAAAATCGAACAAGCATGTTAATCTAACTCTCATGTTGGTCAAAATGGTTTTAGTAGAAAACCAAAACAAAAAATGGTCAAAATAATGAACTAGGGGCACAGTTGAGTCAGGCTTCCTGTCTGTCCCCCATTTTCAACATACTCGCCAAGAAGGGCAATCTACCTGCCAGAAGAGGGCACAACTGAAGCTAACAACGAAGGGCTGAAAGCTCTCTCATCCTCCAAGCAACGAGGTATCAAGCCAAGTGCGAAGCACAAACCGGAATGGATCAAGATCTTCCACTTCCTCATCTGGACAGATCTAACCACGTCCAAACTCCCCAGCAGGGCATCATCAACCGATGTTAGCTGCAGATTTGCTACACACCCAGTTGTAGCACAACCCCTCTGTGGGAGAAACTCACTGTTGTGAACAAAAATCTAGCAGGATGCTAAGGGCAAGAGCTCGCAACTTCATATCTACCCATCAACCACCCAGGGGAGGGATAAAAAAAAGTGAGAGATTGAAGAATAGAGAGATGTGCATTGAGAGGAAAAGCGAGAAAAGGGTTTTGAGAGAAAAACCGAGCTTGAGGGCCGAGTGATGTGAGAGTCACAAATAAGAAAGGGTGGAAAATAATACCTAGAGAAACTGGCTCCTTGTGAACTAAGAAGTCTCTTGTCTTTGCAACACGTCTGTGCGTCGCGCCAGTCGTTTTGTTTGTCTCAATTCTTGTTTTGAGTCATTTCAAGTGTCTGTGTTTGTGTTTAGGTTGTTACCTTTTGTTTTCCGTTATTGAGTCTTTTTTCGCTGTGTTCAGTTGTAGGCTCAATACCCGGTCAAAAACTCATTTTCTCAAATTTCAAAAATGATTTGTGGTGTGCTCAGAGTGTTGTGCCATTCCCCACATTTGTGCAAAACAGTATTTGTTCTTTCATAAAACCGCAGGGTTCAACCCAGGTCATGTGAGAACAGTAAAACCCGGACCTATCTGAAGCAATATGGGTTCCAGACTACAAAGCAAAAGAAAAGAGGGAAAATTGAAGCATCTGAGTGTGTTTCACCTTCAGCAAATTCCGTGATTGTACTCCGGATGTACCTCTTCAGGCCTTGTCAATGCTACCGAAGTATGAGTGCGCCTCTACCTCAAGTGTAAGCCTGCTTCAAGTCAGAACGGCAATTAAAGCAGCAGCAGATGTTATCTCCTGCCAATGTAAACAGGGTGTCCCCTTTTGAGCTGAGCGTGTTGCAAAGCCCTCTGAGAGGTAAAACAGAGGCACCAGAGTACATGTTTGATACTCCTCTATTGCATAGAATATGAACTTTCATATCCACTGTTGTTACATGCGTGCCACGCATCGTTATGATTCATGCATAGAATAAGCTTACTTTCAATTCCGCATAGAATATGCTTTGCTTTCAATATTGCATAGAAAATGCTCGTATCTTTTGCAGAGAAAATGAATTCTTCCTCACTTGCATAGAACATGCATTTTATCGCACTTTCTTGTGCATTTTATCTCACTCGCACTATCTTGTGCACTTACACTTTGTATCTCACTTGCACTGTCATGTGCATCTTGTGGTTGTATATCACTCGCGCTGTTTAGCGTATCGCACTGTTTAGTGCATTTCAAAATCATTCGCGCTGTTTAGCGTATCGCACTGTTTTGTGCATCACATCATCGCGCTATCTTGCGCAACGCACCGTCTTGTGAATTCAACTGCACTGTTTTGTGCATCACATTATCGCGCTATCTTGCGCACCTCCATCGCACTGTCTTGTGCACTCGCGCTTCCTTGCGCATCGCACTATCTTGTGCACTTGCATGCTATATCTCACTTGCACTCTCTTGTGCATTCCATTACACTCGCGCTGTTTAGCGTATCGCACTGTTCTGTGCAATTTACTTTCGCGCTTTCTTGCGCATCGCACTATTTTGTGCATTACATTGTTTCATTCGCGCTATTTTGCGCATCGCACTATTTTGTGCATTTTACTTGCATTGCACGTGCATTTTATCGCACTATTTTGTGCACTCGCGTTGTTTAGCGCATCGCACTATCTTGTGCACTCGCGCTTTCTTGCGCATCGCACTATCCTGTGCATTTCATTACATACTCTCATCTTGCATAAAGGAAAATGCTTGTATCTTTCGCTTTGAACTTGCATCGCGCTTTCTTGCGCACCTTACCCGCACTTGTTGGTGCATTACATTTCATTCGCGCTATCTTGCGCATCGCACTATTTTGTGCATCTATGCCACATCGCACTCTCTTGTGCACCTGTATAGCACTGCTTCGTGCATTCACTCGTGCATTGCACTGTTTTGTGCATCTTGTTAGCACTATCTTGTGCATTCCAACCTGCTTCACACTGTTTTGTGCATCTCCTTAGCATTGTTTTGTGCATTCACTCTGCATCACATTGTCGTGTGCACACCGTGTTTTCCATGAATCCTCAATTTTCAAACCGGCTTCGCGTAGCGTATAAGTCCAATTATCAAAATTTTCCTGCATATCGTTTGCATCCCGCCCCTGAACTACGCTGGTTTGATTCCTTGCAAAGGGATACGTAGGCAGCCTGTGGGCGCAACCATTTATTTATCTATATTTTGTTTGCCCAAGTCTTCGGCCTTGTCAAAAATGGGTCGTCTCTGGGCTTTGACATTCACTCCCGTCATTGTTATGACTTTCGAGTTCTGTCAAAGAGGGGCAACTGTAGACACCCCATTTTTTACCGCCCTCAAGACTTGGGCATTACTGATGGTTTGCTCGGTGTTGAGAGATGTGCAGGGCACAGGTTCAATTTCTTCGGCAAGGAGAGAGGCAAATCTCAACTTCACACCCCGTTTTGGACCACAATTATTTTGGATGGTTTTTAGACTTTAAAAACCTCTCTTTCAAAACATTTTTTTTTGAAATAAAATTCCCACGATGTTCCGACGCTCGCATTTCGGTAAATGTTGCGCTTTTCGGTAAACCGAGCAAGGACAAAGTGGAGATGAATTAAAGAGAGATGAAGTATTTGAAAAATCTTTCAAAACACCTTACTTAGGGGTTTGAAGTTGAAGAAAAGAGGAGAAGAGGGGAGAAACCAAGTTGGAGAAGAAGATAGGCAAGAATCGCTAAGAGAGGGATGAGCAGTCCTCGCTAAATCGAGCTTATTTGTCTATACACTTGGAGTTAAGTTATGAGGCTACCACCATTGGAAATAAGACTTCCGGGGCTTCATTTTTCATACAAGAATCTCTTAAACCCGAGTCCGGATGGCGGAGATATGATTGGTTGAAGTTGGGCATCATCCTGGTTGGACCGAAACTGAGCAACCTTCACCAAAACAAGCATAACTTTCTCCACAGGAGAAATTTTAATGCACGGTTTGCGGCATTGGAACGCTTACTTCTGGGGCTTCAATTTTGACACAAGAATGACCTAAAAAGGAGTTCATATGAAGAAGTTATGCCCGTTTGAAGTTGGACCTGCATAACAGATTTTTCCTACCGACCGGCCAAATATAGTGCCGACCGGCCGGAAAAGAGTGCCGACCGGCCAAATAGAGTGCCGACCGGCCAGAAAAGAGTGCCGACCGACCATTTTTGCTAGCCGACGACCTTCCGGTGTATTCTACAAATTGAATGGATGCCAGCTGTGCCAGCTGGAATACACAGATTCTGCTCCCCATGCACGTGTGTGGCTGTTTTGCACCCTTTGACCCCTCTTTTGTGCACCCTTTGCTCATGGCTTCTTGAGGAAGCCTTGACCCCTTGTCTTGGCTTCCTCAAGAAGCCTACCAGCTGTCCAAGCTTCTCCAATAAGCCTTGACCTCCCCTTAGATCCCTTTGACCCTTTGAAGCTTGTTGGAGAAGCTTAGCATTGCCTATATAAGAGAGGTCCCTCCTCCATTGTCAGAGGTTGGATGTTTTAAGCAAAAAACCAGAGATATACCATATATATCTGATATACATACACACAACCCTCCATCTTTCTCCCTATCTTTCTCATTCAACCATCAAAATACCCTTGTTCTTGGGCCCTTTCTTCACCAATCCATAGCACCACCACCACTACTCCATCACAGCAGCTTGGAGAAGTTTTTCAGAGGCCAAAGGTACTGCAACTCAAGCCGAGAAGCAACAAAAAGGGTAGTCTTCAAGGGTAAGATCATTTTCCCTCTTTTGTAGCACATTCTTGTCACATTTTTCTACCCTATTTTCTTACTGTTTTGGGCTCCGACCCTAACTGAAAGGGGCATTATTTTGAGCCATTCTTCATGTTTGTTTAAGGGCTCAACCCTGTTTGAGCCCTCCATAGTGCACTTGCTTCAATACTCCTTGGTATGCCACATTTTTGCATGAAATTTCTAGCCTATGTGTGATCTGTTTTTGAGCATAATGTAAACTGTAAGTAGGCTCATTTTGAGCGCTTCTTCAACATTGAAGAAGGGCTCAATCCTGTTTGGGACCCCTATCTTGCACTTGCTTCATAATCTCTTCTATTTACCGTAATTTTGTATGCTTTGTTAGCCTATCTTGCTTCTGTTTTTGGGCCATCATCAGAACTGGAAGGGGTCATATTTTGACTCCCTGGACATATTTCATTAAGGGTCTTTGGCTGTTTGATGCACGTTTTGTATACTTCATGTTATAGCCCTCTTGTGGCCTTAATCTTGCATTGCATTTTGAGCATGTTTGCATATTGATTTGGGGGCTGTCATCTACTGTGAGTAGTCATATTTTTGGTCCCTCACCAGTGTTGTAGAAGGGACTTTTCCTGTTTGGGCTTTGCATCATACACTTGCCATGTAAATCATGCTAGCTAGTCAAAATCACATGCTAATTTAGCCAAGCATGCTAGCTTATTTTGGCTACATTTCATACATGTTTTAGCATTATTTTGGGCTGCATGAGGACTGTTTGTGGCTGTCTTCTTCATTCGAGCATCGCTTTGCATGCTTATAGTGTATTGCATCTCACTAGCTTTAGTGCTTAAGTCCTTAACAATGCATTACATAAATGTTTGCATGCTTTGGAGTCATTTTGGAGTCATTGGGCATGCCATTTCAGATCTGAAACATGCACCATTATATGCTATGTTTCATCATTTGCCATGCCTTGTTAGAGTTGCATGTTGTATCTTAGGATAGATCCATACATTGGACATGTTTGTGTGCATTTCGGTTACCTCATTTCATTTAATGGCCGCTGGTTTTGGCATGCCATGTTTGTTTACATGTTTAGGTTGCGCGCCTAGCATACATTGCTCATTTGCATGTTCATGTTGCATACTTAGCCGCCATGCCTAGGTTGCATTCCATTGAGCTTGCATCCCTTGCCTCTTGACCAATCATGATAGGGGTTGGGGCCCTTTGGTGTGTTTTGTGCTTGCATTTCATTTGATATCAAAGTTGCTAACTTGGCTTTTGGGCCATCATGCATTGAAATGCGTGATTGATGGCCCGGGGGTCGAGGGCCATGCTCCCTTGAGTCCATTGCATGATAGGGAGCGTGTCCATGCATATATATGCCTGAAAATTCATGTCATACACTGCTTGTCTGCTGCTGCTGTCAAAACTGTCTCCTGCAGGAATTTTCTGCCGATCGGCAGTATAGAGTGCCGACTGGCACTATATGGGTGGCCGATAACCTCTATAGCAGCCGGTGATCACTCTAAACAGCCGGTGGAAATTTCTTCCAGCCGGTGGTACTTTTCAGTGTGTATAGAGGCTGTTCTGGGACTTTGGTAATTTTCAGAAAGGCAGGGCAATAAAAACAGAGGCAGCAATGGCATGGTGCGGGTTTCTGGGCAAGTCGGACTGAAGCATACATCATTCGCGCATCCCGAGGCGGAGGCCGTGGCCATCTCTTCTTTGCATTTAATTTAATTAGATTACAGGTCTTGTAATAATTTATTCGTTTATTTTTCTTGGACTATATTATTTATTTGGTCTCTCCGAGTGAGGGCAAATTTGTAATAAGTGTGGGTGAGTGCGGTGTATGTCTTCCAACCCCCACTTCTTTCTTCCCTTTTATTTACCTTCTTATGATGGTAGATTAGGGCATATTTATTTTAGCATACCTTATGCAACGCATGCGTGCATCCATGCATTTGTTTACATGCACCGGGCTCGGTACATCATACAAACTACATTGTATTTCAATTTCCAAATTGAATACGTGTTACTTGTAGCACTTCACATGCCATGATTAGGATAGCCGAGCCTGCCTAGATTACATCTTTGCATGTGTTGCATTAGACATTTTAGTATGCTTAGGTCCATACATGGATTTCTAATGAGCTTCTGTTTTGGCTTGGAGTACTAGGTGAGCTTTTATGCTTTAGCATCCTTGCATGTGTGTGAGTGTTGCCATAATAGCATGATTACCATGAGGCTAGCTGCTTATGTGATATAACTGCTTGAATGCCTGTGGATGGAGGTTGAATTACCTAAATTGGGATAATGCATTAAAACTGTGAGTTTTAAGCCCACTAGATAGTGGCAAAACCTTCTTTTATAAAAGCCCACTTGAGGGTGGCAAAACCTGCATTTTAGCCTACTTGCGAGTAGCAAACCATTTTTAAAATAAACATAAAATGTTTTGTTCCAACTTAGGCGATTTGGTCTATACTTGTTTGATGTGCGCATAACGTAGTAATTCTAGGCTAATAACCGGAATAAGAACATATAAGGTTTTCAAAATAAGATATCACGGTTAGTAGAGGCCGGTCTTCGGACCGGGCGAAAGGGGGTGCTCATAGCTGACCTTCCCCGATCGTACCCAAGCTCCCGAGCCAAGACAACTTTGGTGATGACGGACACGTGGCCTTCGGCACCAAGTCAGGGTTTCCTAAATTTCCCATTTTAAAAATATTTAGGTGGCGACTCTGTATCTGGCAAAGCAGTCCATGTTTGGCACTACTTTTCAAAAGAATCAGTTTTTCTTCAAAACGATTTGCCAGAGTTGGACTCTTTGGTTCAGATTTAGAACCGCAACACAAAAAGGAGAGTCCGAGCTGTGGCGAGGTCCCCCGCGGGCTTGTTACACATATTCTCAGGGTAAGTGCCAGGAAGGTCTCCTAAGTCTGTAAAAATGTCTTCAAAGGAGACATCCCCTCGGCCTGAAATGGATGGAGGGTTGGATGAATTGAGTCCGGCTTCCCCAAAGGCCAAGTTTAAAGCCTCGTCTACCTTAGCTTCCGACTGGTTCGGTTCCTCGACGACCGCTTTGGCTACTTGTTCTTCCACCTGCTCCAAATCGGAGGCTTCCAAACCAATCTGCCTTAGGTTTTTGAAGTTAGGGAAAATAAGGGCCGTAAGATCCTCTTCGCCTCTCGGAATTAGAATGTTGTCTGCCGCCGAAAATGTTACGTAAGTCGGCTTGTATCGCAGGAGAATGTGGGCCGCCCTCCCTTGTTTCTGAAGGCTTGGACGGCCAAAGAACTGTAGTGCGATTTTAATTTCCGCAAGTACAGCATCATCGGTTGAAACCAACACTTTACTCAAATCGTTGCCTGCATAAACAAAACGGTAAGTACATAGAAGGAAAGCCGAATACATATATGATAATAAAAAAACAAAAATGAGCTATACAGCCACCTGGTTCGCCTTTTCTCCTTGGCACGGGATCTAGGCGATCTTCACCCTCGCCGAATTCCCAATTGCCTCGGATAATGACCATTACATCGTCAATACGCTTGCCAGAGTTGGAAAGCATAGTCACTAAGTGATGATCGGTATCCTTGGCCCTGAGAAAATAGTGTCTCAGCCGACCAGTAGACTTGGCTAAGGAATAACAATGCCGAATTGCAAGTATACCAAGGTTAATCCTAAGGCGTCGGTTCAACTCTATAATCCCCATTATGATTCGGAAAAAATTTATGTTAGGTTGGGAAGGGATTAGCCCCCAATGTCGAAGGACGACCCTTAAAAATGGGTGAAGGGAAAAACGGACTCCGTCCTCAGCAATCGATAGGAGAGGAAAGATGATTGTACTCTCATCAGTCCTCTCCATATCAGTGGTGCTATCTGCCACGAGTGACAGATGGACGTCGTCGAGGATGGAATAATGGCGTTCGAAGCCGGAAATTCGATACGCAGAAAGAAATTCTTTCAAATGTTTTTCCATCCTAGCCAGCCTAAGGATTAATCAAAACTAAAAATAAACAAGGAAATGGGATTCGAAGTGAATGAGAAGAAAACTTACAAGAGGCAGAAGAGACAATGAGAAACAAGAGGAAGTTGCAGAGGTCGCGAAATAGAGGTATATTGAAAGGCAAACTAGAAGCTTTGAGTATTCAAAAATAGGCGGGAAGATGTAATAATACCTGAAAAGCGTGTGCTCTGACATACGTTAGAATGAGGTTAGCTGTCGTTCTTTCCTTGACTTTTCAAATTCGAAACCAAACATACCGACTAACTGACGTTAATAGGATGTTTGGGGGGCAATTGTGGGAGTCGAATATTGTGGGGGCAATAATGCTAAATAATAGTATGAGGACAGTCAAGGACGAAATTTGTATTCAGCTTCATCCTAGACGATCACAGGGCCGAATAGACTAATTGGCATTCCAACTAGCCGAACAAAAGCCGAATAAATAAACGTGCAATGGATTAAGGGTGGGCCCGACCCTGAGGTCCAAAGGAAAAATATAAATAGAGGAGCATTAGCCAAAGAAAGGTATGTGAGAACAAGTTTAACTTGAGATATAAGCAACCAAAAGAGTATGCACTGACTTATCCGTCGAAGTGCTAATTCCGACACCCCCGACCGGAGTGTTCATTCCTTTTCAGGTGACTAGCTGAGGATCACGAACGTCCTATAGGATCCAAAGAGTATTTCCAAACCACTTCTCCATAGATCATTTAAACGTTAATTAGCCTTGTGATAATCGCTTTTTCATGTGTTAAGTGTTGTGTGAATTATGTGATAAAGAGATTAATTCTGATTCAGAAGAGCTAATATGAGACCTTAAATATTTAATTTGTTATGTATAGGATTGATTTATAATCATGATATTCGCATATGAGTCATGTCTCATGTTTAATTGCATGTATGAGAATTTAATTTATGATAGGACAAATTTGTTTGATTCACAAATTTTCAAATTGATTGAGAAATTTTGTATGAGACTTCACAATCTAAATTGACATGTGTGTGATTAATTTATTGCTATGAAATTTAGATATAGATGATTATTTCATGTTTAATTGCAAAATTTATATGTTTATAAGTTTTTGATTCAGTGATTTAAATATGACTGAATAATTGTAATTTAATCGGTATGAGCCTAATTCAAGTTTAATTGTGTAATTAAGGGTTGTATATGATTAGATTAACTATATTTAATTAGTTTGATGAGCTATTTTATGTTAATTTTAATTTGGTAAGTTAACGCCCTATTTGGGTGATTTAGTCATCTTTTTGGGTTAAATAGAGATGTAGAGTGAGTTAGTGTTAGCTTGTATGTTTTATGTTGAGAGGTTAGAGAGAGGGGGAGGAAGATGAGAAGTTAGGGCTTCTTGATTTCTTCATCTTAAAGTAAGATTTCTCTATCTTTTTCATGTTTTGATCTTATTTTGCATGGATTCACATACTAGAGCTTGTATTTTGGGTTTTGTAGAGAAGTTCATGGAACTTTGCAATCTAGGGTTTGAGATTGATGAGTTCATGCATCTATCTTGTGTTTCATCCTTGTATTCATGCATTTTTCATGATTTTATGAGAGAAATCATATATCAATCTTGTTTTGTAAGATCAATTGCATGTATATGGAAGTTTTGAGGAGAGATTTCATGAGTTTTGTTTGGAATAGATGGATTCTCATGTAATCACTCACAATCATCCATGTATCATAACATTTATTGTAGATTTAAGGTAGAAATCTTGTATTGATTTTGTTTATAGCATTTGTTGCATGTGTATTTGAAGATTCAAGAAAGTTTTATCATGTTTAAAATAGCGAATAAGAGATTTTGAAAATTTGTTTTGAATCTTGAATAAATCTTTCAGTTGATGTTATCTAACATTTTTTTAGAACTTTATGACTCATTTGATGAAAGGAATTTGAAGTTCGTTAATGATTTTTAAAATAAATTTTCATGTTAAATCTACAAATCAAAAAACTTGGAGATTGTTTTGAATCTTGAATTATTCTCTCAATTGTTTTTACTTATTTTTCGAGCTTTGGGACTCTATTAAGGTTGGTTAATTGAGTTTGAGAAGATTATTTCGAAGATGAGTTTTATGTTCAAATTTATGAAGCAGAAATCATTAAATTAGGCTTGATTCATGGATTAAGTTTTCAATTGACCATGTTTTTCATGTTTTCTTGCATATGGGACCCCTTAGGACATCTAGAACTTGCATTTCAGCACTCTATGAGCATGTTAGCAATGTTTTGAGTTAGGCATAAGGTTGAAGTTAGGTTTAAGCTGTTTGTTGCATCGTTTTTGTTCTAATTCTTCAAGTACCTACTATGTGGGATATGTAAGTCTTGCGCCGAGTGTTGAGCCGTCTATTTAGAGGTTTTTTCATCTTTTCTTCTTTTGAAGTAGGGATTTCTAATTCTTTTTCAATACTTCCATTTATGGATAGGTTTGTGGTATTTTCCTTATACAAAATTTATCTTTTATGCATTTTGTGATAAATCAAGAAATGGGGGTTTGGGTTTGATGTTCAGGGGTTTATCTTCTTGGGTTGGGTTATGATTTTGCGTGAATGATGAATAGAAGAGTTGGATTAAAAAAGTGTTTTTGTGAAAAGCTTCAATTTCTTCCAAAGTTTGGCTCATTAAAATGGTTGATGGTTTTTACTTAAATTGACAGTGGCATCATAAAGTTGAGGTGTTAAATTGCACATATCCATGTTTAATTGAATTTTGAAAATGTTTGGAAAATCCATGTAAAAATTGTGATTAAACTCTTGTTGATATTCTGAGTTGTGCTATGAGATGAGATTGAGTTCAGGGATTTTGAATTGTGAATTGTATTGATGATATGAGATTTGTGATGAAATAATGAAGTGGAGATTTAAGAAATGAGTTGAGTTATGTTGAGTTGAGTTGAGTTGAGTTGAGTTGAGTTGAGTTGTGTTTAGTTGAGTTGAGTTGTGTTGAATTGGGTTGAGTAGTGTTGTGTTGTGTTGTGTTGTGTTGTAATGGGTACTTGCGCGGGGAGTCAAGATGCCCAATTGCCCTGTCTGCGCACATCGCCAGAAAAATGTGGGAAAATGTTTTTGGGTGTCCATGAGTGTCATGACCCAAACCCGCCCCCTATGGATTAGAGTCATACCCAGCCAGTAATCATGAGATTACCAATGGCTTCAGTCATAAATCAAATCATATTTAATAATAGGGGGCCAAGCTGCGGAAGCAAAACTTACAAAAAAAATTGTCCAACGAGCTATGCGTACATGGTTTAACCAAAAACTTTCTCATATGTGTAATAACTCACAATACTCAAATATCCATATTCTGTATTACATAAGTCCATGATCATTTAATAGTCAGCATTTAACAGAATTCAAAACCAAGGTTACACAAGTTCGATCATACGTGATCTCAAAAGAACAAAAGTAGGTAAAACAAAAGTAAGGCCTCTTGCACGAGGCGACCTTGGTTGACCTCTCAAAACTTGGTTTCTCATAGCTTACTAGGGCTGGCGCTGGATGTCCCGCTGCTCACCTACATACATATAAATAAAGGGTGAGCTAACGCCTAGTGAATAATACCAAAGTAAAGAAGTTCATGAATGAGATTCACTTAATCATAAGTTACAAGCCAAACTTGTTGGCCGATACCAACGTAAAATGACCTTAGGTCCAACACATCATATATCATATCCATGTTCATATACCAAACGACCTCGGGTCCAACTCGTACTTGCAAAACGACCCTTGGTCCATTACATGCAAAACGACCTTGGGTCCAACGAATCCATTTTCACATTTAAATGCACTCATGACCCATGATCATGTTCACATTCACCTTCGCATTCAAAACAACCTTAGGTCCAATTATTCCCTTATTCGGAATGGCCTCTGGCCCATTCAACGGCCTCTGGCCCATTCAACGGCCTTTGGCCTATTCCATTCAATAGTTATACAAAACGGCCTTAGGCCCATTTCATATTCATTCAGAACGACCTTTGGTCCATTCAGGTGATTTCATACTTATCAATTCCATTATAGTCTTGCACAATCAGACGAATAGAATGCTCATTCATAATTCAAATTCACAAGTCCAGAACACTTACATATAGCAGCATTTAAAAATAGCATATATGAACATATATTTACTAAAGTATTACTCACTGTGTTTCGGTGCTTGATTCGTCCTTGCACTCGACCCTACATAATTCATAACACATTTGGGTCATAATACAATTCAATCCATTCTTTAATTTTCTTAATGTTCTTAGGCTTCTTTCATATTCTTTAATTCATTTAGCATGCTCAATACATGCCTAAGAGTGCTTAGAAATGAAAGAGAATGGAAAACGAAACATAAAGCATTCTTTCAAAATTTCTGAAACCGGGCTCTCCGCTTGAGCGCAACTTTGGTCGCTCAAGCGGATTGCAAATCTTTGTAGCAATACTAGTTACACAAATTTCACGCTCGAGCTAGATTTTTGACGCTTGAGCGAGGAGTCTTGCAAAACAGGGTTCGCTCAAGCGTAGAGTTTGCCGCTCGAGCCACTGTGCAAAACTTTGCAAAACTTCTGGGAGCTCGACTTTCACGCTTGAGCGACACTTTCCTGGCTCGTGTGGACAAGTCAAATTCTGGGTTTTCCAAAACTCTGTTTAAAGCTCAAAACTCAATTCCCAAGGCCAATTTCATGCATAACTTACCCAAAACTTCAAAGACATATATTTGAACATTGATACTTGAAGAATTACATTTCTTATACATGAATTTCATGAATTGGCAAATCATCATTTTAAAATCCACGCAAGCATGAATTCAACTTAACTCCCATCTATCATCATTAAAATATGGGTTTGAGTTCTATAGCTTCAAAAATCATGCAACCAAGTTCCATAGTCCTATAATTCATGGATGCATGTCTAACTTGTCCACTAATTCTACATGTTCAACATGCTACAAGCTCAAATGTACATATTCATGGTAAAAGCTTACATGCATGTCTATACAAACTTCAATTTCATCATATTCAGCTCAATTCTTGTTCTTGGTCACATATCATGCTAGAATTCATGTAATTATGGACTTAAATTCAAGAATTTGAGTTCATTTACTTACCTAGGAGCTATAATCTTCCAATTCCTAACTAGTTCTTGAGTTATCTTTCTTAATCTTCAAGCTCCCTGCCCAACTCTCAAATTTTGTCTTCACTCTCTCTCTACAGTGTAACTTCAACCAAGTATGAAATGAGCTCAAAAGGATGAGCTTAAGTGTATATAGGCCCTTATATAGACTTGCCTAATCAAACTTGATTAAGGCTAGTTAACTATGCTTACTTCAATTGATTTATCCAATTAATTTAGTTCAAATCAATTTTTAATTAAATTTCACCATGGGTTCTAAAAATCATGCTAATCATAAAAATACAGTCAATTTCAGTTTCTGTTGCCTCGACAACCTTCAATTGAATTTTTATAGCAGAAAATCAAACAGATTTTCCTACGGTGAACAGATACAAAATGACAAACACATATAATCATATAATTAGCACTCAAAATCATATCAAGCTCATAATTATAATCATAATTAAGATCAATTAACATAACATAGAGTTGGGTTATCACAACGAGCCTGCTAGTTTTATAGTCGGCAATTATGGAAAAACATTGTTTTGAGTGTCCACGTCTCCACCGTTTTTGGAGTCGACAAATATGGGAAAAGATATATTTTTGGGTGTCCAATTGCCCTGCCGTATCAAGCCAACACATGTGGAAAAACATAAATGTCAGGTGCCTGCTATCCCGCCCTATCAAGCCGACAAAAAGTGGAAGGTGTTGTGAGTTGGGTTCCTGCTATCCCACCATAACAAGCCGCAAAAGGTGGAACGTATTGAGAAATGTGTTGAGTCGGCGATAATATGTATGACTCGTAATGAACTTATAAAATTACAATTTGTTATGTGATTTTGTATAGAGGAGAAATGCATATAGAAATTACTTGAAAAGAATGAAAAATGAAATGGTAATTGGGTAAGGGGTTGATGATGATGAACTCACGGGGTTGTTTTGTGACCAAAAGTGAAGATTATGAGTTTTATTTTGTGAATAATAGTAATATCAATTTGAGTTAAGGATTGTGGTGGTAATTGTAGTATAATTGGGTTGGAAGTTTAAGTAAAAAGGAAGAATCTTGTGTGAACTTGTGAAAAATGATTTTATGAGGGATGAATCCTTTAATCTTTTAAATGATGAGTCTTCTTAATAAGATGTTTTAGAAAAGAAAATGAGAAAAGAATGAAGTAGGAATACCTTTATCTTTGTATATCTATGATTTGTTCTGTTTATGTGGTATCTTCATAGTCATAGCTATGTATGAGTTGAAATTTTGTTTTGAAATATATAAAAGAGAAAAATGGGGCTTTCGCTCAAGTTTAAAATGTTTTGAGTATGAATTGGTGAGTAATCTATGATGATTTGGAGACTTTGTGAAAAAGACGAGGAAAAGCCCTAATTTTCTTTAAAAACTCAATGTCACGACCCAAACCCGCCCCTATAGGTTTAGTAACGTAACCGGCCAGTAATCTTCAGATTACCAAAGGCCTCTTAGCAGAATAACAAAATATAAGGGGCTGCGGAAGCAATTATTCAAAATATAAGGTCCATAGAGCTGTGGAGACATACATGAACAGATAATAGTTTAAACTTATATAATGTCAATTTCCTTACACACAATATCATAAGGGACTTCTCCCAATGTATAGGTAGATAAGCCAAAAGTAAAACAAAAGAACATCTTTATCAAGACCACAAAACTTGACTTCTAAAGTGGAACCTCCTCGGGAGGCACAATAGTTGGCTGACTCCAAAAACTTTCCAGGGAGAAGCTTAGGCCTAGTCACGCGCTTGCTCACCTACATACATAATATAAGTAGTGAGTGAAAGCCCAGTGAATAATAACAAAGTAAAGGGTTTGAATGAATGATGTTCCATAACTAGAGCAATTCACATAAACAAATTCATATTCATTTTCTTATTTAAGTTAATAACATAAATTGGGATTTACACTTAATCTTACATCTGTTAGCACTAACAGATCATATACAGAGTATCAAAGATCATACTTGTTGGTTTCATAGAGGAACCTCCGGCCGGGTACGAATAACTTGTCAGTTCTATAAAGGAACCTCCAGACTGGAAACAGATAACTTGTCAGTTCCATAAAGGAACCTCCAGCTGGGTGCAGATAACTTGTCAGTTCTATAAAGGAACCTCTGGTCCAGGTACAGATAGCATACTTGAACTACAAAATTAATGCCACAAATATTTCTTAGAATTGAACAATCATTCATTATACAGGACATAACATTACATAAAACAGATCTTATGCCATATACAGAAAATATATAAAATTGAACATAGCTTTACTACATTATTACTCACAGAGGGCTCCACTTGTAGAACAGACAGAGCAGACAACTCAGATAATTTGTGGCGCGTGACCTACAACATAACAGATATACATATTAGAACACACATCCGGATAATACTTATCTTGTTTCACTTCGTTCTTAGTGTGTTTCAGGGTTCTTATCCTCATTAACATGTCTTAATCTTGGCCTAGGAATGCCTAGGATGCAATGAGAATGCTAAAATGCACTTGAACACATTTAACAATACTTGTTGAAAACAGTGGTCTCGCTCGAGCGCAACTTCCTTCGCTCGAGCAGACATGCAAAATGTAAATGTTCGCTCGAGTGCAACTTCCTTCGCTCTAGCGGTTTGTAACTCTGGAAAAAGTACTGGTTGTATGATTTTCACGCTCGACGGTCACTCGAGCTTGAGACTCAGGTCCTCGCTCGAGCACAACTCTTGTCGCTCGAGTGGTCTGCAAAACATGTGAACTTCTGGGAGCATGCATTTCACGCTCGAGCAGAGGTGGAAATCACAGAGTGGTCGCTCGAGCACAAGTTCTGTCACTCGAGCGGAGGCTACAAATTCTGGAATTTCCAGACTTTCTTTCAAGTTTCAAAACTCAAATTCAAAGCCATAAATCATGTTCTTTTGGGCCAAAGCTCAAGAAAACATGTCCAAACTTGGAAAACATTGAGAATTAAAGACTATTTCATGAAATTAAGGCCCATAAACTTGTCAATTGAGCAAGCTCAACCTTGAATTGTGAAAACATAACATGGATATGACATGCATGAAGTGATTTGAGCTCCAAGTTTCCAAATCATGAGCGAATGAGATGCTTCAGTCAAACACATGTTGGGTTCCTTGAACAAAACTCTAGCATGAACTTGCATGTGGAAATTCTTGGTTTGAATTCATTTCTTCAAGTTTAACTCAATTCTTGTATCATCCAACTTAATTCTTTAGAGTTCATGTCCTACACATCATAATTGTACAATCTAAGGGTTGAATTCTTACCTAGGCTTGCCAAGATGTGTTCTAGAGCCTTAATTCTAGAGTTTCCAAATCCAATGCCTTCAACTCCTAGCAATTCACCCCTCTCCTAGCTTGATCTCAAGTTTCTTCCGTCTCTCACTCTTTCTCACATTTTTCTCTTGAAAGACGAGGGATTGAGGATGTAAAGTGTAGTAAGGTGTTAAAAATGGCCTTATATAGGCTCAATTAGGAAGGTTAATTAATTTAAGTTAAGGACAACTAATTGGAATCATTTATTCTAGTTATTCGATTCTGAATCGAATTTCAATTCAACCTACCATAAACTTCTAAAAATCCCAAATAACACATAAATCAAGTTAATTTCTGAATCGAATGCCGATAAGGCCTTCAATTCGCGGAACAAAACAATAACATGAACAGATCTTTCTACGATGAACAGATATTAATACAATTAATGTAAACAATTAATGCAAAATTCCACTTTAATTACTTATTAAACCTTCGTAATCATGGTTTATATGTTAATCATGGGTTGGGGTTGTTACACTCAAGATTCGAAATTTTGGTCTAAAGTGGGTTTTCAATCAGGTTGAGGATTTAATTCATAATTGAAGACGAATGTTTATTTGAAAGAGGGATTTGAAATCAATTGTAAATATTTGAGAAATTGAATTGAAATGGGTTTACATTCTTGATTTAAGTTGAATTACTATTGATGATAGAAATGTTGAAGTGATGTAACGGATAGACAAGAGGGAATAAAGTGTACAACGGTTGTTTTTGAATGTAAGGGGAACTTGGACTTTAATGTTATAGAGTTATTGTTTTAGAACTATGAGATTCCTACTAGGCATTAGTGCTCATTCCACGTTGATGAACTTCACAGGTAAATGAAAATTTCAAATATCAGGACGTGAAATTTCCTTCTTGTGCAATCTTATGATTTTATTTTAAGGTTGTAATATATATTTGTAGTTCATAGATCAGTATTTTCCTTGTATGTAATATGGATGTAAGCCTTAGGGCATTTCTTTTATCTATATGTAAATGACACTGTTGTGTAATGAGAGGGTACAAGTATATTTATTTATCCATCAATTCAGCAAAAGATGAATTATCATTTGTAAATGGACTTAATTAATACTTGGGGATTGCTGGTGCAGCAAAGTGTGAGACTTATCTATCAGCTTTCCTTGTTTGTTGGTTGTGCAAATTTGTTCTACCCTATGGGGATGGTGACTTGATTAGACCTAGGGTGTTTAAGGTTGCTAGTATGATGGCTCGTGGTCATTTGTTCAGACTTGCCATTTCTGTACTTGCTAGCATCTACAAAGGGCTAAATAAAATTACTTCTTTTTCTGATCCTGGAAAGTGCGACGCCATTTTCCCTGTCCATTATGTTTATGCTTGGTTAGAAGAGTATTTCAACACACACTTTAATATTGATTCTGCTCTGAAGCCCCAAATGACGAGATATGCTAGTGAAAGGATGGCCAAACATTTGAAGAGTCAAAAACCTATGACTCATTTAAATCATGCAAAGATATGACCTTGCACCATTTCACGTATAGCGAGGGCAATCCTAAGGAATTAGTTAATGACGGTCATCTTTCTAACTCAAATTTGGAGTACTTCATTTGTATCCGCTCAAGCTATTTGACTTTGCGAAGTTTGTCCACTACGGTCATTGAGCCATACAGTCCTCACAAGGCAATTTGGTTTTATTCAAGCCATCCCGGGTAAACTTAAGGTTGATCTTCAGGATGGTAGTTTACAAAACATTGTTCAGCATTGGGATTCTTGTGTTCATGATGGTACTCATTCTATATTGATGTTACCAGCACATTTTGATTCCCCATCTCGTTACATTACCAAGGCTTATTTGGAGTGGTGGTCCCAGCTTTATGTATGATATTTCTTCAACAAAGAAAATTATATCCCAAGGAGTAAACGCTCAGCTTCACCGAATCAAGAGATGGATAAAGCGAAGAAAAATACAATTGCTAAGCAAAATTCTAATCTTAAGACTAAGGAAATGGTTCGAGGAAGTGTTGATGGGACTCTTGGTGGAGTAGTAAATGAGGACCATAGTAATGGTGATCGTAATTCGCGTCACTTAGGGAGAAAATCTGGTACTGGCACCATTGGAAGGAACACCACTACTTTTAATGATGTGAAGTCATTTTTTATCGACGTTCCTAGCACTTCTCAACCAATGGCTACCAGTGTTATACCGGTAATGACAAAATCTATTTTTTGTCATTTCAATTTATTGTGCCCTTTATATATATATATATATATATTATAACTCCTTTTTAATTCGTTTTGACAGTTGCCAAATGATGACTTTGATTTGGCGTTTGGCAATGAGGACATGAGACTTCTTAATGAGTTCTCAAATAATGAAGAATCAGTTCATAGACCGTCAGCCTTTGATTTAGTGATTGGTCGTAAGGGTTGTCTCTCAGTTGACCCAACTCCAATTATGCAAACTCTTTCCTTGCATACTGCTCCTATATTGAGTCAAGTTGCACTTTCTGTGGCTTTTACCATTGATACAAGAAGCATGATCCTTAATGCTCGTTGCTCAGCAGCTTTGATACTTGATAACCATATTAAAGGCTTATTGAGCAAAACTCCTATTCAAAAAGTTCCAGCATTGGGCGGCTCCAAAAGCTTTATGATGAGCTCTTAAAGCTTCAGATAGACTATTCTCCATTGCAAAGCCAGATTGAGAAGTACATACAAAATGCTACTACGTACATCTCTATGAAATCAGCGTTTGCTCAAGGGATGACTTCAGAGCTACAGGATTAGCGTTTAGCGGATGTCAGTCAATGTTTTACTCATGCTCTAGCTCTTGAGAATGAAGGAATTGAGTAGGCTCACTCGCTGAAGTCTAACTTAGGTAGCCTTACAACAAAGAAGGCAGAATTGTTAAAGGCATTGGACCATTTAAATGAACAATTACAACAACTAGAGACTACAATTAGTGTTGTTGAAGCTGAAGTAGTTTAAAGGCGAGCCATTGTTTCCACCTTAAGGAAAAAAAAAAGTATACTCCTTAGAAGAGTATCCTGACAATTACGGACAGTTCACTCAAATGTGTGTAGATCGTTTTTTGACGTGGTAAATAGGACTATAGGAAGAGAGCCGGCAATCAGCTCCGGCAAACTTTGTTCCGGTATACGAGAAAGAGAGGGCGTTAATATCAAAGCTAAGGTGTTTGAACAGAAGGGTTAGCAGAGGTAAATGCATAAAATAATACTAGATCGGCCCTCATATACTAGCCCCTTTAATTCATTTCATTTTTTAAATAAAGAGGTGAAAAAATGGGCAGAAAATAATATTTTGTTTATAAGTCAGAATTTTGTAAAATATGAACTATGTCAAAATTATTGTTTCTCTGTTTACAGTGAAGACGACAACATTAGATTAGGGATATACAGGAATAATATACACGAATTACATACTAACGAAGAACTCTCCTCCGCCTCTGATAACAGGATCCAGAACAGCGGTCCATCCGCCCAATATCCCTCTACCTTGAAGGACCTTCAAGAACAAGAGAAACCGCCTGGGTTAGAAGTCTCAGCCGCCACAACTACTTCTCTGGCAGAATAAGTTTCAAGGATTATAATCAAGACATCGTCTACAACGTCATACACGACATCAAATACTCGACAATCCGAATTAAGAATTTAGTAGGTTGCCAGAGAGACTTCCATGTATTTGTTAAATTCCAACCAGATCTAACCATTACAGGAGGAATTCATTGTATTATATTAACTAATAGGAACAGTAGTTGGTTAGATGCAATGTCCCTAAAAATGAGAGAACGGTTTCATGTAAATGTAACCACTGTTATGATTAATGAAAAATTTTATTAATTTTATTTATGTAACCACTCAAACTTTTATTTACTTACTACATTTCCCTTACCGTGAACTATTACATCTTTAGAGTCATCAATATTTTTTACACTAATTATTACATTTCGTAGAATATCAGGAAATTTTGCGGGGTCCGTAACAACTGATCCTCTCTGATCAACTTCCTCTTTTCTAACACCAACTTCCAAAATAAACGGACCAGGATCAACATCACTAGTACCATCACCACCTCTGCTTACATCAATCTCAGACAAACTCAGATGACCTCTGCGTTCATGAATAACTGAACCACTTTCCCTAAAACCTCCTAACAATAAATCTCTTCGCCTCTTCGGTAAACCCACAAATATAGTCCGTGTCAGAATTGGAATAGCCATGGTTGGAGCACAATGCCAAACATCAACATTACCATTAGTATATTTTTTAGATAACACAACAATAGATGGGGCTCTCATCTGCGAATCTTCTAGCATCTCACTCGTAGAATACTTCAAATACCCCTTCATTTTGCATTACGTAATACCCCTTTTAATGTTCGAATCTGCAAGTCGATACTTAACTATCCATGGCACTTGTTTGTCGTTAATGGAACAATAACCATTCCCATAATAAACTAATTCACACTGACAGTCCACGGGGAAAATAAAGTACGCTTGCAAACTGTCATTACTATCTAACCTCCTATCAAATACATTTACTCTGACCAACCCACTAGCATTGGGTGCGCAAAAGAGGGAATATTTTATCAATATTTTATCAACCTTAATACTCTTTTGTTTGTATCTCAACCTTAACTGAGAAAATAAGTTAGGCAACGCAAGTTCAATACAACTAAAATCACTTGCTGAAACACCTTTAACAGCACCAGTTTTATATCGGCCACCTCAATTCACCTGCACACTACAAATAAAAATACATAAATTTATAATTCTAAGCAGTTTTAAAGTACATTTGACTCCTTAACGTAATTTTGCATTGATTTCCACTAACAGTAGCAGCCACTAAATATATGGCACCTTTCTGAATACTTCTAACATTTCCTAATAGCGTATCTTTGTAGTCCATCCAAACATCAACTGGGAAGAACCAGTCCACAACTTCTATTCCGTGACGAACATACTCTTTGTCCTTGCCACTAACGAGCTTGAATCTCATTTTCTTTAGCATCCGAAACCTGTCAAACTGGTCAGGATCAACAATCCAGGTATCGGGTTTACTCTCACCAACTCCAATAAATATCTTGTCAAGTGTGGGGATAAAATTTGACGGACTATTATCACTTATGACGAAAAACAATACGTGGTGAACCACAGCTTCCTCTTTAGCTTCTTGTCCTAATTGAACATTCCTAATTAATTTTATAGCCTTAACCACGATCTTGTCTGATTGACGGTCACATCTTTTGTTACCCAACTCAATACCATTCATCAATCTTGCCACACCTTTATTATCAAATTTAACGTCCATTAATTGTTCATCGTATAGTTGCAACTTCCTTACTCCCCTCTTAGTCTTCTTAATATATCGGGAAATATTCTGAATGTACCGTCTGCAAATATATGCCACCTTAAAAAATGCACGACCATGGTAACTACGCTTATATCCACTTGCCGCCAGTGTCCTTGATCTCCGATAAACAAGGAGAGTCCAATACTGGCTGTTTACTTCTCCTTACATTTTTTTTATAAAGCACTCCAAATCTTTTATCCTACAAATTCTGCAGATTCTCTTACTTCTGCTAACCCTTCTGTTCAGACACCTTAGCTTTGATATTAACGCCCTCTCTTCCTCATACACCAGAACAAACTTCAATGGAGCTGGCCGCTGGCTTTCTTCCCACAGTCCTATTTTCCATGTCAAAAAATGATCTACATACATTTGAGTAAACTACCCGTAATTGTCGAGATACTCTTCTAAGGCGTACAACATTGTATACCAATACAATCAACAAAAAAGAAAAATAGAAAATGAGAAACGAAAAAATGTACTAAAAAACGACGTCACCACAATAGCTATCCCACTGCAAAAGCATATTCCTCTCTACTATCAAATGTTTTCTGGTACCAAATAAATAGCAAAAGTGGCTAGCATGTAAGGATGAAGATTCCCCATTCAAAATAATTCAAAAGCATAATCATTTTCTCACCTTTGCTTTTATGTCAATCATTCTGAAAATATCTTTACTTTACAACCACGCAAATCACCATAAACGTGACACGTGTATAGCACTATCTGGCAAAAGGAATCAAAAGCACTCACACAACTCACACCTGGGCTCGGGTGTGACTTCCTTTTAACCCCATCCATACACGTGTCCACAAGTACATGAATGGACGGCCCAGATCAGCGCGGGGGGAGGGGGGAGGATGCTGTTAATATTACTAAGGCGCCGCTCCAATCATACCAACTCACACCATTTACACCAAGTTTTTTAACTAATAGGGAGCCCTTGTACGACTAGTGTGAGTTTACTATTTACCATTACAAAATGCCTCGCCAAGCCTCTTTTCATTTCTATGCGAAGAATTTTTTCCTCACTTACCCACAATGCCCTTGCCCAAAAGAACAACTCTTAGAACTCCTCCAATCCCTTCTCCAACTAACCTGTCAACCATACTACATACTTGTCGCAAGGGAGCTCCATGAAAATAGAAACCCTCACTACAATAGAAGCAACTAAGGTGATAAGAAGCGAGGATATCAAAGTCGCCAACAAGTTAGAGCAACTCTTGAAAGTAGAAAAAGGCGAGATCTAGAGTTTACCATAGTTTCTATGATTTATTTTATTATTTATTATTATTATTATTATTTTTTATTTTACTTTTTTTTTTAAACAAAATGTAGCTTGAAACCAAATACTTCATTATAAAATAATTGCTCTAGCAAACACTTTATTTATGAAATAACTATTATAGTTCGAAGAAAAATACTCTTATTGTAAAACACATTTGGTTTATTGATTTATTAGCCATTCACGGTTTATACTCATATGGGCCAGAAGTAGTACAAATTTTTTTTTTTAACAACTTTATTTCATATAGGAAAAGAGCATCATGCAGTTTATGCTCATGTGATTAGGAGTGTTACATTCTTATGGATAGTAGCGCTTTAGAAACTTGCCATTGATAGGGTCAACTCTTATACCTTCTTCATCAACAATCTTGTATGCTCTGTTAGTGTAGACTTCAATCACCACATATGGACCATCCCACTGGACAAGAACTTGTTGCCGGTTCGGTGGGTAATGATGATAGGTCTTCGAACAGCCAACACCAATTCTCCAACTTGAAAAGACCGGGGTCTAACCTTCTTATTGAAAGCTCTGGAGAGTCGAGCTTGGTAACACTCAAGTTTTGTTGTACTTCTATTCTCTTCTCATCCAATGCTTCTAACTTAGCAAGGCGTAGTTTTGCATTCTCATCATCAATGAGACCCTCATGTATAGCTATCTTTAATGAATGAATCTAAGAACTGCTTCAACACCATACACAAGGGAGTATGGGGTGGCTTGTGTCGGGGTACGATGTGTCGTATGGTATGCCCAGAGATCTTCTCCAATTCTTTCATGTCAATCTCGCTTTGATTTAGCAACTACCTTTTTCTATAGGTTGCCTAAAGTTTTGTTAAACGCCTTTGCCAATCCGTTGGCAGGTGCATTGTACATTGAATAATTGTGTTGCTTAAATCCAAACCTTTCACAAAGTTTGTCCGTTAGACTGTTGTAGAAAGGCTTTCTGTTGTCGGTGATGCTGTAGCTAGGTACACCATATTGATAAATAATGTGGGATTTGATGAAGTCAACAACAGTTTCTTTCTTGACTTTTTTGAGTGGGACGGCTTCGGCCCACTTGGAGAAGTAATTTGTGGCGGCCAAGATGTATAAGTGGCCTGCAGAAGACTTGGTCAATGGGCTAACTACATCTAGACCCTATGCATCAAATGGCCAAGAGGCAATTGTCGAGTGCAAAGGTTCTGGTGGTTGATGGATAAAGTTTGCATGAAACTGGCAAGGTTGACACTTTCTTGAGTAGTCCAAAAAATCTTTAACCATTGTAGGCCAATAGTAACCCATCCTTTTTACTTGAAAGTGAAGTTTAGAACCAGACTGATGCGCTCCACATATCCAGGAATGGGCTTCTTCTATGGCTTGTTGAGCTTCATCATCTCCTAGGCGACGAAGAAAAATTCCTTCAAATGATCGTCAGAATAAAGTTCCCTTGTAATAGATAATTCGAGGAGCCCGACGTCTTATTTCAGTTCTATGGTGAGAATCATTAGGGAGTTTCCCTTGTTCAAGGTAGTCTATAGCTAGCATTCTCCAATCGTCGACTTTAATGGCTAGAACTTAAATTGCATTTGTTTCTACAAGGTGACATTCTAACAATTGTGGCAATACCTATCGTTGGCATACAAGGACACTAACTTGTTCACCTTCTAACAGTGCCGAGGTAGTTGCTAGATTGGCAAGTGCATCAACCATGCGATTCTCTTTCCTTGGAACATGTTCGAGTACCACCCCCTCAAATTTTTCAATTAGATGAGTTGCGTACTGAAAATGTGGGACTAAGTCATCTTTCTTGACTTCATAATCCCCCTGGAGCTAATTAATTATTAATTTAGAATCCCCATAGACATCCAGGTCAACAATTTTTAACTTTGTTGCCATTTGTAAACCAATGATTAAGGCCTGGTACTTAACAACATTGTTTGAGCAATTTTCACCAAGAATAAATAAGGCAAAATATGCCTCCATGATGAAACAAAAATGACACCTGCTCCTGCCCCTTCTTTCCTTGCAGGCCCATCAAAGAACATCATCCAAGATTGCAGGACTTCTATGAACAATACATCTTCATCAGGGAATTCCTGAGAAATTTCCCAATCAACAAGGATAGGATGGTTAGCCAAGAAGTATACAAGGGCTTTCCCTTTCACCACTTTTCTTGGTACGTAAATTATCGCAAATTCATTAAAGAGGAGAGACCATCTTGCTAAGCGTCTTGAGAGGATGGGCTTAGACATAACATACTTTATTTGGTCAGCTCTTGCAATGAGATACACCATATGGGCTTGGAAATAATGTCTCAATTTTGAGAAGCAAAAACAAGCGCCAAACACGTCTTCTCAATGGGTGAGTACTCGAGTTTACTTTTAGTTAATCTGTGACTCAAGTAATAGAGTGCTTGCTCTTTATTTTCTTTGTTATTTTTGTCCAGCATTGCTCCAAGAGACTCTTCTTGAGCAGCAATATAAAGTATCAATGGTTTCCCTTGAATAGGAGCTCCTAATACTGGTGGATGAAGCAAGTATCTCTTAATACTGTCGAAAGCATTTTGACATGCTTGATCCCAAACAAATGGAGCCTTTTTTTTCATTAGTCGATTGAAAGGTTGACAACGACCTACCAAGTTTGAAATGAATATACGAATATATGCCAAATGACCTTGGAGGCTTTTAAGTTCTTTCAGGTTTTTTGGTGGTGGCATCTTTTATATAGCATTGATTTTGGATTGATCAACCTCAATGCCTCTATGTCGAACAATAAAGCCAAGGAATTTTCCAGACGTGACTCCAAATGCGCATTTGAGTGGATTCATCTTTAAGTCATACTTTCTCAGCCGATTGAAGACTACACGAAGGTCCTCTAGGTGATCTTCCCTTTTCTTAGTTTTAACCACCAAATCATCAACATAGTACTCAACAAATTTATGGAGCATGTCATCGAAGATCTTTTGTATGTTGATAGGTGGCACCGGCATTCTTGAGTCCAAAAGGCATCACCTTATACATAGATGCCTTTTGTGGTACAAAATGCAATTAACTCTTCATCCTCAGGTGCTATCCGTATTTGGTTGTATCCTGAACACCCATCCATGAAGGACAACACCTCGTGTCTGGTAGTGGCATTTATCATTAACTCCATAATAGGAAGCAGAAAGTCATCCTTGAGACATGCTTTTTCAAATTTTGAAAGTTGACAAATATTCTAATTTGTCCATTCTTCTTGACTATTGGGACCATGCTTGATATCCACGTCGGATATTTTATTTCATGTATGAACCCAGCTTCGATTAACTTGTTAACTTCTTCTTCCACTTTGAGGATATGCTCAGGTCTGATGTATCGATGAGCCTACATTACTGGTCTCATACCATGTTTGATCCCAAAGTGATGGATAGCAACTTTTGGACTTAAACGAGGCATCTCCTTGTACATCCATGCAAAGACATCTTTATATTCGAGGAGTAGTTCAAAACATGTCTTTTCTTCCTCAGGCGTTAAGAGTGTTCCCATAAAGATTGGTCGAGGTTCATCAAAAGTTCCTAAGTTGAGTTTTTTCAAATTGTCAACAGTTGATTGCCCCCCATCTTCAAGTTTTGGAGGAACTTCTTGGAGATCATCATCCTCCTAATCTGAGCTAGAATCTTCTTCAACTGTTACATAGTGAGAAGCAACATGTTTAATTTCTTCTTCTCTTTTACTTTCTACTTGAGTCTTAATTTCTCCAGTTAGTATGATAGTGTGACGTCATGTGTTTCATGCGACAAGGAATCAAGCTTCTAGTCTCATCATCCTCCTTTGTAGAATTCAACTCAATTGTTGCTATGCTTCTCTTGTTCTTGCCTTTTCTAGGTGATGTATTCATATCACCAAGTTGAGCGAAAATGAACTTTCGTGATCAAGAAGTTTGTTTTTAATCCCCTTCCTCCGTAGTGCCTAATCTGTTAAAAACTGAAGGTTGAGAAATTCTACCGTCATTTGTCTTATCAACAGTGCTCAACCTATTAAAAACCGAGGTTTGAGGTGCAGGAGCTTCAATGCGGTGAAACACTGATACTTGAGGAGTTGGGCTCGGACTTTTGTCTTCCTTCACTTCTTCTATAGTGATATGTTGTATGTCTTCCTTCTTTTCTTTTCTCTTGGTAGAGATACAAATGGGTTCAGTTGGCATGAATTCGACTCCGATCTTTGGAGGGCTCACCCTGTACCCCTGTTGCCTTAACTTTTTCTGAGTTTCATTGAGACCATGAACTTTCTCACCTGTAACTTCAAGACTTAACTCTCCCAGTGAAGAGGGATCAACAAAGTCATAACCTGACTTGGCTAGAAGCTTGTAAGCTTGTAGATCAAACCCTTCCATTTGTCTTTCAGGCAAAGAGCCATGTTCGATAGAATTTTGCGCTGGCCTAACAAATCCCTTCAGTGGGGGTTTAATTAGGCTTGACAATCCCACTTGTGGAATTGGTATTGTTGCATCTTCTTTTAGTATCTGCAGATATTCTTTTATTGTAGGGTGAGCAAGGTCTCTAACTTTTGCGAACGCCGTGACTTCTTCAAATGGCAATTGTCCTTTTTTCTGTTAAGACTTCGGCATATACCTGAAGATTTTTGTCATTACATGGCCTTTTGAGGATGAAGACTGTTTTTGTGATGACACAACCTCAGGTGCTTTTTTGCCACTTGATATGTCTTCTCTTGAGAAGTCAAACACAACCTGTTTTTCTTCATTCATTTTCTCTTTTCTTGCAGAAGGGATTTCAACTAGGATAACTTTAGGTATCCCATTGGAATCCAAATAAAATTTTGCATCAGTGAAGTGAACCTCAATTTCTGTAAATGGCCTATCATCTGCTAGTACTGTCTTTATTCTACCTTAGTCAAATTTAAAACATTAATGGAGAGTTGATGCAACTACACCATTTCCATGGACCCAAGGTCGCCTAAGCAACAAATTATAGGACGTTCTTGCATCGATGATGTGAAACAAAGTACTATCCGTAAGTTCTCCAATGGTGAGGTTTAAACGAATCATACCAATCATGCATTGCCCCTCATGGTTGAAACCTTGAATAATCAGGCGACTTCGAGCTAACTCGCCAAGTAAGATTCTGAGTTTCTTCATGGCAAACTTTGGCATGATGTTTACCGCTAAGCCTCCATCAACAAGGATGCGGTTAACTTTTGTTCACTAATAAAGCCAGAGATAAACAATGGGCAATTGTGTGGCTTTGAACCTAGTTGAAGGTCTTCATCAATGCAGGTGATTGTTGTGCAATAAGGAACAGAAGTGATAGAGTTCACCTTGGGATAGTCTAGCTCATTAATGACAAACTCATATTTTTCAAGATTTTCTAACACTCAAACAAGTGCAAGTTGTACAGATCGAGAGAGTTGAGATGTTTCATGCAAACTAAAGCATGGGGGTAGTTCTTTCAAGGTTGTCAGGACATCAATTTCCTCCATATCTAGCGTCGCCTTAATGGCTTGAACTTGTTCCACATCTACTTCAATGGTTGAAACCATATAAACCGCCTCGACCAAGTCATCTGCAAAATACCCGACAGGAAAAAGTCTCACAGGATGACTGGGGTACGTGAGTTTTCTTTAGGAAGTTTATCTACTTGTTGCATCTTCTTTTCATTCCTTCTTTTGTCCATTACCTCTTTCTTGGAATGTCGATGGGAGTTCTTCTTTCTTTCTATTTTCTTGAGTGAAAAATGTTGAGTCTTGGACTTACTTCTTCGTAACTTCCTTCGTGTCACAAGAGTTCAACTTTCATCTTCCCCAACAGTTAAGACTTCTTCAAAACCATCATGGACATGCCTATCTTGATTTGGAACTTGAATAATTATAGGTTTAAGTGAACCAAACTGGATGATTTTGGGAATTGCTTTCACTGTTGGGATTGCAAATTGTGGCATTTTTGTCTTGGATTTTAATGATGGAGAATTTTGAGGTCCTACAATAACTGTCGTATGGTTGGATTCTTCCAATTCTTTAAGGTCCAAGAGGATTTTGTTCTTCATAGCCAAGTCCACAAGCAATTTCTTTAACATGAAGCACTTTTTAATAGGATGACTAACTATCCGATGATAGTGGCAGTACTTTGGATCTTTCACATGACCTATTTCTTCAGGGTGTTTGCACTCAGGGAGTTGAATGACTTTCTTTTCAAGTAAATCTTCTAACATCCCTTGTACGTCAAAGTTAGGAAAGGGATACTTCTTTTCTTGTAGTTCTTTCAGAGATGGGCGTGTTTCCTTCTTTTCTTCTTTTTTCTTGTCTTTTGTTGAAATCTTGATTGGAGTTGTGGTTACTACCATTGCTTCTTTGGTAGTACCTTGGAAGGCTTGCCTCCTTTTTTCACTTCTTTATTACCTTTCTTTTGTTTAGGAATGGGAAGGTCTTTCCCGCCATGGTTGGCTATGCTAATTTTCATGTCATGTGAACAGGTAGCTAACTCCTCAAATGTTCATGGTTTTATTCCTTGAAGGATGTAAAGGAGTCCTAGTGCATGCCTTGTATGCACATCTCCACAGCTGAGATCTTAGAGAGTCGGTCTTTGTAATCTAGACTTAGAACACGCCAACGGTTGATATAGTCTACTATAGGCTCATCTTTCCATTGCTCATTATTGGTTAATTCCATCATGCTTACCATGCGACGGGTGCTATGGAAACGATTAAGGAATTCACATTCTATTTGCTCCCAACTGTCGATTAACTCGGCTTCCAAATCAGTGCACCAATCAAAGGCATTTCCTTTGAGCGATCGAACAAATTGTTTGACAAGTAGATCTCCATCTATCCCAACATTGTTATAAGTTTCAACAAAGTGAGTGACATGTTGTTTAGGATTACCTTTTTCGTCGAACTGCTGGAACTTGGGAGGTTGGTATCCACTAGGCATTCTAACAATGTCTATCCTCTTTGTGTAAGATTTGGAGTACATGAAAGCACTTTGCAGGGGTCCACCATATTGTGCTCAGATGGTATTTGCAATCATGTCTTGGAGTTGTTGAACAGACAAAGAAGCAATAGATGCTAGTTGAATACTTATGCCAATCACTTGCCTCGCAATAGATGTATGACAAGTTGCCTCACCAACAACTTGCTTGGACTTAGATATAGGGTTCACCTTCTTAACAAATGTAGCTTGTGGTGTAAAGCCATGTGGATGAGAATTGTCTTGACTTACCTTGTCAACATTTTGTGCTTATAACTTGTTCATCAAAGTGACAATCTAAAGATCTTTTTCTTTCACAGTTTTGGTGAGCTTGTCAATGGCACGAGCCATGGTCTCCAATTGTTCTTCCATTGAAGTGGTGCCAGTGGTCATGACTTGCATAGCCACCGAGCGAGACAAATCTGAGTGATTTAATGAAAATGAACATTGAGGACTACTAGAAGATGATCCTGAGTGTGAGCCTATACTTGAGTTTGCATCAGAAGCTATAGGCGTTGGGTGTGGGGAGAAACCTTTTGGCAGAGAATCCATTGAGACATAAGTGGGCTTCTTACATTCCCTTACTTCCTTTTGCTTAGCCCCGGACATGGATATTGTGACAGATTTGTGAGACTTGCCTTGCACTTACTTTGTTGCATTGGCGGTTGACATGACCCCATGAGTGGCAAGAGCAATGGTAGCCTTGCTCTTGCTACGGGTGATTGGACTCGTAGAAGTGTTGTTGTTGCTGGTTGTGACAACGACATTCTTGCAAGCGTTTTTATTGATCGGATCAGTTTGAACTTTCTTTGAAGCCATTATGCTTGATCAAACAAGGCTTTGGGAAAATGCTTTAGAAGAAAGAGATAAGAGGCAAAGAGGTCCCACTGCGCATGCCAAAATTAGTAAACACAAATTTCTTATCCTGCAATTAAGACAAGAAATAAATGCACAAATAATTAATTTTATTTGATTATAATAAATGGGGTACAATTCTCTATGGTTTGCTCTATTACAAAAGAACAAATCCTCTGATTTGATCTCTGAAATGGGTTACAATCCAACGGCTGTAGAAGCTTACTGTTGAATCAAACAAGTTGATGGATTTCTTCAAGTCTTCTAAAGGAGAAACTTGGAGAAAAGAGGCTTGATCTCGGGCTTGAACGGCTTGATCTCGAATGAGTCTTGAAATGATCTCTTTGAAAGGAGAGACCAAATTTGTATTTGTAACTTGAAAGAATTGGCACAAGTTTGGAGTGCTTGATAATCCTCTCTTTTAAGTTTAAAGAACTTTAGCGAAAATTTTAAGAAGAGCATTTGGCAGAGTCTTCAGATCGCTTAGGAGCTTGCAAGACCTTTTCCCAAAAAAAAATGTGTGTCTTTCCTCCTAGTGAGAGCCTCTATTTATAGGTTTAAGAGAGAAGGGTCAATTTTGAAAACTCTAAAATTAATTTTAATTTCCAAGAAAATAGCAATTTATTTCTTATTTTATGGACATGATTTGCATTCAAATTTAAATTTAAATTTAAATTATTCCAACAAAGTTTTGACAAAATATCTTCGTGGGCCCCACACTTTTAGGTTGACCCAATTGTCAAAATAGGTTCACTTTTCTTTTGGTGTGACCCGTAATTTAAAATGGGTTAAGATCCATAATTTTAGTAGAACCTACATCCATTTGAAAATTTTGACCATCTTAATTTTGACCAATCAAGAAAAATTTATTTGTCTTGATTAATTAGGCGGCGATCAAGACGCGTAAAAATTTGAGTGTCTACAATTATATTATTATTAATTTTGTTTGTTTTTGCAAGATTTTGCTTATAAAAGCAAAGGAGAAGCAAAGCTGGAGGAGTTCAACGAAAGGAAAGGAAAGGAAAGGAAAGAAAAGAAGAGAAAATTAAGAGAGAAAAAATAGAAATAAATAGTGGGAGTTCTTAGAGTGTATTAGTATGAGGAACTAATTTTCATATCTTAGGGTTAAGATGAAACACTGATCAAGTGATTCTATTTAGCTTTGTAGATTTTTAATTGATTAGGGTATATTGTATAACCCAGATTTTTATGCAAATATTGTTTTATCAAATTATGTGTTTATTTGGTCGTGAATACATGTTATACAAATGATTTTCATGCTTGTGTAATAAAATTGTTAGACGAGTCATACCTAGTAAAACGGGTCGTGCATCAGCCTTAGTTTAGTGGTAACGATCCATGCTAACCGAAGATGATTCGTGAGTTTCTTGTTTTAAAACACAAACTTTTTAAGTGATCTGTCCTGACCAAGATACATCGTAGTACTCTTCTTAATGATTTTCTACAATCTAAATACAACAACCCCAATTACAAGGTTATAGTAGTGGATTCTAGACCCTAATGTTTTCTTTTTCTCACCTTCCATTTCCAAAACCAAAATCTTTGAATTAAAAACAACTTGCCCTAGTCTCTGTGGTTCGACTCCTGTTCTCAATCGCTATTCTATGTAGTAGTAGTTGCTACTGGTTGTATTCATTTTATTTTAGTGTGCAAACGACCTACCAATGTTGATCGGAATTGTAGGGGTGCAGGAAGCAAAAGGTTCAAGAGAACCATGAGAGAATTCATTCAAATTGATAGACCAGATATACTCATACTTATGGAGACTAAAGTTGAGTTTAAGTCTGTGGAAATGTTTTTCAATTGCATGGGCTTCACTGCCTTTACACATGTGGATCCGACTGGTCGTGATGGAGATATTTGGATGATTTGGAACCCAAATGTGGTTAATGTTTGAATAGTGGAGGCTAGCTCCCAGTTGATCACAACAACAATATCCAAACAAGAATTCCCAAATTGGTTGCTTTCAGCAATCTACGTAAGCCCAAACAACAACAAACGTGATGAGCTATGGAGCACCTAGAAGCAATGTCACAAAATATGACTGAACCTTGGCTAGTTGCTATGGATTTCAATGACTTCTCCACCCTCAATGAAAAATGGAGCTTCACTAGAAACATAACGTGAATTAGAGCCAAGACCAAAAAAGGAGTAAGAAGTTTAATGAGAGGATAAATAATTGTAATCTCATGGACATGGGCTGCTTAGGACCTAGAATGAATTGGTCTAATAACCGAAAATGATGGACCAATACCATAGTCAGACTAGACAGAGCTATGTGCAATACGAAGTAGAGAACCATCTTTCTAGAAAGATCTGTTCATAACTTGCCTCACACTTATTCAGATCATTCTCCTTTGATAGTGTTCACACAAGGTATGTCTTCCTTTAACCCCACTTGTACACCTTTTAAGTTTCTTGCTGTTTGGATTTTCCCATGATGGTTTTAAATCTATGGTAGAAAATATTTGGGCCAACCCAAATCCATCTCTGACTGGTAAGCTTGAAATTCTTGCTAATGAAGCCAATGTTTGGAATAAAGAAGTCTTTGGTAATATTTTTCGTAAAAAAAGGTGGCTTCTTGGGAGGATTGAAGGCATACAGAAATCACAAGCCAGCATTTATGCTCACAACCTTCACACCTTAGAATTGGATCTTGTCGAGCAGTATAATAAAACTCACTACCAGGAAGAGCTCTTGTGGTTTCAAAAATCTTGTGCCAACTAGATTTCACATGAAGAGATAAATACCAAGTTTTTTCACCTCACGACATTAGCTAAAAGAAAAAGAAAGAGGATTGAAGTCCAAAAAAATGAGGAAAGTGCTTGGATTGATCAACCTAACATGCTTAAAACCATGATTACTAAGTTCTTTCTTAATCTGTTTAGCCATACCACTGCCAACTCTCTTGAGCATTGGAGCAATCTAGGGAATTGTTAAATGAATGAGGAAAAGAATGCCCAAATTACTAGCATTGTTACTAATTAGGAGATTTGGAGGGCTGTGAAAAACATTAGTGCTTTCAAAGCACCTGGCAGAGATGGGTTCCAAGCTATTTTCTATCACACCTACTGGTTTATTATTGGTTTTGTTGCTTGTGATTTTGTTAAAAAATTGTTTTTCCAACAAGCCTATACCTCTTGAGATTAACAAAACTGTTGTTGCCTTAATTTCTAAAGTTGAAAATCTTGAGAACATTAAGTAGTTTAGGCCAGTGAGCCTCTATAATGTGACCTACAAGATCATTTCCAAAATCCTTGTTAGTAGAATACGACCTTTTTCTGAGTAAAATTGTTAGACCCAATTAGTGTAGTTTCTTACCTAGGAGAAACACTAGTGATAATATAATTATTTCTCAAGAAATCATACACTTTAAACCTCAAAAAAGGAAAAAAAAAAAATGGGGCATGATTTTAAAAATTGATTTGGAAAAAGCTTATGGCAAAATTTCATGGGATTTTTTAAAACAAACCCTTGAGGAGTTCAATTTTGACAAAAATTTCATTGATCTTGTTATGTGTTGTGTTACCAATGTAAGTATTGCTATCATTTGGAATGGGAAACCTCTTGAGGAATTTCAACCTAAAAGGGGTTTGAGACAAAGTGACCATTTATCCCCTTATCTCTTTGTCTTATGTATGAAGAGATTGTCCAATATGATAAGCTTCAAAGCTGAGAACAGTAGTTGGAAGGGGATAGAGGTTACTAGAGGTGTGCCTAGCCTAACTCACTTGTTTTTTGCTGATGACCTCATGTTGTTTGGTTAAGCTACCATAAAAACTTGTAATACAATCATGGAAGTCATTGAGGAATTCTGTGATATTTCTGGATTGAGGGTTAATTCCCATAAATCCAAACTATTTGTTTCCCTTAATGTTGAGAGAATGAAGGCTAAAGATTCGATTACCACGTGTGGTATTCCCCTAACCACTGAGTTAGGGAAATACCTAGGAGTCCCATTTATTCATGGCAGAGTTAGTAGAAGATATGTTAATGAAACTTTAGAGAAAATGCAAAAAAGACTGGTTAGATGGAAGTCCAACATCTTATCCATGTCTAGTAGAGCCACACTCATTAAGTCTGTAAGCTCTATCATATCCTCTTACACTATGCAAACTATGCTTATTCCACAAAGAGTGAGTAATGACATTGACAGGTTGAATAGGAATTTCCTATGGGGTGATACCCTGGAAAGGAAAAAATTCACTTGGTCAATTGGGATGTTGTTTGTAGAATGAAAAGTCAGGGTGGCTTGGGAATTAAGAAGGCCAGAGATCAGAATTTGGCTTTGTTAACTAAGCTTTGGTGGAACCTGTTTAGTAACGAAGGAGGCATGTGGTGTGATATACTCAAAGCCAAATACTTGAGAAATACTTCTCTCTATGATTGGTATAAAGGCAAAAGAGCCTCACATTTATGGAGGGGTATCATGAAAACTCGAAACATTTTGAGAAAATGGAGTAAAATGGACTGTTGGTAATGAGTGAAATGTGAATGTGTGGAAGGATTGGTGGTGTGGAGACAAGGCCTTTGAGGACCTTGAATCTAATACTAACCATAATACACACAGTGAACATAATATTTCTAGTAATGTGTGTGAACTGTTAAATAATGATGGTTGCTAGAATGAGATCAAGATTCACAGCTTATGTCCTCCCAATATTGCTTCTGTGATTATGGAAAATCCACATCCATCTAATTTGGAGATGGATAGACCTTTCTAGAAAAGATCATCTGATGGTTCCTTTAATGTCTCATCTGTGTGCAATCTCATCCTTGGAAAGCCTGATAATGAGGAGGATTGGAACTGGATATGGAAGGTGAGACTACCTCAAAAACTTAAAGGATTGTGTTCCATGGGAAACTGCTTACAAATCAGATGAGATTTAAAAAGGGATTTGACTAATGATCCAAAGTGCCCCAACTGCTGTGGTTGAGGATATGTCTCACCTCTTTAGGGATTGTTTCAAAGCTAAGGATGTGTGGTTAGCCATATTTAACAAGCAATGGTACTGGGATATGATGAGAACACCTTAGTTGGATTGGCTCAAGAGTAATACCAAAAACAAAAAACATTTTAATGTCAACATCTCTTGGCAAACTATGTTTACTATTGCTTTATGAAAAATTTAGAAGAACATAAATTTAATGGTATTTGAGCAAAAATCTATCCCAAGCCAAAAGAGCGTTAAATTCTAGAGAGATAAACCAAGCCTTTCTTCATTCTATATCCAACCCAAACCTATTTATAGACTTATCAATTGATGTTTGCCACTTGCAGGTATACTCAAATTGAACACTAATGGCAATAGGAGAACTAGTGGTGATGGAGGCTTTGGAGGACTAATTAGAGATGAAAAAGGAGCTTGGGCGTGTGGCTACTATGGAAAATTACACAGTGGAACAAATCTACTGAATGTGGGCTTTGTACAAATGATTGACTGCCATATTGCAAAAAAGAACGAACCAAGTAATTATTGAGATTGATGTAGAATAGGAACCAGGTGATAGATGCCCGTTCAAGAACTTGGTAGAGAATGCTCGAATATTTCTCAGAGGGTGTGAATGTTTTGTACAACACGTCTAGAAGGAAGGAAATTTGTGAGCAGATTTTTTGCAAAAATGGGAGCCAACCAACCAGAAGACACGCTGGTGATGAATGATCCACCGATTGAGTTAAGAGATTTGCTAGTGTTAGACATGATAGGAATGTCTAGAGAGAGGGCTTAGTCCCTCCCATTGTAGTTTTATTTTCGTGCACCCAAAAAAAAAAAAAAAAACCAGCCTAAATAGACCTATCACTTATTGTTTATGTTATTAGCCAAGTGTTACAAATTCTAAATTAAATTTGACTAAACTCACACCTAAATAATTAAATAACAAATGTTACACTTTTACTAGCTTCTTATATAGCATTTGATATACCCTCTTATGTACCTCAATCATAACCATTAATATAATGGATTCCACATAAGTTGTATTAATATCCAATGATTATGATTATATTATATGAAATAGTATACTAAATGTAATATAAAAAAATGATAAATGTAATATTTTTTATTATACAATTTTTTATATCCCATTGCACACGTCTAAGACTTTCGTGACCTGCTAATTAATAATGACTCTAAAAATGTAGTCCTGGAGGAAATTCCAAATAATGGGATCATCGCCCAAATTATTGCCAGTTTTATTCTGATTTATTGCACATAAGAAGTAAATTTCCTATGCTTTTGTGGTGGAAGTTGAGTCAGACATATATATATATATATATATATATTTATATATCATCACAAAACAAATAATACAAGGTATTATATTGTGTGGAGAAAAACTTATCACAACTTACAATGGCGTCAGATTAATCTAACTTGAAGGTTGGATCGCCTAAAAAATACTCAAAAGAATAATATTGGCTGGTAAGTAGGTAGAGGACTCTCTGATACCTAAGTCAATAATAAAAATAAGCACCAAAAGGTAAGAGCTTGAGTGTCCATTGTTGTGTACCTTTTGGGTTTAGGTGTCTTGCTTATATAGGCTCCATTTCCAACCGTTGGAGGCGGTTAAGAGATCCCTATAACTCTTCCATTCTGTTCCGCTTTTTGGGGAATCATGTCTCACATTTGCAAATTTTTAGGAGTGGATAAATCCATATTGGGTGGAATAAGCACGGACCTAGTTAAGGCCCATTGGACCATTGTCTTAGTGACGAGCTATCTCTAGCTCAACTTCTTAACTCAACCTTCTAGTCTAACTTTCCTTTCTGGCCTGATCCGCCCCAATAGACATCATGTGACTTCTAACTTGGATTTTACCTCCAACATATACCATCTTATGTAGTCATTACGGTACGTAGCAAGATTGATTGTCAAATTAATTTTTGCTACATTTACAATTTTTGTTGTTGTCAACTAATCAATGTGTGGATAATAATGCAAGTGAACTATACCGTAATTGCAGTATGACAAGTCTTTGTTTCACTTTTTCCAAAACTTAAGTTGTGTTTGGTTTGCCTTTGGAATCATAATTTCAAAGGCAAAATTTTCAAATCACTTTTCAAAATTTATAAACCAACACACAACTCAAAATTACTCAAAACTCAATTCAAAAATTAATTTCAAATCTCATAACCAAATACACAATTCAAAACTCAATTCAAAACTTTTTTTAAAACTCAAAATCAAACTCTTTTCAACTCTATTTTAAAAGAAAAAATTCAAAAAAAAATATTTTATTATTTTGTTTTTTAAAATTATTTTTAGAATCAGGATTTCAGTATAGAGTTGTGTTTTTAATTTTGAGTTTTGAATTGAGTTTTAAAAAGAGAAAATTTGTTTAGTTATGAGTTTTGAAATGAGTTTTGAGTTGTATTTTTAAAAAAAAAAAAAATTAGATTTTTTTTTAAATATTTAAAAAATTTCTTAATTTTAATTTGTAGGTAAATTACAAATACATCTCCTGAGGTTTGCTTAAAATACAAATTGCCCTCTATGGTTTGAAAAATTACAAATACCTTCTTGTCAGAATTTTTTTATTTAACATAATTAATTGAAAAAGTGAAATTTCTGTAACGCCCCCAAAATAATACAATAAATCCAACTCATAAGCGGAAGAATAATAGAAATAAGATACATTCATTATCAGAGTTCATTTACAAAAGTTAACACATGTGATATACATTCACAAATGTTCATATTGAATCTATAGCATGTATTACAATGTTAAGAGGATTGAAACTAAACATACAGTCATATGCCCTATAGGCTTACATCTTTCCAAGTCATGGCTTGGTTACACAAAAGTGAGCATAGCTTAATACAATTTAAGCCGTTGGCTATACAGAAGAATAAAACAAAATAAAGAAGCTCTTGCTCCCCAAAAATCCCTCCAAACTATTGTCTTGGTGGAGGTATGTCACCAGCACCTGAAAATGGTTTTCCCCAAATAGGGTGAGCCAAAACCCAGTAGAAATAATCTAACACAGTATATGAGATTTAACAAAGATATAAGTATAATGTGCTGATACAATGCTTGTGACAAAACATTCACATTTTATATGATCATAAAGTGCCAAAGTTCAGATTTCAATCCATCTTCCCTCAATTCATTTCAAGTTCACTTATTCTTCTCAATTCATGAATCCATTTCATTATCTTTTAACAACCCAACTGAGACTACAACTCAGTGGTTTTTCAATTCAATTCACTACTACACAAACACTTCAAATTGTCATTTTACGAAAATTTCGTTTGCGGGATCGGAACCCATGTATACACAAGATTTCGAGACTTTAACCCTAGACACTCCAGCCAACTTAATTTCAATGGAGTCCATCCCCTATCTCCTCTCAAACAATGGAGTACATCCCCTTTCTCCTCCCAAATATCATACATATACAATGTATTTAAAACATAGTCATATTTAATGACAACCAACAATAGATCAGTTTCAATTTACATAATCCTCATCTAATTTCTACAACAATCATAGTTATCTTCCACCGATAGCTCAGGACAGATATTTCTAAACAGATATACAATCTTCTCAATAGATAGATCATTCAAATTTCCATGGGTGAGAGACAACATGTGTCCAACTCCACCATTTATATTAATAATCTTCCAGTTTCAGTTATACCAACGTCAATTTCAGTTATATATACAAAATAACAATTTGACCCATTTAGGGCAAAACCGCCCCTTTTCCAAATATCAACCCAAGTACCAAAATCAACAATTTTGACACAATACAACCTCATATACAAAATTCATAACCATTTATTTCACATTCACCAAAAGCCCCTCTTTTTATTTCACACCCAAACCCTAGGTTTGCTTAAACTACTCCCAAATCCCACCGTTGTTACACAATGACAAATAACTAAGCTAAAAACCATATGAAGGTGTAGAAAATCCCTGCCTCAAAGAGAGAAGACGAGCCAAGTAAGGGTGAAACTCCAAAGATACCCAAACCCAACTCTATTTAGATCGAAGTAGAGATCTTGAGATAGTCTACCTTTTTATCAAAGGGATTTTGGTGAAGAAATCACTAGAACTAAGTGAAAATGTAGAGAGAGGGAGAGTTTTAGAGAAAGAGGGTCTCAACTTTAGGTTTTAAGGAGAAAAGATCTGAAAAAATGATGTAAAAAATTATTTTCGTGATCTGATAGACGTACAGTTTGCTTGAGTGCAAGAGTTGACGCTCGAGCGTCAAACACAATAAGTTGTTCCGCTTGAGCGCAAGAAAGACCACTCAAGTGCCAAGACACAATGAACAAAACGCTCACCGCTCGAATGCAAGAGGTGACGCTCGAGCGTAGAAAACACAGATTCAATAGTTTTGTAGACAACAGACCAACGCTCAAGCGCAAGAAAGGCCGCTCGAGCTCCCACCCGCTCGAGTGTAGAAAACGCCGCTCGAGTGTAGAAATCACTCTCCCAGTAGTTTTGTAGATCCACAAAAGTACTGAGAGTTTGCGAAGCCCGCTCGAGCGCAGAAAGTGCCGCTCGAGTGGAAGACCAAAATTCTGGGCAACACAAGATTTGAAAAACAAGCGATCGACCTGTGCAAACACAATCACAACAACCCAAAAGCCAATTTCAAAACGACATAAGGGAAGCAAGAAGTAAACAACAATATGAAAGCATTAAACCCGAGTCCGGGATACCACAAGAGTCGGGTCAAAATTGGGATCGCTATAATTTTTAAATGTTCACCTATACAATAATAAAATTATCTGAATTATTAATTGAAATAAAATTTTAACATTATTAAAAACTGTTAATTAACTTTATAATTTATTAATAAAATAACCTATTTGTTATGAAATTAGAAACCTTAGAGGGTATAATATAATTTCTAGAACCACAGGGGATAATTTGTAATTTGTAATTTACCCATTATTTTTTTAGGGTAAATATTTTATATTTTAAATATTTATTTATTTATTTTAATGTTCACTATATTTCATACATTTATGTGTTGTGTTTTTTTTAATATTAAAAAAAAATTTTAAAAAAATATTTTTCTATTTTAAATATATAATTTTCATTTTAAATATTTTTTATTTTTCATTTTAAATATTTTATTTTCATTTATAAATATATTTTTAAATATTTTAATTTTTTTGTTATGTGTTGCTTATGATTTGAGTATAGAGTTTTGAAAGTATTGTAGAGTTTCGAATTATGTATTTGGCTATGAGTTTTGAAAATAATTTTTGAATTGAGTTTTGAGTTATGTATTTTTTTACGATTTGAGTGTGAACTTATGTTTTGAGTTTGAAGTATTAAAATTAAAAATTAAAATATTTACAAAATAAAATAAAATGTTTAAAATAAAAAAAAATTTTAAATATTTAAATAAAAATTATATATTTAAAATTCAAAAAAAAATAAATTTTTCTTAAACATTTTTTAATATTTTGAAAAAATAAATCTAAAAAATTCAAAATACAACCCGAAACTCTTTTGAAAACTTAAAACTCTTTTCAAAATTCAAAATTTAAAAATTTATTTCAAAATTCATAACCAAACAAAATTTCTCTTTTCAAAACTCAACTCATAATTCCACACTCAAATCACAACTCCAAAAAGAAAATCATAATTCTAAAACTAAACCAAACACAACCTTAATTTTCAAAAGAGATAAAATTGTGATAATTGCATTTTAGTGAAATAATGAAAGAATAATTGTACTATATATGAATTTTTGTGTAAATATACAAAGACTTGACATGATACACAAAAGTGGCTTGTGCCTCATGTGAATCTGACCTTTTCTGCATTCCAGCCCTACTTAATCAAAATCCTTTTTTTTATTTTTTTTTTATATTTTCATTCCAACTATAGGAGTAAAGCAAGCAAAGGTGGATATGGTTTTTACAGAAAGAACATATGACAAGCATACGTTATATAGGAGTTTTTGGGAACACATCAAAAAAATTAATTTTTTAGCTTTTTAGTTTTTTTTTAGTCAAAAAAGTCGACTTTTTTATCCAAAAGAACCCAATTTTTTGCCCAAAAAAACCAAAAAAGCCAAAAAGTCAAAAAATTAACTTTTTACTAACTTTCCAAAACACTCTATAGTATGTCACTCTTACCATTTAATGTGTCGATATGTATAGCATTAATATTTAAGACTAATAGAGTATATCACATTAAATGATAAATACAAATAATAAAAGTAATTGATTAACTTAATATTTTGGGACAATTAAAAAAAAAAAACCAAACTTTTAGCTTTATAACAAAATAAATCTTAAATTTTTAATTTTGTCAATTTAAATTTTAATATTTTGAATTTTTTTTAATCTAAATCATTCTTCTATTTTTGTTAAGTAAAATCGATGAAAAATTATATTTTAGATATTAAACTCAATGAAGGTATAAATAACATTTCTAAAATACCATTTTTATCGAATTTAATGACTAAAATACTCTTTTTTTTTCCATCCATTTTACTTAACATAACTAAATAAATGCTAAGATTGAAAATAAATCAAAAACTTAAGATTTAAATTGATAAAATTAAAAACTCAAATTTTATTTTGTTAAGACTTAAAAAGTTTTTTTTTTTTTTTTATAATCTCCCCTAACATTTTTGTATGCTCTTTTAAGTGCCCGCTCCGTCAATTTGGAAGAAAATATTAATGGTTGCAATTTAAACAGTTGTTGTGAGGCTCACACGAAAGAGTATTTTATCAAGAAAACCTATGATATGCATATTTAAAAATAGACATCGCAAAAAACAAATTGTGATTTTTTATAATGAACAAAAAGTTATACAATTTATAATAAAAAGATTATCATTTTATGATTTATTTTGTAATGTTATTATGAAAAAAAAAACACAATATGCACCTTTTATAGTGCACTTAATAATATTTTCTTTGATTACATGGTTTATTCTATATAAGTAAAATAATTTGAGATGTGACATTGGAAATCTCCAATTTTAATAGCATATTTTCATTTGATTAAAAAAAAAAAAAAGGATGGATACCATATCAAAAACTAATTCTAATCATTAGATTTGGTTAATAGAAAAAAATTTGGCCATCAATTAGTAATGGTTAATACTGAGTACAAGGTGATTTTTGCACAAAAAATAAATAAGTAATTCTGTAATTTTACTGTCACTTTCAACCGTTTTCTCTTTCATAATTGGACATTAAACCCATTTATAATGGGAGTTGGAGGTATATGAGGCACGGCTTTACCATGCCTTATTCGAAGTACTTTATTTAAAAATGACGATGGTGTAAATTAGCAATACTATATGAATTATGTTTCCACCATAGCATTAAAGTCTCCAAAGAGCCGCAAAATACCCATGGCATCCCCCACCAACTTAAACATGCCGACCAAACTTTCAAAGCAAAAATCATATTAAAATTCTCCAATTCACTATTATCTCCCCTATAAGAATTGTCTTTGAAATTTCTCCAATTCTTTCGCAACATCTACAGGGATCTTGAATGGCAACAACTAATAAATGGGCAGATTAGCTAGTTATTTTTGCTTCCACAAGGCCAATTTCTTCTTAAATTTCTCAATTATAGGCTTCCAAGTGCTAATGCAACCCGGGTTAGCTTTGAACTTTTAAGCCAATTTTTCATTGGATGATGCAATGGTGGCGATACTCCCAAATCAACATTTTATTATGATATAAACTTCACCATAAGCATTATAGAAAGCAAACCGGAAGGAGAAAATGATAAAATGAAAAGGCGAGCAAGATAACAAAATGAAGAGTTTGTCACAAGGATAGATCGGCCAAGTCAAAAGATCTTGAAACAGCCTTGCACCAAGACTCCACCTTTTTCTGCCTCAGATCTTCTTGTAATGTTGGACTGAAAATGGTAGCTTTTTCCTTCTTTTCCCCAGAAGAAAAAATTTCCTCCTGTCCAAACCCCAATAGCTAACCCAGCAGCGTAGGCTGCTCCGAGAGCTGTTGTCTCAATGTCAGCTGGTCTTACCACTGGGCTACCCAACAAGTCTGCCTGCAAGTCACAAGTGCAAAATGAAACTGTGACATGTATGACTGGGATAGAGAAAAACAATTAGCAGCCAATTATCAAAATATGAACCGATGAGAAAATATGCCCAAAAAAACTTTGACAGACAATAGAGTATACTTAAAATTTAACTACCTAGGGAAGATTACTGCAGAAATGTTTGTAATTATCCAATTATATAGTAGATGGGAGAACTAAAATCAAATTGGTTAGGCTCATTTCCAATGCAGAATCAATTCAATCCAGAACTAGATAACTTTCCAACATAAATAAGCAACTTCAAACACAGATCAATAATAAAAAAAGTAATTCTTACCCTAAGCTGACATAGTTTTAGATTCAATTAAATAGCAATGAAATTCAGCACACAGCAGAAAATGTAAGGAAAATTGACCTGAATTTGCATCAAAAGGTTGTTAACAGTAGCACCACCATCCACCCTAAGCAAGAATTCCCCCTTCTCATTTTTGACCTCACCCTTCTCTCCTGCATCCTTATGCATTGAATCCAACACATCTTTCACCTGGAAACACATACCCTCGAGCACAGCTCGAGCAATGTGAAACTTGTTTGTAAACCTTGTAATCCCAATACAAACTCCACGAGCATCATCACGTCACCATGGAGCAAACAATCCATTAAATGCCGGCACAAAATAAATTCCACCAGTGCAGTCAACCTGCATAGCCAAGTCCTCAATCTCACTAGCATTTTGAATTAACCCAAGACCGTCTCTGAGCCACTGAACAGCAGCTCCTGCAATGGCAATTGAGCCCTCAATAGCATAGTTTGTCGGAGCATCTGGGCCAAGCTTAAAAGCTAAAGTACTTAATAGACCATGAATAGACTGAATCAACTCTTCACCGGTGTTCCGTAAGTACTTTTTGCCTCTCCTTTCCTACAAGCTGCCCCAACATTGCTGCGTGTTGATCACCGAGACATCCAGCAATTGGGATTCCTGGGATTGGCCAACCAGTTGATATTTTTCCGATAATCTCAGCAGGAATTTTGAGCGTCTCCAATGTGGATTTATCCCAATCAAGTGTTTTCAGATCCATGAGCATAGTTCGCGATGCATTTGAAACATCAGTGACATATAAACCATTATTAACCCCTCCAGTCAGATTCCAGATAAACCAGGAGTCTATAGTTCCAAACAGGGCATCCTTTTTTTGCCACAGCTTGTTTAACAGCATCCACGTGGTCCAACAACCATAACAACTTTACTGCACTAAAATATGTGCTTATGGGTAAACCACATGTATCAACAAAATGGGTTCGTCCACCTGATAACTCTCTAATTTCCTGTACAAAATACAAAATATTATGGTAAATCTAAAATAAAATAAAAATTTATTTCTTTCAAATTTACAAGTAAATTGAGTGCAACAGTATAACACCATATCATTACTAACACGTGGTGTCACCATCCAATATAGCCGCATCGGATGGAGGGATGGAGCCGGGATTTTATCTTTGGGGAACAAATATTATATAGTGAAATTTAGACAAATAAAAGGACTATATTTATATTTTTCAGACCCTAATTTCAATGAATTAAAAAATATTAGACAAAATATTCAATGTAAATACATATATACACGAAAAAAAATATATGAATAATTTTTTAATACAAAACCACTTGGTCCACTATGAAAATGGTACTTACATTTCTTTTCTTTCTTTCTTTTTTTCCTCAAGAAATTCATCAAATTTTAATCAAATTTTTTTCCTCAAGAAATTTACCGACATTTGATAGAGATGTTGGTAATTTTCTTGGTGTCTCTAGCATCGCTCAAAGTTATTTTCCAAAATAAAAATCTTTGAAGTCATCATGAATCAAAAACACAAATACAATAAAAAAAATAAGAAAAAACCCAAAAACAAAACAAAGTTGCATGTTACAAACAAACAATAAATGACCAATAACACTCAACTAGTGACGATCAGATTGCGTTGTCTTATTAGCGGCCAATTATAAAATGTAAATGGGATTAGATGGAAGCTACTTATCTTCCATTAACCCAATCATGTAGTCTTGCTACAGTAATGTGAGATTGTTCAGTAATTGGTAATTGATAATATTGCCACTCATATCACCATTATACCTAATATTTAATTCAATTGTTAAGTGGGCCACTATTGAACAAAACATATTTATGAGTTATATATATCATATATAGGATCCGGGGTACTGCTTACTGCTGTGAGTTGAAACGGCGTCGTTTCGGCATTAAATAAAAAAGAAAATTTGTTTGGCACCTCAAAAGGTTTGAACCCAGGCACGCTGGGGTGCAAAACACGCTTCAATCACTGTGCTACTCAAACATCCTGTAAGTGTTATGGACATATATTATATTTATTATAATCTTTATTCCAACATAAAAAAAAATTTACAACCTGTTATAAGTAAAATACAAAAAAACGATTGAAGCCAAAAACATGAGTCTGTGAGCGGGAAGGGTTTGGGTCTGCCGTCTCTCCACCATCACTCCGTCGTTCCTCCACCGTGCCTCCACCGTTTACTCCGACGTTCCTCCGACGATCCTCTGCCATCGTTGTACCGTAACTCCACTATCACCATTGTCATTGAAGTTACTTATTTACCTGGTAATAATCTTTTGTATATATATATATAAGCAATCTATTATATATTGAGGTTGAAAAAAGCATGTACGATTGTGTTTTGTAAATGATGATTGAAAAAAGCATGTAAATGATGATTGTACATATAATCTTTTGATGGATAAATGATGATCAATGTAACTCATTAATTGTGTTTTGTTGATTAATTTTATGAGTAGGAATAATGTTCTTAATACAAGCATGTACAATTATTTATGGCGACTATAAATTCAAAATGGTATTTTTTTAAGGCAATGTTTTAATTTTTACAAATGGAAGAGTGATTTATGGGCATTTACATTTTCAGATACTGGCCTGTTTGGTGTTACTAGTAACAGCTTCTATTCAATGGTAAAAAACCTTTCTGGAACAACAATGATAAAATAAGACTATTTTTTTACTATTCAATTGAAATGTAATTCTCTTTTAATAATCAATTATTTAAGATATTTTTGCTTTATAAATAATAAGTAGAAGCAATAAATAAAATTTATGTTAAACAATCTAACATAAATTTTTCAAAAACAAAAAAAATATTATAAACTACTCCGCCGCAAACAGCCCCATTAGTATACTCATCACAGGATCAAAAAATCCCTTCCCATTTCTCTCTCTCTCTCTCTCTCTCTCCAAATTGATGCTCTGTTATTATCAATTTTTGCTTCCTTTTAGTTTTTTATTTTTTTATTTTTTCTGGGAATAAGTAAACCTACACTTACATATTTGTATTGGTCTATTGTTCTATTTGATTTTCAAGGACCAATCTGTTCTATGTATAAATTTTGAACATGATTGTGGTAATTTATTTTATTGTTGATGTTATTTTTGTACTATTTTTATTGTTATTAGACTTTATATTCAGTAGTGCCGAAATAGAAGATAGTGCACTTGAGAAGTTGGCCAACAATTCAATGCCATGTGTTGGAATGAAATTTGATTCGGAATACAGATTGTAATACTAGCAGGTTGTAAATTTTTTTTTTTTATGTTTGAATACAATTTGTAATACTAGCAAGTTGTAAATTTTTTTTATGTTGGAATAAAGATTGTAATAAATATAATATATGCCCACAATACTTACAGGATGTTTGAGTAGTACAGTGGTTGAAGTGTATTTTCCACCCCAGCTTGCCTGGGTTCAAACCCTCTAAGGTGCCAAACAAATGTTTTTTTTTTATTTAATGCCAAAATGACGTCGTTTCAACTCACAGCAACAACAGTACCCCGGATCCTCATATATAAGATGGGTTTTCAAAAAGTTAACGAGGACCATGGCCACCTCAGGCCATAATCTCGCAAAACTCACAGCAATAACAGTACCCCCGATCCTCATATATAAGATGGGTTTTCAAAAAGTTAACGAGGACCATGGCCACCTCAGGCCATAATCTCGCTTCATCCCACTATACAAATATGGTAGTTATTAGATTGTATAGGATGGTAGTTATATTTGAATAATGGGATTCACTCATGGTAATTGATTGTTGAATTATGATGATATGTCATATCACTGTTAATTCAATTTTTTTCAGTAAATAGAACTACAGGCATAGCCCCTTCTTTCCCTTTTGATCATGACATAGGCCCCTTCTTAAAAGAAGGATGCAAAATTCCAAAAGAGGGGTCTACTAAAATCCAAAATACTCACACCAATTCAAAGTTAGATCATTTAACAAATGGGTATTGATCAAAACCCCAAAACGAGTACCCAGAACAGAACTAGACTCCCATTCCCAAAAAACCAACAAATATCAATCAAAACCCAATTGAAAACTAAACAATTCAAGAAATAGACAACGATCACAATCAGTAAATGTTCCCAATCTTCAATTTGCAAAAAAAAATTGATTAAAAAAAAAACAAAAAAATGGACCTGCAAATAGCACTGGTGCGGACATCCATCCAAACAATACCGTTGTAGAGACAGCATCCACTAGATTTGCTCCAAACTACGGTGGTCTCCCTCTGATTGGTGACACCAATTGCCTTGAGACCACTGTCCACGTTGAACCCATCAGCAGTGGCCTTGTCAATAGCCTACGCTATACAAACCCTCACGCTCTCTAGAATCTCCATCGGATCGTGCTCTACCCATCTACACAAACATCGAATCAATCAAAATTAGATTACTCTAAAAAATAGAGGAATTGCAAAGAGAGAGAGAGAGAGAGAGAGAGAGAGATTGGGATTACCCTACTTCTGGGTAGAACTGAGTGAACTCGAACTGGTGAGATCTAATATTTTTTTTTTTTGGGATCAGCAAAAAAATAGGTATTGATGAAAAAAACAAACATGAAGTGAGGATACATCAAATAAAGGAAGGAGAGAGCAACAAGTATCATAGCAAAATAACCCAATCCCAACTAGGTTGGCAACGAGAAGAAAGTCCAATTATCTGCAAGCTCAACCCCAGGAGTTTGGTGAGGAACCAAACCCAACAAGAGGAAATACCAACAAGAGAAAAAAAAAAAGACAACAGCCAGAAAAAACACAAAAAAGAGACAGATCCCAAAACTAGATTGCAGCAGATACCACACCATTAGCCAAACTCAATTCAAACTGCAAACTTGAATCTCATTCCTGTCACACACAAACAGAACACAACCAAGGAAAAGAAACCCGAATACTATCAGCAACAACAACTAACATTGCTATCAGTCCAGAACCACCCAACATACCCTTAGCAGCCCTAGTTCAACCACAACAGTAAGCAAAAACAGATCACCCGCAATAATCACAGCACAACTGGTATCGCAACAGCAGCCACAAGACAACAGCATTCGTAGCCAAACACCCAACTCACCAGCAGCAACCTCTGTTTGCAGCCAACACACCAGCTGCAACCCTATTACACTGAATAGAAAATCTGCCATAAATTTGAAATAATGTCATGTACAGAATAATGCAGATTCTTCAAACTAGACTTTGCCCACAATGCCACTCTAACCTTCACCAACTTTTCCAAATTCGCAAAATGAGGTTGAGCATTATTAAATAAACAAGCGTTTCTTAATTCCCAAACTGACCATAACACAACCATAGGAACAATTCTCCACAACATCCTGACCTTTTTTACCTTAAAACTAGCCCACCAACTTAGCAGAGATTGAACTGATTCAGGAATGGCCCAGCACAAACCCCATCAATCAACAATCCCAGACTACACTTTCCAAATACTACTACAACGTAGCAAAACATGATTCGGTGAATCCACCTCAGTCTTGCAAAAGACACAAAGAATACTTGCATTAGGCTTGAGCACCCCAACCCTTTGCATAAAAACAGTAGATTTCATCCTACCTCTCCAAGCTAACCATGACATGAATTGTACCTTAGGAGGAGCAATATTCTTCCAGATATTCATTACAACTCTAAAATTACACCCTTTACGCGAAGCCATCCAATCCCACACAGAAGCTACAAAGAAAGCACCAGATGGATTAGCCAGCCAAGTGCATTGATCCTCCACATGACTCCTTAAACTGGGTACAACTTGAAGGTACTCATACAAGTTAGATAGGTCCTCCTCTTCCCAAGCAAAAAGTTGTCTTCTAAACAAGAGGTTCCAATCATCACCCTCATTTTTCATTTGCACAAAATCAAACACTGAACCATCTTTATGAACTGATAGGGACAAAAGTCTAGGGAAAGCAAGAGAAAGGCTTTGATTATTGCACCACACATCCACCCAAAATTTTGTCCTAATGCCATTCCCAACCATAATCTTAAAATTAGAGAAAAAGAACTCCCTCAAGCATGGATTACATGCAGCTAAGAGCAAAATATCCTTCCACAAAACAGAAACCTCCCTAACTCCACTACCAATGGACTCCACTTGCCACCATAATGACCATTCTACATAGCACTTTTTTCCATAAGGCCTTATCTTCCACACCAAATTTCCACCACCATTTGATCAACAAGCACTCATTGAACTCACTAAGCTTCCTCACACCAAGCCCACCTTGACACTTATTTTTACACACCTCCTCCCACTTAACAAGATGCACTTTTCTCTTCACCTCATCACCACCCCACAGAAAAGTAGACTGAATTCTATCTAACTGATTAGCAATGCGCACAGGCATTTTAAATAAAGATAGAAAATACACGTGCAGACCAGATAATACAGACTTGATCAAGGTTAATCTACCTACAAATGATAAACATCTCATTTTCCATAATGCTAGTTTCTTCTTGAACTTGTCAACTACTGGCTGCCACATTCTCTTACACCTGGGATTTGCATCTAGAGGCATACCTAGATAATTCAAAGGCAATTTCTGAGTTAAACAATTTAGCTTTTTGGCAAAGGCTTGTACCAATTCATCTTCAACACCAATTCCACATACTTTACTCTTGTGAAAATTAATCTTGAGCCCAGACATTATTTCAAAACATCTCAAAATTCTCTTCATAGTAAGGATTTCCTCCTAGCTTGCCTCACAAAAAATAATTGTATCATCCGAGAACTAAAGATGAGACACCTTCAAATGACTATGACCCAGCTCCTTTGATCATACCTATCTCTTTTGCTCTTTCCAGTAAGATATTCAAACCTTCAGCCACCAAGTTGAAGAGAAAAAGGGAAAGAGGATCACCTTGCCTCAGACCTTTGTGAGGCAAAAATTCTGAAGTTGGGGACCATTAACTAACATGGAGACTCTTGTTGATGATATGCATGTCTTTATCCAACCCGCTCACTTTTCACCAAAACCAAAACTGGACATCATGGAACACAAGAACCCCCAATTCATTGAATCATATGCCTTTTTGAAATCTAATTTAAGAATAATTCCTCTATACTTGGTTTTCTTCCACCAGTGAACCACCTCATTAACTATTAAGATTCCATCAAAAATACATCGACCACTCAAAAAACCCGATTGCGCTTCACTAATAATCTGAGGAAGAACCTGCCGCAATTGTCTAGATAAAACCTTTGCAAGAATTTTATACACTGAGTTTACCAAACTTATAGGTCTGAAGTCAGACAACCCAACAGGACAATCCTTCTTTGGAATGAGTGAAATAAACGAACTATTAACACCTCTAGCCAGCTTCCCATTTAAGTGAAATTCCTTTAACACCTGAATAACCTCATCCTTCATTATAGACCAACACCTTTGGAAACAAGCTAGATTTAACTCGTCAGGTCCAGGGGCCTTATTCCCATCACACTCCTTCACAGCATCCTAGATTTCTTCCTCTGTAAATTCAGATTCCAACTTAGCTGCTGCTTGTTCACTTATTTTAGCACATACACCAACGAATGTAGGCATGTTCTCCCACTCCTCTGAAAACAGCTTCTTGAAAAAGTTTACCACTACTTGCTTAATCAAGTCTGGCTGAACCACTAAAAACCCATTCACTGTCATAGAATCAAGCATATTTTTTCTCTGTCTTCTGCTAGCAATGATATGAAAAAAACCTTGAGTTCTTATCACCATTTTCAGCCAATAGCAACCTAGATTTTTGCTGCCACATATTCTCTTTTTTCTTCTTCAAATCCCAAACTGAACTTTGCACCTCTCTTCTGAGCCTTTGCACCTGGTGAGATCTAATTGGGCGAGAAATCTTGTTGCAGATGATGAATCTGGTATTGGTGGTTCCTTGATCGATTGAAACCAATGAAAAATTCTTCTTCTTCTGCCATTTGCTTTTTCTCTTTTCAGTTACATCCCAAAATGCAGAGAAAAACAGAGTATGAAGAGAGAGAAAGAGAGATTATGAAGATTTTGATGTGAACATGATGGATAATTTGGACTTCATAGTTTTTGGTTAAATTTTTTTTCTCGTGAATGTAGCCAGGTTTGTCTTGTAATTTAGGCAAAATGGATAGGAGTATACTCTCTATGTGTAGTATCCTTGAATATGCAAGCTTTCTAGAGAGAGAAAGTAATGTTGGACCATCCTTCAGACAACACCATCGGAAAATAACTCTCACATCCCAGGAGACCTTCACGAACCTTCTAATCAAGGAAAATCAGCTGAGGAAGAGGATCATCTGATCAAAGGCACAAAGAAAATCAAAGGCTCCGCCATAGATAAGAAAGACAACATGGTGAATGTAGCTGATATGGATACGAAAGTACTTCATGAAGACCATGGAGGCCAAGAAGCCACAGTTTTGGGTCCTCTCCCACCCAAATCCTTCAAAAAGGCTTTGGTCACGGTCAAAAACAGTGACTATACCTTTGATAGTAGAGTGGAAATCCTCTCGTCTGATGAGGGCATGATGCTGCTCAAGAGGGTCAATCTATGATCCAGAACATTTACCCAAAGCACCGGGGCCTCCCCACCATATCTCTGCCTAAGAAGCTTCTGGAGAAGATCATAAAACCATGGGAAAATGCCCTAATCATCAAACTGCTGGGAAGAATATTGGTTACAGAATGCTCTACTCTAGGGTTAAGAATATTTGGGGCCTCTAGGGATAATTTAATGCTATTGATCTTGGCAGTAATTACTTTCTCTTTAAATTCTCTAAGGAGGACTATGTTAAAGTCTTCACATGAGGACCATGGGTCATCATGGACCACTAGCCCACTATGAGAAGATGAGAACCGAATTTTAAATCATCACAATCGCTTGTTTAGGTTCAGTTTCCTGAGCTTCTAATTGAATACTATCAAGAAAAAGTTCTATTTGTGATTGCCAAATCTATTGGTAAGCCTCTCAAAATCGATTAGACCACGGCTATGGCAACGTGGGGTAAATTTGCAATAGTCTATATAGAAATGGATCTCAGCAAACCCCTTAAACCGAAATTCATTTTAGCGGATAAGATTTACAACATAGAATATGAGCCCCTTCATTCTTTCTGTTTCCTCTGTGGACGCATTAATCGTAGAAATGAGGCTTGCATATTCAAGGCCCCAAGAGTTCCATCGGCGATGGAAAAACTAGTCGTTTCGATAACGGAAGTATTGATAGTCATACAGTCGAGGAAAACGGTCAACTGCAACCAAAGAGCGGTGAGAAAGAAGCATTTGGCCCATGGATGCTTGTGACCAAGCAGTTCAAGAGAACAGCCTAACCCAAAAGAGCATAAGACCTACTTGGCTCAACCTACAACACCAACTCTTTAAATATTTGGAAAAGGGCCCAGACAATCAAGGTTATATTCATAGGGGCAAAAAAAATATAAAAATAGGAGAGGAGAAGGCCCACAGTGAGCCCAGTTTCTCAGCAAGCCCAAACCAAGTAAAGGACACCAAAGGAAAATCCAAAATAGGTACGCAACAGTCCAAAGCTAAGGACCCAGATACCCATGTGAGGAATCAATCAAGTTAGAAGAAAGTAGGGGAAAGCTCATCTGTCTACGCCAAGGATTCTCACTCAGAGAATCTGGTCTGCTAGCAAGCAAGCAAAAGATAGAACTCTCTCCAATGGCAATCAAGTGCAACAGAGCATATCTGGCATGAATTTTTCAGTGGAAAGCATTCCAGGACAAGAAGACTCAACCATGGTAGAGGTTAACCCACCTCTCACTTCTGGAAGTATATCAGAACCCACTCTCATCCCTAAATCCCTAGAACCACACTCCTTAGAAAGAGAACCGCTAGATCTTGGTGAAGAAAGCAACGACATAGGAAGAAAGCAAGAGCTCAGAGAAACCGATGGAAGTAGTGATAGCACATCGAAACTAGACCAGCACTGTGAGCTTATTGTTAGAACTAGGGAGAGAAGCAACTCACCTAGTCGCTCTCGCCTAGTGGCTAGAGCAGCTCCAAATGACAATCGTGCCAAACTAGGGGGATCCCCATCTGAAACCTCTCCACTTGTTCCAACTTGCCTCCATGAGATCAGAGAAGGAAGACCATTGGAGGATACAACGCATTGTTAATGATTTGGTAACTAACTCTCCCCTTCATTACCCATCTATGGATTTGCTACGAATTCTTTTTGGAATTGTCGCGGTGTTGGCAACAACACTTTTAGAAGGAACGTTGTGGAGATCATTCGAATTCATAAACCTGAAATACTTATTCTCATGGAGACTAAAGTTCCATTTAGCAAAATGGGCAATTTCTTCAAAAGTTTAAGCTTCACAGCTTTATCCATTGTCGACCCCATTGGTAGAGTAGGTGGGATATGGATCATCTGGGACACAAATCATGTTAATGTCAGCGCCTCCTCCGTCAGCTCTCAGGCTATTCATGCTACCATCTATAAAGAAGACTATGAAGAGTGGGTCCTTCTACTGTTTATGTAAGCCCAAACCCAGTTTTGAGGGAGAATCTGTGGGATGATCTGGAGGGAGTGGTAGAGAACATGGATAAACCTTGGCTAGTAGCTAGAGATTTCAATGACTACGCAAACTAGGGAGAAAGAAGAAGCTTCACCCCAAACCACAGCTTTACTAGAACTCATAAATTTTTAGAAAGAATCAACAACTGTAATTTGATTGACTTGGGGATCTCTGGCCCTAAGATGACCTGGACCAACAATAGACAAGGCTTGGCGAATATGATGGAGAGGTTAGACAGAGCTTTGAGGAATGTAGAATGGAGAACAAGGTTTCCTAAAGCTACAGTGAGAATTCTGCCCGTACTGCTTCCAAAGAGATCTGGCTCAACATCCAAAGCCAGACTTGGTAGGAAGAAGGGAATGAGCAGCCTTTAACTGATTGGGTTACTCTTACTATGAAAAATAAAACTCTTTGTTATGGTAAATACTGGTACCTTATTTTAATTGTTACTCTTTGGCAAATCTGAAAGAACCGTAACAAATTGGTTTTTGATAATCTTTTAAACCCAACTCACAATAGTCTCAAGAACATCTTCAATTATGTTCAAGAGATTGATGAGTCTTATCATTCCCTTCTCTGTCTCCAACCTACATTACCTAGACTAATTAATTGGAATTGTCCATCTGCAGGTAAACTCAAAATGAACATTGATGGTTGCTTAAAGGGAGATCCAGGACAAGCAGGCTATAGGGGTTTGCTAAGAGATAAAGCAGGCACTTGGCTATGGGGCTACTTTGGAAAGATAGGACATTGCACTAGCTTGGAGGTTGAGATTAGGGCCACTTATAGAGGGTACCATCCTCTCCCAAAAAGGCACTAAAGATGTAGTAATTGAATTAGACTCTGATCAGGCTATCAATCAACTTTTTCATGGTCCAAACCAAAATTCACTATACAAGGCTGTAGAAACCCCATTTTTTACCGCCTTTAAGACTTGGGCGCCTTAGGTTGATCACTCAATGATGAAAAATTACACTGTACAATCGTTCAAGTTCTTCAGCAAAAGGCTTCGATTTTGGAGCTTCTAATCCCAACCTTACACCTCATTTTGACCAAAACTATTTTAGACCTTAAAACCCCCTTTTTCAAAATATTTTTCCAAATGTTTTTATGATGTTTTGAGGCTCGCATTTCGTTTAAAATATTGCACTTTTTGGTAAATCGAGTAAGGACAAAGTGGAAATAAATGGAAAGGAGGTGAAATCTTTGAAAAATATTTTAAAAATTCTTATTTATAGGTTTGGAGTTGAAGAAAATAGGAGGGGAGGGAAGAAAACTAGTTTAGGAAGAGGTTGGGAATCAAACCGTTAAAAAAGAAATGAGCAGTCTTCACTAAATTAGGTATTTCTCTTTGCACACTTAGAATTTAGATATGAGGCTTTACCATTGGAAATTCGACTTCTAAGGTTTCAATTTAGACTCAAGAATCACCTAAAATCGAGTCCGGATGAAGGAGATATGATAATTTGAAGTCGGCCTTGAAAGTAGTTTTTGTGGTCGGCCGGCCAGGTGTCCCGAGAGGCAGATATTTATAGCCAGGTGTCCCCATAGGCCAATTTTAGTGGCCGGCCAACTAGTTTTCTCGGTAAAACATATAGTTTGCTACCAGCTATGCCAACTGTTCTCACAGGTGTATGCAATGCACCAGCTGTCTTTATACAGATATTTTCGACTGAGGCATATGTTTTCCTATATATACTTCACCATCACTCATGATTTAAGGTTGAAAAACTTTAAGAAGACTCCAAAACTTGTTAAGCACCCTTCCTCTCTATCTTACAATATACATACACTTCCTAAACCAAAAATTTGAGTCTCCTTGCTGAGGTTCTTGAGCTAAAATCTCAGCCCTTGAGAGTGTAAGCTTTGTGGTTTGTGAACAAAGGAGTTACCTCTCTTCAAGAGATATAATTTTGAGTATCTCTACACTACTTCTTTCTTATCTTTTCTTACTATTTTTGGACTATGTTTCAACTATTTTTATGGGCTAAAACTTATGGCTTAAAGCTATCAAAGGTGGAGGGGTTAACCACTCTTCTTTTAACCTTGTTCTCTAAGCTTTTGCCCTTGTGTTTCCTACTTCTTTCTCAACTTTTTTCCAACTTTTTACCACTGTTTTTTAGAGGCTAAAAAAGTGGTTTTGAAGTCCAAAAAGTTGAGGGGTTAGCCACCACTCCTTAGGCTTGCTTACTAGCTTCATTTCTCTATTATTTTAGCTAACTTTTCCAAGCTTTTTCATGTTATTTTTAGCATTGTTTTTAGCTATTTTAGGATTGTTTTAGGTTGTTCATTTGATTTATGCTTTGTATAGTAGGCTTGTAGAGTAGTGGTTCTCATAGGTTTGGTGGTTCAAGCCTTAGCCACCAACCTATTTGAGTTGATAGCATTTATTTCATGCTTTTCATACTTGTACCTCTAATCACCTCTACAACCTCCCTCCTTTCTTGGCTTTTTATTTCTTTGAGAGTTGTTTCAACCAAGTGTTGTTTAAGCTTGAGAAAGAGACCCTTCAATGCTAAATGGTTTAATCTCTTTGAAGGTTCATTACCAGGGCATTACTCTCTCTCTCTCTCTCTCTCTCTCTCTCTCTCATGCCTAAAACTTCTTGTTTGACACTTCTCTCTATTTAGTGGACTTGATGCTCATTTTTGGACTAAAATGACTAATGAATGGAAAGGTAAGTAAAAGAGGCAGTAAAGTTGGGGCTAAAATGGAACAAGATAATAAAATCAAGTTTTGGGTTCAATCGGACGTTAATTGAACCCATTGAGTCTTAAGTCATTTCATACTTTTAGTGATGAAAATGTTTCAAGATTCGATGTCAACCACTTCCCTTGATCAATATCATGATAGGGAGAGGGTTTTGTTGGCCTTTAGCTTCATTTATTCAGCTTTTGTCCCTTGATCCATAAATCATCACACAATGAATTTGTGTTAATTGATAGTTTGTCAATTAAGCCTACCCCTCCTTTGATCTATTTGATGATAAGGAGAGGTAGGGTGGACAAACATCCCCTGAAAACACTCGGTTTGTGCTCTGTTTCTTGTCTGTTGCAGCAGGGCAGTAATAAAAACTAATGGCCGGACGGCCACCTCACTGTACAGCCGACCAGTTCTTCTGGCTGGCTAGCCACTTCTTTTCAGCCAGACAATGTCTTTTTCCCTGCAAAACAGAGTAGAGGCTGGGGTAAAAACAGTTTAGTTTACTAACTGCACAACAGAACCATTATGGCAGCAGAACAGAGTCATTTTCGGGTGGAAATCTGCATTCATGCATGTGCCATCCCTTGCTTCTCGGGGCCCGCTAAAATTATGTTTACATAGTAGTATGTTGTACCTAAAGTAGTGGACTTGTAATAATTAATTACTTAGTTAATTATTTCTATTAGCTTAATTCTAATTTGTATTAATTAGTTAGAATATCTAGTTAATTTTTGTGTTGTAATTAATTAATTAGTTAGAATAGCTAGTTATTTTTGTGTTGTATCTAATTAATTAGTTAGAATAGCTAGTTATGTTTGTGTTGTACTTATTGATTAGTTAGGATAGCTAGTTGATTTTGGTGTTGTAATAATTAGTATTAGGGCATTCATTCGGATCCTCTTGCATGAAGGGCAAATTGCAATATTGGTGTATGTCTTTCAACCCCCATTTCTTTCTCCCTTTTATTTACTTGCTTATGATGGATAGCATAGAACATCATGTTTACTTAGCATTTTTCATGAACAAAGTATCCATTCATCTCGCATGCATAAGGTTCGGTTCATCATTCTAATGACATTGTCATTTATTACTTCCTTGAATACATACGCCATTGCATGCTATCAAAGTGATTTACATGATATATTAAACAGCCGAACCTATTAGTTACATTTTTGCAAATGTTGCATTAGTCATTTTGCATCATTAGGATCATATATTTTTTCTAACTATTTATTTCTTTTTGCTTGCCTCGATTGAGTACTAGGTGAGCGTTTATCGCTTTAGCATATTGTATGAGTGTTAGTGTTGCCATGTCAAGCATGATACCATGAGGCTAAATGCTTAAGTGATATACCTGTTTGAATGCTTGTGGATGAAGGCTAATTGCTTAAGTTGGAATGATTTGCTTAGATGTACATATGAGATCACTTTTCAAGTGGTACATATTCAAACTGTTTTCAAACAAACATAAAATCAAAGTGTTTCAACTTTTGCAAATTACTATATACTTATGTGCATCACATAGTAACGATAGCCTAATAATCGGAACAACAACATATAATGTAAATAATAATCACATCATGATTAGTAGAGGCCGATCTTTGATCGAGTGAGTGCGGTGCTCAATTCATAACCTTCCCCTCTCATACCTAAGTTCCCGAGCCGAGACACTTTGGTGATGACGGGTAAGTGGCCTTTGGTGCAAGTCACGAGTTTCCTAATTTTTTCAAAAATATTTAGGTAGCGACTCTGAAATTTGGCAATGTAGTCCATTTTTGGCATTTTTTATTCAAAATTGATTTGCCAAAAGAATTGTCAGATTTGGACTCATTTGTGTTTATCTATTTCACATTGCACTTGTGAAATCAAATTTAGAACCACGGGAGTCCGAACTGTAGAGCTAATCGTATCCGCAAGGAGCACGAAAAGCAAGCTACAATTTTTGGCGATTCTGCTGGGGATTTAGAGAACTTGACTCGAACTTCATGATGTGAAATTTTATCTACACTTATATGTTCTTTGCATTGCATTTGCATTGGTGCTCATAAGTCACTATGTTTTCCATCTGCTATTCCTAGGCAGTTTGCTGGAGGCTTGCCCAAAAAGCTTGCCGAAAGGCTGACTGGTCGTGGGCTCTGCCATGTTGGAAACACAACCCTCGAATCTAGATTATCATTGTACCGTTTGATCCTCCTTTCACTTCTCGGTGTTAGGTGTGAGAGGTATATTAGGTAATCTTGCTAAGGTATCCCTTTTGACCATTCGGCTTACAGGATGCTCACCCATATGCAGGATTTTGTGAAACTGCTTGCTTGAAGTAGTAAAGTTGTAGATCCCTCCAAAGCTAAGACATGGAAACCCTAACCTCTCAGAGGGGTGTTTTTGAATGCTTTTGTGCAAAATGTGAAATATTTGGATATGTGTGATGCAATCTTGGGACAGTCTTAATCTTGAGGTGATTCCTTCCAAAACTTGAGGGTCATATCAGAATTAGAATTTGGGTCAAAATCCAGGGGTTTGTGTTTGATATGATAGAAAATATCAGAACCAGAACTATGGCCAAAAATTATATCTTGCTTTTTGTTAACCAACATACCCGGTATCCTGATTTGATGGCGCATTTGTTTTTAATGCTAGGTTTGTCTAAGCCAAATAAGGAGCAGTACCCAACTCAGCAAAGAGCAAGCCCAATCCGACCCAGAAAGCCTTAACACATCACAATCCATCCAATCCTAAAAAAAACCCCCACCCAGCAAAATCCTAGTCCATCTGATTCCCAAAAGAAAAGATCCATCCAATACAAAAGACTCATGCCTTGTTTGAGAACATATTTTTTTAGTAATTTTTTGGCTTTTTGGCTAAAATATGATGCAAAAAAAACTAGTATGTTTGGTATGACTTTTAGTCTTTTACGAAAAGATGTGCAAAAAGTAGAGAGAAAATGAAATTTTTGACTTTTTGATATAGGTTATTAGTTTTTTGATTTTTTTTTAGTGACTTTTTGACTTTTAGGCTAAAAAGTGATATATTGCCAAACGAGGCCTTATTTTTAAAAAAAAGCCCAATCCAGTCAAACTAGTCTAGACTAATCCAATTCAGATACATGAAGTATAACCAAGTCGAAATCCTTGTTAGTCAGCTCTCAACTTACACCCATCCATTTCCCCGATTGCCAACTCAGCAGACCCGTGATGGCACAGAGTCTAGAAGAAGTTGTAGCCATGACATCAGCCCGAAACTAGGGAATTGCCATGCAGAGTGAGACCATTGCTGAAATGAACGCCCATCTGGGGCATCTACCACACATCCAGTCACGGGCCCCCAGCCAAACTTTGACCCACCTCCGCCACCTAAAGATTTGCAAGGTCCAAATCCTCGAGAAGGGTTGGCTCAAGCTTGAGTTTTCAGACCTTTGGTGCTGCCTAATGAGGGGCTTTATCTCCCTTGATATTAATGAGCTCGACCCGAACCTTGTTAAAAATTGCTAACCTTGAAAACCAATTCAAAAAGGCACAGGGATTAACTCCATTCCCGACATGAGGATGGGTACACCGAGGCTACCGTAAGGTTCCCAGACAGATTCAAAATGCCACACATTGACCATTTCAACGGGTCTAAAGATCCTATAGTATATATCTGGATTTTCTTGGATGTCCTAAAATCGATAGGTCTGACTAAGCCTCAGAAACTCTCTTTGTATAGAAGAACCTTGTCGGGTGTAGCAGCCACTTGGTACGCCAAGTTGGAGGATAAAGTGAAGCAGAACTAGGAAGATTTGGCTGAGGCGTTTGTCAATCAATATTCTTACAATACCCAAATTGAAATGACCACCTAAGAGCTTGAAGCAACCCACCAGAATCCTAAAGAACCTTTTGTGGAATTTGTTTCACGATAGAGAGCAAATGTAACACAAATGACAGATCGACCTTCTAAGATGGACCAAGTGCAGATAGTGATGCAAAACCTTGAGCCTGATATGTTACAAAAGTTAATAGTCGCTCCACTGTTCACTTTCAAAAATTTGCATGAATTAGGGGTTCAGATTGAGAGTGCATTTAACAGAGGGATTATTCCTAGAGCAAGCGAACCAACAAGGAGGGTGTTTTCCGGGAGTACTAATGCTAGCAGTAGCACTATTCCCAAATTTACTGAAATCAATACCATTACTACTGATCTTAAAACGTCTGACCCTTTTGCCAATGCCAATCCACAAACAGCCGGCCCAACCCGAACTCAAGGTAGAACTTTCACCCCCTCCATATGAGCCTAACCAGCGCACTAAAAGTCCTGATGAAAAGAGGGTATCTCAAACCTCTATATCCCTAACCTCTTCCTGATCCACTCCCTGCTAGACATAACCCCACCAAATACTGTGCATACCATCAGCAGCGCGGTTATGGCACCGATCGTTGCTACTGCCTTCATCATGAGGTTTAGAATCTCATCAACAACCAAATGATAGCTCCACCTCAAGAACCCAATGTTACCATTAACTCACTTCCCATCCATGACCAAGTATCTTTTTCTCACCTTAACCTCATCCACAGGCTCCCATTTACCTTCAACCCCAGCATATACATCACCCCAGCCCATCTGTCTAAGCCAAAGGTGTTCATTGTTGAAAGTACCGATTTGTGCATGATGGATGCACCGAATCGGGTTCAGGTACGTCAAGAGCACCAAATGGCCAAACCGACTACTACAGAGATGTTGGAAATGATTAAAGACCTTCAAGGAACAGTTATAGAATTAACATTTGGGATTTCAATCCCATCAAAAAGCTCTCCAATCTTGGGGCTAGCTGCAGTTGAAAAGGGCTAACCCGAAGCTATCTCAAGTCTGGGTGATGCCAAATCAACAACAAATAGGCCTCGCTTTGATATGGTCACCCAATCCTTGGCCACGTAGAAGCAAGTTGCAAGAACAAGGTTGGGACAAGTATTGATCCCTATGCACATCTTCAGTGGGCTATTGAGACTTCGAAGGTCAAAAGGTTGAACAAGCAGCAAGGGCTCGCAGTTGTTGCGAAGACTGTGGATGACACTTTTGTCGCTCAGGTTGAGAGCATTTTGAATTAGGGGACATGCCGTGAAAATGGACACTTTACCAGAAACACCCATCCTGATTCCAGTCCCGAGACCATGAATACCCAACCAACACCTGCCTACCCATTTGCCAATATTTCCAAAACTAGTGCTCGCTGCTTCCAAAACTGAACCTTCGCCCATCTCCCTATGAGCCTAACATGCGCATTAAGGGTACTGACGGAGAAAGGGAATCTCAAACCACTCAATCTTCGACCTCTCCCTAATCCTCTTCCATCTAGACATGACCCTACCCAATATTGCACATTCCATCAGTAGTACGGTCACCATACTGACCGTTGCTTCCATCTTTGCCACAAAATTCAAGACTTGATTGACAATAAGGTCATCACCCCACTTGAAAATCCCAAAGCTATCAGCCAACACATCATACCCGCCAATGAGCCCAAACCCATTGTGTTCATTCCTGAATCTTCTGATTTTGATCTAAGAAAAAGGAACAAAATCTTTGAAGAGATGGAAAGTTTACTCGATCTTAGTGAGTTCAAGATAAGGGAATTGTCGAAAGCATTTGAAAAGGACCTTCTGAACTAGGGGCATGGTGTGGAAAAGCAAATTGTTTCAATTAAGAAGATGTGTGGGGACAATGTAATTGTGAGATTCAATCTGTGAGACCCGATTTGAAAGTCAAAAATCAATCCTTCTGGGTGTGGATGTTAGTATTGCTAGATTAATGGCATGTCTAGACCTTCCCGTGGGCTACTTGAAGTTGTTTTTGAAATTCTGCATATGGACTTGGAGAAGGAAAACCCCTTTTGTCTTAGAAATACTTATTTTGTTTTGAGTTGTGTCCTGCAAATAGTTGTGTTGTGAGTTTTGATTTCTTTGTATTTTCTTATGTCGCTCCTTTGAGTTGCTCCCGTGTACCCTTAGGTCTTTGTTTTGTTGTTTTAATAATAAAAAGGTGGGAGTCAAATTTCTGATCATTTTATTGTGCATATAGTAACTCACGTGTGACCTTTTGAAAATGGGAAAGCTTTGAAATTGTTTTTTCAATGAGATTCCGTTAATAAGCTCAAGTCTTGAGAAGGATCTGCCAAATGGTTTGAGTGGGTCCTGACTTATTGTGCCTATAGTAACTCATGTCTTTACTCCCGTGTACCCTCAGTCTTTGTTTTGTTGTTTTAATAATAAGAAGGCGGGAGTCAAATGTCTGATCATTTTATTGTGCCTATAGTAACTCATGTGTGACCTTTTGAAAATGGAAAAACTTTGAAATTGTTTTTTGAATGAGATTCTGTTAATAAGCTCGAGTCTTGAGAAGGATCCTCTAAATGGTTTAAGTGGGTCCTGACTTATTGGTGTAAAGTCCTTCATGTTTCAAGAATTTTAAGTTGTTTCTTTTACAAACTTACAAAGGTAGGTTTAGAATTGTGCGTGGTATTTTACATTGTCCTGGGGATTCTCTTCGCCGTTAGGCAATCATTTTGGCAAGCATAAGGTGACTTTCAGACTTGCAAGTATAAAGCAGCTTTCAGTCCTCATAATCATAGAATTTCTCTCCCTGGTGTTTTTCATTACTTCAAAAAACAATGGATAAAAGAGACCAGAAAAGAAGAAAAGAAAAAAGAAGAAAAGGGGGAAAAAAAAAAAGAAGAAAAAAAGAAAGAAATCAACCATCAAGCCAGGGGTATTCATTGGAATGAAATCCAAGCAACTGTAAGGAAATGAACTTTTGTCTAAATTCGAGGAAGCCAAATAGAGCAAAAGAAAGGACAAAGACATGCATAAGAGAATGAAGAACCAAGCTCAAATCAAGGTGAAGCCAGTTCCAGTGTTAGGGCAAGGATGACTATTGATCAAATTCACCACAAGTGTTGTGATGTTGTCCTTGAGAGGCTCGCTAGGCCGAAAACCCAAAAGGGCGACCTAGGCGAAAGTTAGAGCATGAAAAATGAGAAATCAAATAAATAGGCTCACAAGGTTGAAAACCCCGAAGGGGCAACTTTGGCAAAAGTTAGAGTACAAAAGGAGAGTGTCAACACCCGAGTGAACCTCAGCTGTGAACTACGTTGACCTAATTCCCATTCTTGAGATAGGTAGGCAACTTCATCCTGAAGTTCGGTCTCAACCATATCCATCTTAATCATCTCAACCCGATCATCTTGCCCAAATCACGTCGACAACTTCGTATCAATCCATGAGCTACACCGACTGCTGTGCGTATCACACTTGTGTTGGGTAAGAAAGAACTAGCTTGAATCAACAAGTGGAGCAATTTTCAATACTTGAACTTATCAGTAGAATCTCTAACTTGAGCACACAAAAAAAAAAAAAAAAAAAGAATTGAAATTGAGTTCTAATGGGAACATAAGTAATACTAGGGGCACTATGAATGATCAGTTACCTTGAGTCTTTTTCTACTTTCAGGTCAGTTGTGAGTTCTGTTTTGTCGTGTCCAGTATTTGTCTCAGTCTGTGCTCTTTATTGAGTCACCATAGCATGTTTGTCGCTGAAGTCTAACAGAGTGGCATGGTCAAAATTCCATACATGAGTGTTCGCTCCAAACTCACAAACAAGTCCATGTGTGGAATTCATAAACAAACTGAGAGTGCCCATACAAGGGGCATCGCATTCATGATCATTGCAAAGTGTATGTGAGGAATCCGTCACTACTTTGGAGGAAACTAGAGTAAGTTCTCAACATGCTGGGACAAAAGGGAAACATGAGTTTGATTGGTTGGCAGCCGCTCCAGGATTTAATGATCCCCAACACACGTGCCTGCATAATGTTGAAAAATGTGGCCAGTGATTGGACACTAGGGATAATTTTCAGCACATTTGACCGGGCCATCCATGGAACAAAGGGCATGAACCCAACCGATGGCCAATGACTGGACACTAGGGGTAATTTTCAGTGCATCTAATCGAGCCATCCATTGAACAAGGAGCATGAACCCAACCTTTCTCTTAGTCCACTCAAAGCTTTTTGTTGGGCACCTTTCCCTAGGTTAGGCCCCATGATGATTTTGATATGATTTAACTTTCGAAAGTTGTCTCTGACCATTTCAAATCTCTTTTGGGATTGCCATCTTCCTTTTGATTAATACATGTGCTTTATGCATGTGTGCTCTTACACTCTGGTTGATTTGAATTACATGATTGGTTGCCCCTATTCTTGACTTTGTTCTGTACTTAACAAAGTTTGGTCAAGTTGTCTCCCTTTGTGTTACATTTCAATAAATTGTGGCAAGTTGCCCTGCACTCATTTCATAAGGTATATGATGCACTACTCTATGTACTGCTCAATTCCCTCTGCATACCATACATCGTTCCTTTATATCGCACTATTTTGTGCATTCATCTTACATAGCACTGTTTTGTGCACATTATATAGTACTGTTTTGTGCACCTTCCACAGTACTGTTTTTGCACTATTTTGTGCACCCATATAGCACTGTTTTATGCATTCATCTTATATTGCACCTTATATCGCATTGTCTTGTGCACCTGTATCGCATTGTCTTGTGCAACTTACATCGCATTGTTTTGTGCATTCACCTTGTATCGCACTGTCTTGTGCAACTTGCATTGCATTGTTTTGTGCATTCACCTCGTATCGCACTATCTTGTGCACCCTCACTCCCAATGTCTTGTGCACCTTGCATTTCACTGTTTTGTGCACTTTGAGTTCGCATTGTTTGTGCATTCACCCTATATTGCACTATCTTGTGCACTTTGTATCACACTATTTTGTGCATCCACCTTGCATCGCACTTCCTTATGCACCTTGCATCGCACTGTTTTGTGCATTTACCTTGTATCGCACTGTTTTGTGCATTCACCTTACATCGCAATGTTTTGTACATTTACTTTGTATTGCACTGTTTTGTGCACCTTGTATCGCACTGTTTTGTGCACCTTACATCGCACTGTCTTGTGCATTCATCCACATCGCACTGTCTTGTGCATCCAAATAGCATTGTTTTGTGCATTCACCTCACCCGCACTGTCTTGTGCACTCACTGGGTCTAGGAGACCATAAATCCTCTAAAGATGCAATTCTTTTGGTGTTTGTTGTGCCCAAAGGGCTTCAGGCAGTCTGGTATAGCCACCTGAATGTGTTTGTAGTGAGTTCCTAGGAGATCAACTTAGATGGTGGAAACTAGAGTTCGAATGGTAATGCCTAGAACTCAAAGGTTCGGAATTTCCGAGACTAAAGTCTGGTTTAAATACCCAGGGGTGTATCCTCGGCTTGAAATCTATATGGCAACCCCATAAGTTGAGGTAGCTTGTATGCGCCTAAATTCTGGATACTAAACCAACCTAGTCTGTTACCCTGTTGAAGAATAGGGAAAGTTGCAAACATAGCCAGGGAGAAAAGTAGTACCCGTGGTGTAGAAGCGCACGATGAAAACCAAAAAGGAGAGGAAGATCCACAGCAGCATAAGGTGAGTTATCACCAATTACCCTGTAAGGTGCTTTCTAAGGCACCACTTCTCAACTGCTACATAATATTTATTACCTATTAACTCTATTGCATGCATCTACTACATTATCCATTACACTCATTACATCATACCATTTTATTACTTGTATCCTTTCCATGTTACGCTTAGTTTGGCATGTGCTCATACCTTTCCCTCATTAAAGCATAGCTCTACATGTGTACGCGCTTATTCTTCAAAGAATTGTGGTTTGAGGGTTTCGACACCTTTTCTGTGTTGGACATGGTTTGTTTTGTGTCCATGCCTTTTCTAGGTAAGATGTAGTTCGGCCTGCACCCCTTATTCACTTCATCCATTACACTCATTACATCATACCATTTTATTACCTACATCCTTTCCATGTTACGCTTAGTTTGACATGTGCTCATACCTTTCCCTCGTTAAAGCATAGCTCTGCATGTGTACGTGTCTATTCTACAAAGAATTGTGGTCTAAGGGTTTCGGCACCTTTTCTGTGTTAGACATGGTTTGTTTTTTGTCCATGCCTTTTCTAGGTAAGACGTAGTTTGGCTTACGCCCCTTATTCACTTCATCCATTGCATTGTACTTTGTCTTGTTGCATTCAGTATTTGGGATCATTATCTTTCCCCATAAAATCATTCCATACTTATATCATACCACCCAATCACTTGTTCTCTTTCTACGAAAAAAACATAGTTCTGTATGTGCCCGCACCTCTTTCACATTGAAACATGATTTTGTTATGTGTAAGCACCTATGCTGCATTGAGACCAGTATTGATGGTGTAGTCACTTAGCCTATGCTAGGCATCGTTTGCCTGTGCCCACTTCTTTTCTATATAAAACTTAGTTTGATTTGCATCTCCATTCCTTTATGGTATTCGTGTGTTTTGCACTGCTTGTGGTTTGATTGTTTCGTTACATTGTATATCATTTTGTATTACGTAGGCAACCCTTGGGTTCAACCAACTACATCTGCATTTTGTTTGTTTGCCCAAGTCTTACGGCTTTGTCAAAATGGGTCGTCTTCGGGCTTTGACATTCACTCATGTCATTTCATGACTTCAAGCTCTGTCAAAGAGGAGCAACTATAGACACCCAATTTTTTACCACTTTTAAGACTTGGGTGCCTCAGGTTGATCACTCGATGATAAAAAGTTACGTTGTACAATCGTTCAAGTTCTTCAGCAAAAGGCTTCAATTTTTTAGCTTCTGATCCCAACCTTACATCCCATTTTGACCAAAACTATTTTAGACCTTAAAACCCTCTTTTTCAAAATATTTTTTCAAATGTTTCTACGATGTTCTGAGGCACGCATTTTGTGAGACCATAAAATATCCTCTCACATGGATGTTGTAGAGATCCAACAAAGAGAAGAGCTTCACCCCTGTAGATCTGCAATGAGGAACATAGTCGGTGCCACCCAACCAGGGTTGTCGGCCGGGAGTACTCCGATGATGAAGTTAGTCCTTGAATCAAGAAATAGTATATCTCTATATTAGAAGGGGTGTGTGTTTTGTGTAGGGAGAACAGTCATACCTCTCACTTGGGATGCCCCCCCTTTATATAGATGGAAGGTGTGATATTTGTTTGGGCTGGACCCATTGTGGGCTTTGTTTGGGTTAGGCCCAATGAGCTAGTACCTATATTTTTCTGGCTCCCACAATTGCCCCAAAACTTTCATTGTCTTCGATAGAAGGAATGAGAGTTTTCATTGCCGAGTTATATTGTTCAAATAGATGTTAGGTCATTTGACAAAGAATACATTTGATAAATGAATAAAATGTATGAATGAATGACTGCATGTATGCTTGAATGTATGTGTAAATATACGTATGTCTTGAATGTATGTATAAATGTATGTATGTCTTGAATTTATGTATGTCTTGTATGTATAAATGTATATAAGTCGATCATAGGATGAGGGGGGGTGAGCTAAAACCCAGAAAGGAATACAAATAAATCATAACGATAGGCCGCGGTATTCTAACCCCCGGGCATGGGTGTAGGCCGCAGTATTCTAACCCCCGGGCATGGGCGTAGGCCACGGTATTATAACCCCCGGGCATGGGTGCCGTATTTTGTCAAGTGCAAAGATTGCTTCCAAATATGGACTTTCATGCCGAGCTAGAAATATTTCTATAGGCCGAACACGGAAATGATTACCTGAACCAAATAAGATAGATTAAATAAGGTAGATATATCAGTCAAAAATTGGACCACGGTATTATTACCCCATGGTGAGGGTGTAGACCTGCGGTATTATAACCCCCGGGCAAGGGTGTAGGCCGTGGTATTCTAACCTCCAGGCATAGGTATAGGCCGCGGTATTCTAACCCCCGGGCATGGGTGTAGGCCGCAGTATTCTAACCCCCGGGCATGGGCGTAGGCCACGGTATTATAACCCCCGGGCATGGGTGCCGTATTTTGTCAAGTGCAAAGATTGCTTCCAAATATGGACTTTCATGCCGAGCTAGAAATATTTCTATAGGCCGAACACGGAAATGATTACCTGAACCAAATAAGATAGATTAAATAAGGTAGATATATCAGTCAAAAATTGGACCACGGTATTATTACCCCATGGTGAGGGTGTAGACCTGCGGTATTATAACCCCGGGCAAGGGTGTAGGCCGTGGTATTCTAACCTCCAGGCATAGGTATAGGCCGCGGTATTCTAACCCCCGGGCATGGGTGTAGGCCTTTGCTAACGGCGCTCTGTGCCGAGTGCGAAGATTGCGTTGTACTCGGAGACTTTTGCTGATTTTAAGTGGCAACTAAGTGCTAATATGGCAAGGACTTTGAATAATGTATCCTGTACCGAATAAGGTGGACGTGTTAATCACCAATAAAATTGCTCCGCTTGTATGGAATTGCCAAGTAGATATTGGGCTAACTATTTAATTGCCGAGTTGCTCGGTTTGCGTTTAGTCCAAGGTAGACTTGCCCCATTGCTTTCGAATGACAGGTGTTAGTCGGAAGGAATGTAGATTCCCATTGCCCTATGTTGCAGGGAAGATTCAGCTTTGGTAAAATGACGGCGCACAAAAATATGCAAACTGCCGACTGCCAAGTGTGTAATGTATTGCCCTGAAACGGGCGCTTGCTTCAAGCTGTGTGAAAAGGAGCGAGAATTTGTAACTCAAGTCAACGTCATTGTAATGTTTGTACCCAGTTGGCCGAGTATGCATGCATATCAAATGTGCCGAGATGATAATCGGCTGATGTGCCCCAATTGGAAAGCGGAAAATTAACTGATGTCCCAGTGGGCAATTGTTTTGCCAAATAATGTTGTTAGGCGAATAAAGTTTTCGAATACTATGGCCAATGTTGCTGCATAAAGTTTGATAATGCATAAAGTTGACAAATAATGTTGCTTAGAAGAATAAAGTTGATGCACGGCCGAATAATGATCATGCATAATGTTGAATTAGTAATGGTCAAATAATCTTGCTGGGTAAAGTTGATGCACTGCCGAGTAACTAGTGTCAAAACATTGGTGTTCGTTTACACTTGGGTCAGTGATTGTGCCGATCGTTTGGTCGGCGATTTTTCTTAGCTTCGTAGTGTGTCGGCATTCCTTCGGAGTTAGATTTGCTAAGAACTTGGTTGGCAATGGTTGCCAATTTAGTGAAGTTGAGCTTCTTGTATAACGTATATTTGCTGCCAATTTAGTGAAGTTAAGTTTCTTGTCCAATGTATATTTGCCCCATTGCTTTTGAATAAGATTTGTTATTCGGAAGGAATAAAATTGACTTGGGCCAAAATTGCCGAGTAGGCCGATAATGATTTGAAACGGATTCCGTGCCCCTGTTCGGTGCCGTGGCGAAATCAGAATGAAGCCGAGAAAAAGTAGGGTGCTTGGTGAGATCAGAATCAAATCTGCAATTTATTTGTATTTTTATTTATTTATTTATTTAATATATATATATATTTTTGCGAGCTGAAATTGCATATTCTAACCGTACGGATGGACCCGGAATACGTCAAATAGCTGGAAAGGACTATTGAATCGTTGTGATCAGACTCCTGATGGCATAATTGTAGCCAAAATAGAGTTGACGGTTCAGATCGGTTGAGAATTGTGCGCCACGAAGCACCGGATAACTTCTCTTGCATGGTTTGCTAGTTCGTCGTCCTCAAAAAATTCATCAATTCTGGGCAAACTTTGATCAGCCCGTACGGCGTCATTTTAGCTCCGATTTCGAAGCGGTTTGTTGCGTTGGACTCGTCTTAATGAGTACTTCACATTGGTATGGTCAAAACTTGGGTTTGACAACTTTTGAAATTTCAGTTTTCGGCATGTGTGATCCGTTTCACAACTTTCGGCGGACTTGGGTTGCTTCTTGGCTCCTCGGGTTGGTGGGTTTGAAATCTTTGAGCCGATACGAATCCTGTGATATGTTTAGATGTGGATTTCGGCAAGCCGAGATGCTAATTTTATGCCGAGATATTAGTGCAGAATAAGTACAACGTTGCCGAATATTTGATGCGAAGAATATTGCGAGCTGTAGTCAAAGAATGTGCCGAATAAGATGTCGAAGCCGAGTTGATCATATGCATGCAGCGTTCATAATGCCGATGAACTCTGTTGCCGAATAAGTTGACTGTTGTTTAGTCGAAAATGTTGCCGTATAAAGTTGACAAATGTTGTTAGCCGAATATCATAGATAACGGGGCGGGATTGTCCAATGTGCATGACGTATGGGCGGCCGAGTAGTCTTAGCTGCCGGGTAAGTTGCCGAAGCCAAGATATGTAGAATAATGTTAATATGCAGTTGATAATAGGCCGAGTGATATACCGAATCGCAGAGGATAAGCAATACGGTATGATGTTCTGTCGAGTATTGTATAATTGAGTTGATAAGCAATGCCGAAGCCGAGATGTTAAAGCCGAATAAGTTGTCATTGCTAGACGATGCGGCGTTGATATTAATATGTTGATGCCAAATTGAAATGCCGAATATATTGTGAGTTTGCAGAGTTATGCCAAATAATAAACCGAATAAGTTGTCTAAGCCGAGTTGTAGAGGTGTCGAATAATCTTGCGGCGTTGATAATAATGTTGATATGCCAAATGAAATGCCGAATAAGTTGTGAATTTGCAGTTGTTGATATGCCGAATATATAAGCCGAATAAATGACCAAAGTAGCTTCGAAGCTTTGCCGAGCAATTGCCTATGAGTTCTCAATATTGTTGAGTAACATGTCTGTGCCGAGCTCCAAAATAATGTGCCGAATAAGAAATGTTATAGCGTAATTTTTGCCGAATAATTTGCCGAGGAATGTTGTCAATCCATGTAGCAGTGGGTTAATTTAAACACTTGTGTTGGCAATACCTTGATTTCCACGGCCATCCTCTTGGTGCTTGTCGAGCTTAACCCAATTGTTGGTGCCGAGCAATACTCCTCTTGGCTTGCCAAGGTGCTAGTGTTATACTAAGGAGCAGCGCCAAGCTTTGTGGTCAGTTTAGGAAGTGCCGAACGTGTTGTTTATGAGGCCAATAATAGAGCTTTCAAACCTTTAAATACAAACTCCAAAAATTAGTTGGGCAAAAAAGAATGCCGAAGAGAGTGAATCAGTCAAATGCAACATGTTCTCATAATCTCAAGAAGTAAATTACTTAAAGTAAATGGAACCAAGGAGAAGGAAAGCAATTACTAGGCCAACACACTAGCCGAATAGTCTGAATGTATATTAATAGCTGTAACCTTAACCAAGAACACATCTTACAAGTGGAGTTCCTAATTAGCTTCATATATAGCCGGTCAAAAGATGACCATAAATTACTATAATAACTCATGAAATTTTTCTAGAGAGAGAGAATAAAGACCCAGCCAGGATTTAATGACAATATGCAGCTTTGGAGCCAAACAAGTCCGGCAAGCTATGTATGATATCTTTTACGTTCACATATCAATGCAAGTCAATATTAATATTTATGCAAATAGTTATTATCTTACAACAAATATTATTTTCATGCACATGATCAACAAGTTCTGAACAACATTTGTGTGAGTTCAAGAAGTTGGTATATATTCGCCATGAACTGGCAAGTTGATGGGCCAATGGCGACGCCGAATACGGAATATTGCCGAATAATATGAGGTGTATAGATGGCCTCAGTGTGACCAATTTTTATTCTTATATTCTTATTATATTTATATATATATATATATATATATAAGTATGTATATATATATATATTTTTATTTTTATTGGCATTAACCTGAGCCGTATAGATTGGCTCGTATTCTCGAAGTCTATGGAATAAAAAATGTTAAATTACCTGTGAATGCAAAGATTACGCTAACAGCCGGGATGATTACCAAAGCAACATAAAAATATATAAAGCTTCCAATAAAGAAACAATTCCTAAATAAAGAAACAATTACAGGCGTGGATTTGGCAGAGCCACCCTTTGTACAATGCCGAAATGAGACTCCCATAAACAAAAGTCTGAAACCCAGTTTTAGAGAGAGAAAGTGAAAATGCTCTGCTTTGATTTTGTTCTTGTTGGTTTTAGCAGGAAAAATTGATATTCAAAAAACAACCCACCAATATACGCTTACTTATATAATATTATATGTACGTAGATATGCATATTGCGAATCAAGTTGAATCAAAATGAAAATGAGACCCAGCCATGGGCCGTATTACTTGGGATTGATTTTGCTTTTGTAGAAAGTGCACTAACCTCAAAGCAACCCATATATGTTTACTTACAGCAGTATATTTGTTGTGTTCTTCGTTGATCTCATTCAGTCGTTCCCACAGACGGCGCCAATTGTAAGACCATAAAATATCCTCTCACGTGGATGTTGTAGAGATCCAACGAAGAGAAGAGCGTCACCGCTGTAGATCTGCAATGAGGAACATAGTCGGTGCCACCCAACCGGGGTTGCCGGCCGGGAGTACTCCGATGATGAAGTTAGTCCTTGAATCAAGAAATAGTATATCTCTATATTAGAAGGGGTGTGTTTTTTGTATAGGGAGAACAGTCATACCTCTCACTTGGGATGCCCCCCCTTTATATAGATGGGGGGTGTGATATTTGTTTGGGCTGGACCCATTGTGGGCTTTGTTTGGGTTAGGCCCAATAAGCTAGTACCTATATTTTTCTGGCTCCTACACATTTCATTTGAAATATTGCACTTTTCAGTAAACCGAGTAAGGACAAAGTGGAAATAAATGGAAGGGAGGTGAACACTTCGAAAAATATTTAAAAACTTCTTATTTAGAGGTTTGGATTTGAAGGGAATGGGAGGGGAGGGAAGAAAACTAGTTTACGAAGAGGTTGGGCATCAAACTGTTAAGAAAAAAAATGAGCAGCCTTCACTAAATTAGGCATATCTCTTTGCACACTTAGCATTTAGATGTGAGGCCACCACCATTGGAAATTAGACTTCTGGAGCTTCAATTTAGACTCAAGAATCACCTAAAACCGAGTCTGAATAAGGGAGATATGCCCGTTTGAAGTCGGGCTTGAGAGTAGTTTTTTGTGATTGCCGGCCGGCCGGCCAAGTGTCCCGAGAGGCAGATATTTACAGCCAGGTGTCCCTATAGGCCAATTTTAGTGGCCGATCGTCCCCTTAGTGGCTGGCTAACTAGTTTTCTCGGTAAAATAGATAGTTTTCTACCAGTTGTGCCAACTGTTCTCACAGGTGTATACACTGCACCAGCTGTCTCTATACAGATATTTCTAACTAAGGCACATGCTTTTCTATATATACTTGACCATCACTCGTGATTTAAGGTTGAAAAAATTTGGAAAGACTCCAAAACTTGCTAGGCACCCTTCCTCTCTATCTTACAACATACATACACTATACATACACTTCCTAAACCAAAAATTTAAGTCTCTTTGTTGAGGTTCTTGAGCTAAAATCTCATCCCTTGAGACTGTAAGCTTTATGGTTTGTGAACAAAGGAGTTATCTCTCTTTAAGAGATATAATTTTGAGCATCTCTACACTACTTCTTTCCTATCTTTTCTTACTATTTTTGGACTGTTTTTCAACTATTTTTATGGGCTGAAACTTGTGGCTTAGAGTTATTAAAGGTGGAGGTGTGAACCACCTTTCTTTGAACCTTGTTCTCTAAGATTTTTCCCTTGTGTTTCCCACTTCTTTCTAAACTATTTTCCAAATTTTTAGCACCATTTTTTAGAGGCTAAAAATGTGATTTTCGAGTCCCAAAAGTGGAGGGGTTAGCCACCCCTCCTTAGGCTTGCTTACTAGCTTAATTTTTCCATTATTTTAGCTAACATTTTCAATCTTTTTCATGTTATTTTCAGCACTGTTTTTAGCTATTTTAGGACTATTTTAGGTTGTTCATTTGATTTATGCTTTGTATAGTAGGCTTGTAGTGTAGTGTTCTGCATAGGTTTGGTGGTTTAGGCCATAGCCACCAACCTATTTGAGTTGATAACATTTATTTCATATTTTTCATACTTGTGTTCACGTCTAATCACCTCTGCAACCTCCTTCCTTTCTTGGCTTTTTATTTCTTTGAGAGTTGTTTCAACCAAGTGTTGTTTAAGCTTGAGAAAGAGACCCTTCAATGCTAAATGGTTTAATCTCTTTGGAGATTCATTACCAGGGCATTACCTCTCTCTCATGTCCAAAACAACTTCTTGTTTGACACTTCTCTCCATTTAGTGGACTTGATGCTCATTTTTGGACTAAAATGACTAATGAATGGAAAGGTAAGTAAAAGAGGCAACAAAGTTGGGGCTAAAATGGAACAAGATAATAAAATCAAGTTTTGGGTTCAATCGGACATTAATTGAACCCATTGAGTCTTGAGTCATTTCATACTTTTACTGATGAAAATGATTCAAGATTCGATGTCAACCACTTCCCTTGATCAATATCATGATAGGGAGAGGGTTTTGTTGGTCTTTTAGCTTTATTTATTGAGCTTTTGTTCCTTTATTCATAAATCGTCACACAATGAATTTGTGTCGATTGATAGTTTGCGAATCAAGCTTACCCCACCTTTGATCTATTTGATGATAAGGAGAGGCAGGGTGGAACAACGTCCCCTGAAAATACTCTGTTTCTACTCTGTTTCTTGTCTGTTGCAGTAGGGCAGTAACAAAAACTAGTGGCCGGCCGGCCACCTCACTATGCGGCCGACCATTTCTTTTGGCTGCCCGGCCACCTCTTTTCAGCTAGGCAGTGTCTTTTTCCTTACAAAACAGAGTAGAGGCTGGGGTAAAAATAGTTCAACTTTCTGACTGCACAACAGAACCATTCTGGCAACAAAACAAAGGCATTTTCAGGTGGAAATCTACATTCATACATGAGCCATCCCTTGCTTTTCGGGGCCCGCTAAAATTATGTTTAAATAGTAGTATGTTGTACCTAAAGTAGTGGACTTGTAATAATTAATTACTTAGTTAATTATTTCTGTTAGTTTAATTCTAATTTGTATTAATTAGTTAGAATAGCTAATTAATTTTTGTGTTGTAATTAATTAATTAGTTAGAATAGCTAGTTAAGTTTGCGTTGTACTTATTAATTAGTTAGCATAGCTAGTTGATTTTGGTGTTGTAATAATTAGTATTAGGACATTCATTCAGACCCTCTTGCGTGAAGGGCAAATTGTAATATTGGTGAATGTCTTCCAACACCCATTTCTTTCTCCTTTTTATTGACTTGCTTATGATGGATAGCATAGAACATCATGTTTACTTTGCATTTTCCATGAACAAAGTATCCATTCGTCTAGCATAGGGTTTGGTTCATCATTCTAACGGCATTGTCATTTATTACTTCCCTGAATACGTGCGCTACTGCATGCCATCAAAGTGATTTACATGATATATTAGACAACCGAACCTATTAGTTACATTTTTGCATATGTTGCATTAGTCATTTTGCATCATTAAGATCATGCATTTTTTCTAACTATTTTATTTCTTTTTGTTTGCCTCGATTGAGTACTAGGTGAGCGTTTATCACTTTAGCATATTGCATGAGTGTTAGTGTTGCCATGTCAAGCATGATACCATGAGGCTAAATGCTTAAGTGATATACTTGTTTGAATGCCTGTGGATAGCGGCTAATTGTTTAAGTTGGGATGATTTGCTTAAATGTACATATGAGATCACTTTTTTAAGTGGTACATATTCAAACTCTTTTAAAACAAACATAAAATCAAAGTGTTCCAACTTTTGCAAATTAGTCTATACTTGTGTGCATCACATAGTAACCATAGCCTAATAATTGGAACAAGAGCATATAATGTAAATAAGAATCACATCATGATTAGTAGAGGTCGATCTTTGATCGGGTGAGTGGGGTGCTTAATTCATGACCTTCTCCTCTCATACGTAAGATCCCAAGCCAAGATACTTTGACGATGACGGATAAGTGGCCTTTGGCCCGAGTCACCGGTTTCCTAAATTTCCCAAAAATATTTAGGTGGCGACTTTGAAATCTGGCAATGCAGTCTATTTTTGGCATTTTTTATTCAAAATCGATTTTCCAAAAGAGTTGTCGGATTTGGACTCATTTGTGTTTATTTATTTCACATTACACTTGTGAAATCAAATTCAGAACCACGGGAGTCCGAACTATAAGGCTAATCGTATCAAAATGAGCATGAAAAGCAAGCTACAAAGGCCCTTATTTAAGATGCCAAGTTTTTGCTCAGAAGGTGTAGTTGTTCTCTTGTACACACCTTGTGAGAGGGTAACAGATGCTCAAACAGAGCATGTTGTGTTTCTTGAGAATCCTCTAGATGAAGTTAGAGGTTCACTTGTAGATGACATAACTGGTGTTAGATTTGAGAGGGTCTAACCCTTTGGTTTGTAATTTGACAATTTGAACTCGTCTTTAATTTTCATATGAATCGAAAAAATAAAATAAAATGGATAGGAGTATGTTAAATTAAAAATTATTTTTTCCAAAACAAAATGAATTAAAAATTAGGAGAATTTTTTTAAGGTTTATTAAGATTTTATAAGATAAATAACATATAATATTTTTATAGTAGTTGAAGTTACTCAACATTTTCATAGAAAAAAATTGACATAAAGAAATTTCACCCCAACACAGAAAAATTTTAATTTTCACAGAGAGATTTTTCTGAGTTCGCAGAGAAATTTCAAAATTTCTTTATTATGATCACAGAGAAATTTCATCGAGAGACCTTGGCTAATAAAAATAATATATTGGATCTCTTCTACTACCCAAAGTTGGAAGGAGATGTTTTACTAATTTTCACTAAAAAATAATTACGCCAACTTTCCTTTACTTGAGATTTAAAAAATATTTAACTTCTTTTATGTTCAAAATTTGAGGGGCTCAGAGAGTCATCATGGGTCTTATTTTGATAATCTGAACAAGTCATTTTGTAATACTGTTAATGTATATTATCTATGAACAAATTATTTTAATTTGATAATTATAACATTTTCATTTTATTGCATTTATTTTTGAAAAAAATAGATGACAAATACATTTAAAAAAAAAAAAGATCATCTATTTTTTTTATAAACAAATACGATAAAATGAAAAAATTACAATTATTGGATCAACATAACTTTTTAGAGATGATACATTGAGAGTCCTACAAAATAAACGGTTCGGATCATTGAAACGATACTCGTAGTAAACTCCATGGACCCCTTAAGTTTTCTCATGATGAGATGTAAAGAGAAGCTCAACCCTTTTAAAAAAGGATAAGGCGTTTCTAGATGGTGTTGTTGGGCCCGTGAGGCCCACCACAAGTCTCGTTTTAATGATTTGAATCGTTCAATGTGTACAGTTCGACGAGTACTTCATCTCTGCAAAAAAATCACATTGATATGATATCAATAGCCCCTTAATTAGATCATGTTTTTGTCAATGGTAAATATGATTTTTAAAATAAATTGTTACAAAAATGTGTTCTGTTCAAGTGCTTGTTGATATCCGATCGACCTATTTTTTGCAAGAATGAACTACTCGACGAGCTCTACACATTCAACGATTCAAATCATTGAAATGGAACTCGTGAAAAAGCCTCACGGGTCCAACAATACCGTCCACTTCAGTGGACTTGAGAGATGTACCCTTAAAAAAATATAATGATTTTCACACTTTTAGTATAATTACATTGAATTCTTTTAAAATTTTAATTTATATAACACTTAACTCTCTAATTTGTTTTAAAAAAATAATATTATCATATTTTCTTATTAAACTATATATTTTAGCTTTGGTTATTTTCGTATCTTGGCACAATGTGCATGAACTTGATTATCTTACTATCTTTTTTAACTTCTGATAATACGGTTCTGTCGAGGACGGACCGGGTCAAACTGATCCTGAGACTCCACGGGTCGTCTTTTCCCGTCCTTCCTGAGGTCCCTGCAACGAGTCCAACGAGAAGGTTCCAATGAGGGATGGTCCCTTCCCGTGGACCCTCCGATGGCTAAGTTAGATAGGATCGAAGTGCTATCAGAAAACAATCTATATATAGAGAGAGAGAGAGAGACTTTTTCTTCTTACCCACCTTGTCCACTAGGGGCTTCCTTATATTTTTCACTAATCATTTTCTTGTCCATTCATGCTGTCCCATTAGCCGAAAGCCTGCCGTTTGCTTGTTGTCGGCCATGGTGGTTTTCCCATGTATTAGAGCAAGAGGTCTTGTAGCATTTAATGCTTTGACAGACTCATTTAATGCCTGGCGCGTGGGCTCAATAACTCCCCAAAATCTTTGTCTGTCACGTGGCCAGCTTCTTTTCTGACGGGTGGTTAGCTAGTGTTTGGGCCAAAATATTGTTAGTTCTATACTGGGCTTAGTGTCGGGCCTATCTTGCTGGGCTTTAGGTGAATGACTATTTGGGTAACCCAAGATAGCTCCCATCTAGGCCATGCCCATCAGTAGTCCCCTATTTCCTAGCGCAACTTTAGCCCAGCGAAGGGAATAAGAGAGGTGGAAGTAGTCTCCCAAATCGCAGGGCAAGGGGCGACCGACAAGGGCGCTGACCGAGGGTGGCCGACTGGTGAGATAACCGATCGAGGAGGGAGCCGACCGGTAAGGTGGTCAATTGTCGAGACAATGTGACGGTGACCATGTGACGGGGCGCAAGGCTCGAGAAGTAGGGAGGCACGTGACGATGTGATTGAAAGCAGGTAGTGGAACAATATCATTCGGACATGTGAGGGTAATCGAAACCGTTGATGTCACTTCGCAATGATTTCTGAGGCAAAGGGCAGTGATGGTGAAGCCGGAAAAGAAAAGTGGTCATTTAATGTAGAACGATGTATGAATATGAAGGGGCAAATGTATTAAGTCGTGTGAAGAGTGGCAAGTGGCGAAAGGCAGCGTGAAGCACCTGGGCCAAAGAGTTGGTTAGCAAGCGACAGGTAAAAGGGATGGAAGTACTGGCCTTAGTGCAGGAGCACATGGCTAACTAGGCGAAAATAAATTAGGGTGAGATAGTGGCTGAGTTGGCTGAGGTAAAGGTACAGTTAGGCCAGACAGAGCGCGAACTAGAGGGCGTTCGTTAAAAGGTAGGGTTGCTGGAGGCCGAGATGGAGAGAGAGCGAGAGAAGGTGTTGGTGTCCTTGTTTATTCATCATATAAATGGACTAGGCGCTCACACAGTTCCCGTCATCCTTTGCCATGATAGATTGAACCAGCCAGGCCTCTGCCAAAGAAAAGCCGGAGACGAACACATCCTCTTCTCCATGGAATATTTCTAACAAGGGCGTGGTAGTTCCGTGGGGAGGGTGGATAGAGGAATTCCCGTAAATAGTAGCATTCCCGCCTTTGACTGGATATTTCACCAGTTGGTGAACCGTTGATGAAACTGCTCACATCTGGTGTAACCAAGGCCATTCTAGGAGTAAATTGAAAGTTGCCAGTACGTCCATAACATGAAATTCAACCTCATGTTTAGATGGGCCGATTAATATCTGGCTCTTAAAGGTTCCCATGACTTCTCGGTTGGTGTTGTCATAGGCTCGAACAACTTGAGTTGTAGGCGTGAAGTCAGTTGGCTTCAAACTTATGGCGTAAGCAGTCCTTGTTGGACACACGTTAATTGTCGAGTTGGTATCTTCCAATACCACCGGGATCCATTTCTTTTGGCGCTCTAGGGTCACATACAAGAGTCTGTTGTGGTTCGCACCCTCAGGTGGCAATTCTTTATCTGTAAAAGATATCATTGGAGTAACGTCCCCGGATGTGACCACAGACACCAGTTGGTCAATGGTGGCATCGATAGGCAACTTTGTTTCGTTCATTGCCTCTAGCAGTGCCTTCCTATGCTCCCGGGAAGCCATCAACAGCCCCCAGATTGATATGTCTGCTTGAATCTTCTTGAGTTGTTTCAAGACTAGGTCTTCCTCTATATCCTTCTTTCTTGATTTTTCAACCTCTTTCCCAGAGGATTCTGGCTAGGGCTACAAATGAACTGAGCTATTCATGAACAAGCTCAGCTCGGCTCGGCTCATTTAATAACGAGTCGAGCTTGAGCTCAAATATTAGGCTTGTTTAGTAAATAAGTTAAGCTCGAGCTCGCATAAGCTCGGCTCGTTAAGCTCGGCTTGTTTATCTTTATTTAAATTATATAATAAATATATTATTTATATAGTAAATAATATATAAATATATATAAATAATAGTATAAATACATTTTTTATATATTAAATAATATAAATAATATTTTTTATTTAAATAATATAAATAATATTAAAAAAATTTATTGAGCCAAGCCTAGCTGAGCTCGAGTTTCATTAATATTAACGAGCCGAGATGAGCCCAAGCTCAATAAACGAGCCCGATAAGTAAACGAGCCGAGCTCGAGCTCAGCAAAGCTCGGTGTAGGCACCCCATTTTTTACCGCCCTTAAGACTTGGGCACCTCAGGTTGATCACTTGAGGATGAAGGCTATGCTATGCAAAGGTTTGATTTCTTCAGCGAGAGGAGTTCCAAATCCCAACCTTACACCCCTTTTTGGACCAAAACTAGTTTGAACAAAACTTTTTTTTTTTTTTAGACCTCAAAACCTTCTCTTTCAAAATATTTTTGAAAAATGATTCTATGATGTTCCGAGGCTCGCATTTCGTTAAACGTTGCGCTTTTCGGTAAACCGAGCAAAGGCATAGTGGAAATAAATGAAAAAGATGTGAACTCTTTGAAAAAATCTTTAAAACATATTTTTTAAAGGTTTGGAGTTGAAGAAAATTGGAGGAGAGGGAAGAAACCTAGTTGGGGAAGATATAAGGCCACCACCATTGGAAAGAAGACTTCTGGGGTTTTATTTTACACTCAAGGATTTCCTCAAGCCGAGTCCGGATGAGGGAGATATGGTTGTTGGAAGTTAGGCATCAATCCGATTGAGCTGGAAATGAGCAACCTTTGCTAAAAGAGATATATATTTTTGTACACTTGGAATTTTGATGTAAGGCTACCACCATTGGAAATCTTACTTCTGGGGCTTCAATTTAGACTCAAGAATGACCTGCAAAGGAGTCCGGATGAAGGAGATATGCCTATTTGAAGTCGGGGCCAAAAACCAGTTTTTGCTTGTCGGCCACCAGTGAAGCTTGTCAACCATGTGTCGGCTACAAATGGAGTTTGATGGCCATATGTCGGCCAAGAGTGACCCTTTTCACCAATGGTGGCCAGTCAGCCACAGGTGCCAACAAAGCTCATATTTTGCAGATATTTTTCCTCCAGCTGTTCTACACTACTCCAGCTGTCCCATTTCAGATATTTTCGACCAAGGCTCTTGTATTTCTATATATAGAGGCCATTCTCTATTGTTTCAAGGTTAGAAAGATTTGTGAGCTTCTCTCTCTACAATTCTCTCTCTCTCTCTAGATTTCTCTCTCTTGCCTTTTTGTGCATACAAGTAGAGATACACTTCTAGCTTGCCTATCAACCCTTAACCAAAGTTGCTTATCTTTGGGATGAGATTCCTTGGGACCTTCTTTGAGCTTTAGAATGTGGCTTTAGCTTGATTTGGTGCCTCATTTGTGCCTAAAGTGTGCTTGGCTTCAAGAGGTATAACCTTTACCCTTTAAGCTAGTTTTTTATACTTGTTTTTGACATCTTTTTGTACTGTTTTGGGGTGGTTTTGAACTGAAAAAACTTATGTTTTGTGGGTTAAAAGTGTTGGTTTAAGACCATTTCAAGTTAGGGGGTGGTTCACCCTTCTCACTTCTTTGTTGTTAAAGCTTTTGTTCCATCTTTCCTCACCTTCAAATCAAACTTTTTGGACCTTTAAACCACTAAAATTCAGAGTTATTTCAGTGACAAAAACCTTCTTTTGAAGTCTAAAATTGGAGGGGTTAGCCTCCCCTCCTTGTTGTCTTGCTTGCATGCCTAGTTGCCTTATATGTTAGCATGTTTTTGTAGCTTAACTTAGCTTATTTCCAGCATGTTTTTGCCTTTGATTTGGGCTGCTTTAGCTCTGTTTTGAGTTGTTTGTGTTGTATGAGTAGTCTTTTGCATGGTTATAGTGTAACCTCATGTTTTGGCTTATTGTTTTAGCTACTCTTGTCTTCATTCCAGCATGTTTTTGAACTGATTTTGGGCTATAAAAACTTTGTGTTTTTGGGCTAAAGCATGGGTCCTAAGGCCATTAAAGGTTGAGGGGTTGATAGCCCTTCTTTGTACTTTGTTTTGGAGGCCTTTGCCCTTGTGTTTCCCACCCTTTTGCTATCTTTTTTCCAAGCTTTTAAACACTACTTTTTAGAGCTATTTCAGTAGATGAAAACATGTTTTGAAGTCCAAAAATGGAGGGTTTAGCCTCCCCTCCTTGTGTCTTGCTTACTAGTCTAGCATGCTTCATGTTTTAGCCTATTATTCTAGCATGTGTTAGCTTTATTTCAGAATGTTTTAAGCTATATTTAGGACTGTTTTACCCCTGTTTTGAGCTGGTTGTTGGTTTTGAGCCATGTATGGCATGGTTGTAGTGTAAATGGCTTCACTAGTTTGGTGTTTTAGGCCATTAAACATGATTTGCTTGAGTTGGTTGCATATTGTAGTGTCATTTTACATGTAATTTCAGCATCATAAGCTCTGTCACATACTCTTTTGTCTCACTCTTTTATTTGCTTTTGACAGTGGTTTCAAGTTTGGGACCCTTTAAGCTTGAGATTGAGTTCATTGCTTAATGGTTTAATCCTCTTTAAGGGTTCATTATCAATGGCATGAACTCTCTCTTGCCTTAAATCATTCCTTGGTTGACACTTCTTTCCGTTAGAGGACACTCACTTTTGGACTAATCAATTAAAGAATGGATTGGTAATCTAAAATGAGTAAACAAAAATGAACAAGTAAAAGAGGCAAGATAAACATCTTTCGTGTTGCATTGCATGTGTTCGGATCGGACATTAATTCGAACACGAGGAAAATGGGACATTTCATACTCGAAGTGATGAAATGTGTCACTTTCCTTTGTCACCATCACCCTTCATCATGCATGATAGGGTGGTGGTTGTTTTAGTCTTGTTTGTGGATTCATTAACCTTGTACAAGCTTGGTTCCTTAGCCATCATGCATGAAAATGCTTGGTTGATGGTTTAAGGGCCAAGAGTTGCACTCCTTTGAGCTTGTGAATGATAAGGAGGGTAATAGTACACACACTCCTTGAGAATACACTGTTTTGCCTCTGTTTGCTCTTTGTTGCAACAAAAAAGGAAGTTCAGAGCAGGGGTGGCCGACCAGCCACCAGCAGTAGCCGACTGGCCACCAATGGTAGCCGATAGCCACCATTGGTAGCCGACCTCCACCATTGGTAGCCGACCGGCCATCAATGAAAAGGTTGCTGAGAGTGATGGAAAAGAGGAGCAGAGGTGTTCTGGAAGTTGGTGCAATTTTTCAATGATCAAAAATGTGCAAACAGAGGCTGCAATGGCAAGGCGGTGGCATTTTCGGGTGGAGAAACCGAGCATGCATGCATCCCTCGCCCCTCGAGGCCATTTACTTGTTTTGTTTAATTAGTTAGTTGTAGCTAATTCATTCATACAAGTGTTGTAACTATTTAGTTAGTTAGTTAGTTAATTCATTTTTAATTAATTAGCTTAATTCAATTTAATTTCTTTAATTAGCTTAGAATAGTTAGTTAATTTGTTTCAATTGTTGTAATAGTTAGCTTAATCAGTTTAGCTAGCTAGTTCATTCGGACCCTCCTTCGCGAGGGCTTAATGTTGTAATAAGTGTGCGTGCGTGTGTGTATGTCTTCCAACCCCACGTCTTTCTCCCTTTTATTTAATCACTTTCGATGGTTAAATTAAGGATCATTTTCAATTAGCATACCTTATGCTTGCAGGTTTGCATCCATTCATTTGTCTTGCATGCACCGAGGCTCGGCGCATCATTCAAACTGCATTGCAATTTCAATATCTTCTTTGAATACGTGTTTAAATTGCATGTTGTTCAAATTACTTAGTATGCCATATTAGTAGCAGAGCCTATTAATTTCATATTGCATGTGTTGCATTAGGCATTTTGTATAGTTAGGATCATGCATGTTTCTAACTAGTTTCTGTTTTGGCTTGGAGTACTGGGTGAGTTTTATGCTTTAGCCTACTTACATGAGTGAGATTTCCATAATGCCATGTTTCGCATACTTGCCATGAGGCTATGTGCTTAAATGTTTAACTGCATGAATGCCTATGGATGAAGGCTTGTTGTTTAAGTTGGAACAATTCAACAAATATATGTTTTAAGTCCATCTTGTTTGATGGAAAATCCGTGTTTTAAGCCCACTTGAGGATAGCAAATTCAAACTATTTTTGCAAACAAACATGAGTTGAATTGTTCCAAGTCTTGCGCCTAGTCTATACTTGCTTGTGTGCGTCATGTAGTAAAGCTAGTCTAATAATCGGAATAAGAACACATAAGGTTTATATAACATCATATCATGGTTAGTAGAGGCCGATCTTCGATCAGGCGAGCGAGGGTGCTCATTTCAGGACCTTCCCTTCTCGTACCCAAGTTCCCGAGCCGAGGCAACTTTGGTGATGACGAACACATGGCCTTTGGCACGAGTCAGGATTTCCTAATTTTTTCCAAAACAAAATATTTAGGTGGCGACTCTGTATCTGGCAAAGCAGTCCAATTTTGGCATTATTGATTTAAAATTGATTTTCCAAAATAATTTTCCGAATTGGACTCTTTGGTGTTTATCAGTTTCACATTGCACTTGTGAGACTAGATTCAGAACCGCAAGAGTCCCAACTGTGAGGCCTTTCATTTCAAACCTTTCCGAAAGGCTGGGAGCGGAAAAATGCGAGTCCACACTCGACTCGGCTCAGTTCGTTTACAGCCCTAATTCTAGCTGATCTAGAGTCGGGGGTTTGAAATACTGACTACTTCAGGTCATGTGGTTAATCTCATCAATATACCATGTATCATCAGGGGTATCAGCTTTCCACCCTTCATCAGTATACGCATGGCTCAGATAGTTGTCTTTCCACCACTCCCCTGCAGCCATTGCCAGGCCGTTATTGGGCTCCACTCGGATCATGTTCACATCACTCTCTTCACTAGCATACCACTCCTCCCTTGTAGTTGATTCAATCTCTTCCCTTCGATATTATCGGAGTTTTTTTGGCATATTTCCCTTATCACTAGCCTTCCACATAGGCTTCTTCATGGTTTGGACATCATCCACTGCTATTTCGGTCCCTTGTTTTCTTTTTCTCTTTCCCTGCTCTAGGGTTATCTTCCTCTGGATTTCTTCTATTCTTTCACATTGGAATTGTTCCAATTCTTGTTCTTTGTTAGTTATAGGCATGGCCTCAGTCATGGGCACGGCCTCAATATTGCTGCTATCACCAACTTTCTCTCGATTCATAACCTTCTTTGTTTGTTCCTCCGTATCTGATTCCTCTTCACTTAACCACTCATTGCTAGTTTCGAGTTGGCTTGGATCCTACCACCCAAATTGTATACTACCCACATCCTCTTCTTCAAAGAAGTAAAGGTTCTCCAAATCTTTCTCCAGGTCAGCTAGGTCCTCTTCTAACTCTGTCAAGTCATTAAGGCCTTGTTCAGGCAAATCATTCTGATTTTGCCCTAGCTCATCTTCCCAAATGGCATTGATACTGAGAAAGTTAGGCAGTATGACTACAGGCTTTGGCTGGTCAACAGCCACAATGTATAGGCTGGGGTCATATTCCTCTACGAGGGAGGCCCCTTTCTTTATAACTTGGGTATCAGACAACCCCTTCTCTAGTGCATTCTTCTTCTCCTCTGCTTGCACCACCATGGCCCTGGTTGGGTTTTGGGTGTTATGTCCATCATGCACACGTCTGTGCTTTCCGGAATAACCACCTCTGGTTTAGGTAGATGGGATGAGGTAATATATGCATTGGGGTTAAAGATAGGTGATAATGTATGGATTAGGTCGATGTTTCTGGATGGTAGGACTCAGTTGTGGGCAGGAAGTGGGTTGGTGGTTACATTGGGTTTTCCGGATTTGAGCTAAGGGTGGAGCGATAATTTTATTTTCTATGAGATCCTGATCTCATGACGTAGGCGATAGCAATGATCTGTAGGGTGACCGTGTTGTTGATAGAAGATGCAGTACTGGGTGAGGTCATGTCTAGGTGGGAGTGAGTTGGGGAGAGGTCAAGGGTCGAGGAGTTTGAGGTGCCCCTTTTCCATTAATAGTTTGAAACACGAGCCTGGCTCATGTAGAGGGAGGTAAAGGTTCTTTGGTTTCGGTTTGAGCTGGTAGGTTGTGAAGTTATACCGGCAAAGGGATCGGCCATGTTAGCTGCTGTGGTGACGGTGCTAATTTCTGCAAGCCGAAGAATAGCGCTACTGCTAACACTGGTATTCTTAGTGAATGACCTTTTCATAGGTTCATTGGTTCTCTAGATGATACCTTTCTTGAATGCACTTTCGATCTAGACCCCCAATTCGTGTAGAGAAACAAATGTAGACAGCGGTGCCACTATCATTCTTTGTAGCATATTCGGCTCAAGATTCTGAACTACTACCGGACTTGCTCCCTTTCGGATGGCCTATTTGTCATTCTAGCCGCTTTTGCCATCCATCTAGCAACAAAGTCGATGAAGGGTTCCTTGGGGTTCTTCGTAGTCGCTTCTAGCTCACTGATGGTTACTTCTATTTGTGTGTTGTATGAGTTTTGGTTAACAAACCCCTCAGACAGTTCCTTCCAATTCCACTTAGTAGAATCCTCTTGTTTCGCTTACCAAATAGCTACCATGTCCGATAGAGTTCTTCCGAGCAAAGATAATTTCTGAGCCCGACTCAGGCCCAATGGTCTCAAAGCATTTGAAAACAGGTGGACATGAACAATGGGGTCCCTACTACTATTGAATCTATTGTCACAACCCAAACCCACCCCTATAGATTTAGCATCGTAACCAACCAGTAATCATGGGATTACCGAAGGCCTCTGAGACAGATTAATATAATATTAGGGGCTAGCGGAAGTAAATAACAAATATACAACATCCATTGAACTGTGCAGACTTATATGAGATAGAAAAATTTTAAACTTTTTATATACATATTTACACATCATCCTTACGTCATCATGTATATACAGATTAGACAAAGAGAGACTTAGCCCTATTTACAAATAAACAAAGACTTGTTTAATCAAACAAGAAAACAAAACTTGAACTTTATGCACATGGCCATAACCACTAGACATACTCGGAACCTCCATGGGTGGCACATAGGATGGTTGACAAAACAGAGTCCAGGCAGAAACTCTAGGCCTGGTCACGCACCTGATCACCTACATAGATAAATAATACAGTGAGCTGGAGCCCAGTGAATAATAACAAAGTAAAGGGTTTTAACGAATGATGTCCATAACAAATTCAGAAATTAGATTTCAAATCTCTTATCAAATTAGAAACATAGTCATGTTCGTATTCGTATCAGAAACTGAGTCATATTCACATTCATATTCAAATAATGTGTGGTACTTCCTTTAGCATAACATATCATGTTGGTCAATCATATCAAGTTCCATAATAGAATCTCCGGTACTGGATAACATATCTCATACATGGGCCATGGTATTATTCCCCCGGGCGAGGGCCCCATAACCATAAGCCACAGTATTATTCCCCTGGGCGAGGGCCTCTGCTAAGGATACCACAAAGACATTTCAAAGAATTGGATCATTATTCATGTAATCACAAAATAACCTTTTGTATCATTTAGAAATAGTTCATATCATATCATAATGTTCAGAAAGTATTTCATATCGAACATAGCTTTACTAAGTTATTACTCACAGATAGCTACAGAAGCAAATCAGACAAATCAGGCAGACAATAGCGCGTGACCTACACAAACACATAATATATACACATTGAAACACAATATCAATTCCTTGATCAAACTTGACTTTTCTTGTCTTTTTCTGTCTAAGTCGTCCGAAGTTCTACTATGCTTATTCTTTCTTATTCAAATGAATCAGGGTTCTTATTTCACATTCTCTTTCATCACTAAATCATTCTTTTCTGAATAAACCAATTCCTTACTTGGCTTCTTAATCAAGTACTACTAAGTTAATGACTTATTTTTTTAATCAACTAATTAATGTTGATTATTAGCTTATTAATCTTTATTGAGCCATAAATCATGTATAGAATGCTTTGGAAAGATATGAGAATAAAAATGTGAACTGAGCGGTCTGCAAAGCTCTGTAAAAATACTGGTTGGCCTTAATGTTCGCTCGAGCGGTGACTTTATCGCTCGAGCAGCCAGCAAAATTTCTGGGCTTTCAAAATCAACAAAATAATTTCCAAACACATTTTCAAAACTTAAACTCTTGCATGAATCAATTTAAACATGTAATTTTATTAATAAAGATGAACCCATGATTAATTTTCTAATTTCTAATACAAAAATCTCTTTGATCATAAAGATTAAAACCAATAATTTCATGAATATAATAATTCCAACATTCTTCTTCTTTGTTTTATAAAACATAAATTAAAGCTATAAAGCCCTTTCAAAATATTTACATGTAAGAAATTTAAATCAAAATCAAACTAATTTTTTATTCTCAAATATAAGTTATAATTTATTTCCAAATTTGTCCAAATTTAGATTTAATTTATTTTCTCCATATCAAACCCAATTTCAAATCCACAAATTTTAAAATATGAATTAAACTTTCAAAACTCTTGAAAAATTCATAATGCATGTACAATTGAAACTCAATTTCATATTAAGACAACTAAATTCAAACCCAAAGTGATTAATTTCTAAGTTAATTTCCATAAATTTGAACCTAACTCCATTGCATTGATCAAATCCTCTATACATCATTATTGCATGTAATTTTTATAACACAATTCAAGAATAATTTTCAAAATTAAACTTAAGCTTAACAAATTTAAGGAATCATAACTCATATTCTTCAACCTAACTTGATTTACATGCAAAACCCAATTTCTATCGATTAATATAATTGATTTTCAAACCTTCATTTTTAATCCACTCACAATCCATCTTGAATCAATTTATGTCTAGATTATTTAAACAATACTAGAAAGAGGATGAAATTTCTTACCTATTAGTCTTCAAGATAGAATTTGGTTGAGTTCTCCACTTTTCCTTTTCTTCTTCTTTTTCTTTCCTTAGCTTTTTCCTTGAGCTTTCCATCAAACTCCTCCCAACAAAAATGGAATAAGTTTTATCTATCTCCCTCTCTCTCTCTCTCTCTCTCTCTCTCTCTCTCTCTCTCATGGTTTTCTCTCTTTTCTTTCCATTTTCTCCTTTTCTTCCAGCAAAGAAGTTGAGGCCCACCCTCAAAATATTACACACTTATACATATCTTCATATCTTGACCCACACAAGGGTACGTGTACACACACAGTCAATACACCCACAAAATTCTTAACACACCCATGCCCACAATTCTTGTCCCATAATTTAATTTATGTCCAGGATTAATTTAATTAAGCATCACTTAATCTTAATAAATTTTGATTAACACAAAATTAGTTAATTATAACTAATCTCAAATCCCACATAATTTAATTAGTCTAATTGACTTCCATTAGAGCCTAATTAATTATATTTAAATTTATCAATCCGATTCAGATTTTTAATCAAACTTCCAAAAGGCTCCAAATATCAAATTAAATTTATTTTCATCATAAATTTTGGCTTCTCACATTATTAAGGTCTTCAATTTCAGATTAACTCAAGATTTTCGTCAATAAATTACATATTCATTTGAACACCTCATAAATAAAGTTAATTCATAATAATCTTTAATTCCCAATCCTCATAATTGAATTAACTCCAGTTCGGACCCAATTACTAAAACTCAATTTTATAAACCTGAATTGAATATTTAATTAAACTCCCATATGGTCCGATACTCGAAATTAAAATAATTTAATTCACCATTTGTACTCTCATGAGCCATTTAGGCTTTCAATTTCTAATCTCAAAATAAATCCTCAATAGAGTCATATACGAATCAATCTCCATAATTTTTATAAATCCCAGATTAAATTAGAATAATTGGCAATTAAAATTCAAATCTCCTTAATTAATTAAGTGCTAATCATTATACCTGGTGGGGTCGTCACATCTATCGATGTGAGGCATCTTGAATTTTTTCGATAGTCTAACCGAAGCCTTGGTGTAACCATCTTCAATGTCGGGAATGGAATTGAAGCCTTAGGATTTCTCAACCGTCTTCTCAAGCCTGGTAATTTTAAGCAGAGTCGGGTCAATATCATTGATGTCAAAGGAAAGGAGTCCCCCGTGAGACTGTGCTAGAGGCCTAAAAGCTAGCGCCTGTGGAAACATCTCCTGAGCATCTGGGACCGAAGGGTTTTCAACTGGCAAAGGTGGATCAGGAATCGGTTGGCCAGCTAGGACCAGGTGTACAGTCGATGCCAATGCTCCAGATGAGCATTGCAATTCAACAATAGTTTCATCTTGGGCAGCGATTTTATGATTCAAGGTATCCATAGTTCTTTGGAAAGCTGTCATCATAGCAGCAACCTCTTCTGGACTTTGCGTCATGGTAGGCCTTGGAGAGTTAGCTATTGGTGAGCGAACAGGTGACTGATGAATGATCTGTGCTGGTGGTAATAACTGCCTATTTCTTCTTCTTTGAGTAACTGGTGAGAGAGAGACTAGCGCTGGTTGACCATCAACAAGATCCTGGATTTTGCAAAGTCTGTCAAAGCGAGTCCACAAAACTTGGGGGATATCAGGTCTATCTGAAGCTATGTTTGCAAACTACCTTGCAAAAACAATGGGACTCTTAATCATAATTTTAGCAGCGTTTCAACTCAACCGATCACTGCTAACTCATGCTAACACACTGAACTCAACCCCATAAACTGAAACCACACATCTGAATTTGAGATTTCCTGTATAGATCTCATACATTGCACATAGCAAGAAAGAGAACAAACACCCCAATAGGGGATAGGGTTACCCTGTCCTAGCTTTTAAAATGATCTAGGGTTCACTATTCAAACAAGTGGCATCATACATCCTAGAACTGTGACAGCGTCCTGTCCTAATTTTGAAAGGTACAATAGCTCACTATATATACAAGGTTGGCTCTATTTTAGGAGTTGAAGTCAAGGTGACATTACCAAAGAGTCCTTTGGGTTATAACTAATGAAGATCCTAGGAAATCAGAAGAGTCAATATAGCCTCTCTTCAAAGTTTGAGAACTTTCAGATCTCAAAAGGTTATAACACAAGGCCTCCAAAGTAATGTAAAGATAGATGTAGTGTCACAAAAAGTGTACCTGTGCTCCTACCAGTATCTGGGCAACACAGGGACTTTAAGTGCACCAACGCATGCAATGCAATAGACATATAATTTGAAAATAAAAGTCATATCATGGAGTTCAAGTCAAGGTTTCATAAAAATCCCCAGCAGAGTTGCTAGAAACTGTAACATCGCCCGGGGGGTACTTGTGGGCGTTAAACAGTTTGGACCATCGATTTCTTTGATCTAGTCTCACGAGTGCAATGTGAAACATAAATAAGAGTCCAAATTTGACAACTTCATAGAAAATCCATTTTATTACAAAATTATTGCTATAAATGGACTGCGTCATCAAATCTTAGAGTCCACACCTAATATTTATTTTGGAAAAATTAGAAAACCCATGACTCATGCCAAGGCCACTGTTCATCGTAACCAAGGATGCTTGGCTCAGAACCTTAGGTATGAAGGGGAAGGTCATTAATTGAGCACCCCTGCTCAACCGATCAAAAGATCGGCCTTTACTAAACCATGATATGAATTTTATTTTCTTTATATGTTCATGTTCTAATTATTTAATAAATCCTAAAATTTACTATGTGAAGCATACAAGTATAGACTATGCCATTCATTTTGGAACAATTTGATTTCATGTATTTTGAGAGAGTTTTGAAGATGTACAACCTAAACAAATTGAGTTTATAAACATGAAAAATCAACATCATTCCAAATTAAGCGACAAAATCTCCATTCACTGCATTCATACAGTTATATCACGTAAGCAAGTAGCCACATGGTAGGACGCTTAAACATAATAAGAAAAAAACACACAAGTGGGAGCAGCGAGAGCACCAACAGCAGTAGCAGCACCAGAGGCACCTCCTCCAAGAACGGGGAGAAGAGGTAGACAAGTTCCAGCACCTGGCCAAGACGAGCATTGAGGTCGAGATAAGGGCAAAGGTGCTTAGAGTCGGAGCAGCTCGGAGCCAATTTTGAGTGGGGATGATACTGAGACTAGTGACTCCGAGAAGGCAGTGAGCCGACGCTCTGAGTCTGAGAGCGGGGACGATGATGCTCGCTTGGGGTCAAGGAGCAAAGACGACGCCGAGGCTGGCTCTGAGTCAGAGAGCGGAGATGATGATACTGGCTCTGGCTCGGTGTCTGACTCTGATAGCGGCGCTGATGGAGATAGTGCCCTTAAGTCTCCTCCGAGGAAGAAGACGAAGAAAGCCTCTCGAGCTTGATGCGACTGACGCAGATTTTTGTACTTTTTTGCTTAGTTTCTTTTATTTTGGTAGCTTAGCACATGTATAGCTCCAGATGGGCTTTTTACTTTTTCTTTTAAAAACTTGTACTCTCTTTTGTAAAAACCATGATCGGGGAAAAATCTTGCAGTTTTATGAAAAGATTTGCGTCATGAGCACCACATTTGCATAGAATGAAAATGGAGTTGGATGTGAAACCGAGAAAGCTTGTATTAGAATAATGTTCTTAATCGGATAATGAGCCGACCAACGACCAAAGTACAAAAAACAACTCAATAAACGGGAAACAAAATAAAAACAACATAAACACAGCTAGACACACTTGTTATAAACAAAAGACTCAAAATAAAACCCCAAGACACAAAGACCAGAACAAAACCAAAATGCCAAACTGCCAGGCCACAAAGTAGATGGCTGGCCATAAAAAGTAGGCGGCAGGCCACAAAAAATGGGCGGCCCGCCACTTATGGTGATCCACCAGATGGCTGACAGCTGGCCTCCACTCACAGCCCTATCTTCTACAAAAGGTCCTCCTTCGCAATTTCTTTACCAGAACCTCATCTTAGCTGTTGTTTTCATTGAAAATGGAGATCTTCCTTGCTGAGAAACTCAAAGATTGGATAGCCACTTTAGACAGCACGAAAAAAGTGAATTTCCAAGGTTTCGTCATAAACACGCTTTTTCCGTTAAGTCGTACTCCACTTTGTTTTCCATTCCTCCATGTCGCGGCCCGATGTTGGGGCCCAACACATGTATTTTGCTTTGGAGCACTAGAAATGTATCCGACCCTTGAAGAGTTTCAAGCATTGCTGGAATCCTGACGTGATGAGGAGATCTTGACTCAGCCCTATTTTGGCCATGCCCTAGCTTTGGGACGGATGTGTGGGCTTACTTTGCACGAAGCTCAATCTTTGGCTCATGATGGGGAGCTAGATATACCAGAGTTGATTCACTGATTTTTCGACATCAGCGACAGAGGTGACCTTCTTTGGCGAGGCTTTCGGCAACACGCCCTCTGTGTATGTATGCTCGCACATTTGCTTCTTGCCCCTAGTTACGGCGGAGCCAGCATTAAGCTAATCGAAGTAGCCCAATGCTTAAAAGAGGGTAAGAGCTGCATCAGTTTAGCACTGGCCGAGACCTTGATGGGTTTAGATGCTTTTCATTGGCGAGCGACCACCAAGTTTGCGGGGAGTCCACTACTGCTCCAGGTATTGTTTCCCACCCTTCCTTATATATGCAATTCTCATATCACTCGGCATTCACGCTCTATTTTCTCTCAAAGCCCTTTTCATTACTTTTCTCTCAACGTACATCTCTTTATTCTTAATCTCTCTTCTTTTTCGTCATTTCCTAAGTATGGCTCATGGATAAGCTGAAAGTGGTGGACCCTTGCCCCAAATATTCAGCCTGAGCTTACTTCTTCCGCCAGCGACTAGTGGACTTTCCCAATGGGGATGGTGGTGCAACTGGATGTGCAATAGATCTGCAGGTGACATAGCTTGGCATTGCCCCTGGCTTAACTTGATCGAGATGAGCTACAACATGTCCCAGTAGCCGGGTATTCAGTTGATTGGCCTCACATACTGCGTGTTCTACTTCCCATTTCAGTTTAGACGCCAGTTTGGACATGATCAGACCTATCCAAATGAGGGGCTAGAATACGTAGCTTCATTCCCGCTTCGTGGTTCACACTTGACTCGGTACCTCGCTGCTTGGAGGATGAGAGCTTCTGGCCCCTACCCCTAGTTTTAGTTATGCCCTTTCCGTCGAGTGCTTGGCTTGGCTTGGCTTGAGAACAAGGTACACGTTGGGCCAACTTTGGCGGCAAAGACTTTTGCAAGCATGGGCAGAGGACGCAGAAACACCTGATCTCACCTATGCCCCTAGTTTATTGCTTTGACTTTTCTGTTCAAGTTTTATGATGTAAAAACAACTTTAATTTGTATCAGAGAGTTTGGAGAATGTACTTTTGTGTTGAAATCAATGGAATTAAAGTTGTGAGCACTAAGAATTTTCTTTTTGGTCCCAAAAAGGTCTAAGTTGTAAAAAGGTAAATTTTTAAACAAAACCAATTTTTATTAAAACTTTTCAGAACCATTTTCAGAAATGATCACTGTTTGACACGCACGGAATCAATCCTTAAGATGTACAGCCCCAAATCATAACTATCTGCAACTGCATTTATCATTATTGCTCTGTCTTGCAATAGGCCCTTCTACCAAAATAAAGGTAACACAACCGAGATAAATAATGATGGACAAAGATAACCTAATCAAACAGATAGACAGGTTAGTTGAGCTAGAGATGGTTATGGCTGAACTTCAGAATAAAGTTGCCTACGTATCCCAAAAATGGAAATCAGGCCTTACGTAGTTCAGTTCAAGTTCACTCGTTTATTAACTCTCTCCTTTTACGCTGTAACTTTTGCCAAAGTCGCCCTTTAGGGTTTTCAACCTTGCGAGCTCAGTTTTTTTTTTTTTTTTTCTAATTTTTCATGCTCTAACTTTTGCCTAGGTTGCCCTTCTGGGTTTTCGGCCTAGCGAGCCTTTCAAGGATACTATTTGTTTAACTTGTCCATATTGATCAGCTGTGAAAACTCCAGGCCATCTAGGTCCATAAGATTTGATGATGTAAGGACCAATTCAATTGGGTGAAAACTTGCCCCTAGGGTCATGGATGGGAGCTTGGTTGTCCTTGAGCACCATGTCTCATTCCTTGAAATCTCTAGACTTGACCTTCTTGTTAAAAGCCTTATCAATTCTATGCTGGTAGCCCTAGACATGATATAATACCCTTAATCTTCTCTCATCAAACAACATTAACTTCTGAAATCTACTCTGCTGCCAGTATGCTTTTGCTAACTGACACTCGGCCATAACTCACAGCGACAACACTTCAAGTTCAATTGGCAGAACAACCTCTATCCCATAGACTAGAGAATAGGGGGTTGCCCCTGTAGATATTCGAATTGATGTACTGTAGCCCTAGAGTGCAAATGGCAGTTTATCCGGCCAGTCCTTGTATGTTTCCACCATCTTTCCTGAGATGTTCTTGATATTCTTATTAGCAGCCTTAATAGCTCCATTAGCATGTGGTCTATATGTTGATGACTTGTGAAAAGCCACGTTATATTTCTCAAGTAGATCCACCACCTCTTTCTTGAAGTGCGAGCCATTATCTGATATGATCTCGTTCGGAACTCCATACAGACAGATGATGTTGTTTCTGATAAATTTGGCCACATGCGACGCCTTCAACAAGGCATAGGATTGAGCTTCCACCCACTTTGTAAAATAATCAATTGCCACCAGGATGAACTCATGTCCATTCGACCCTTTTGGCGAGACTGCACCGATAACGTCGATTCCCCAAACTGAGAAAGGCCATGGTGAAGTCATGTTGTAAAGCTTAGACGGCGATATGTTCATGCGGTTAGCATGAATTTGACATTTGTGGCATCGTTGTACAAAACCAATGCAATCCTCCTCCATGGTTGACCAGTAATAACCTTGTCTGAGAATCTTCCGAGCTAGCATCACACTGTTCATGTGTGCTCCACACTCCCCTCCGTGGATAGCCTCCATAAGGCACTTTGATTCCTCCTCTTCAATACACAGCTTATGCATTCCCAAATGGCCTCTTTTGTAGAGCTTACCCCCGCAGGTGATATATTGGGCGGCCAAACGCTGTATGCCCCATTTGTCTTTGCTATTTGTTAGCGAACCTGTTGTTCTCTCTTAGCAAGTGCGTGAATGTCAATTTTTCGAAATGTCATAGTACCAGGGGTTCTTATGTTGATATGTCTCCTTTTCCAAAAAGTTTCAAATGTCATAGTACCAAGGGTTCTTATCTTGAACCTCATCTATAGCAGCGATGGCCTCATAAGCCGGCGTGTGCTTCTGTTCAATAATGATTTGACGCATCTTCACTCCCAATGGGATGTCTACCATAGAAGATAGAGTTGTTGGTGCATCAGCGAACCTGTTGTTCTCTCTCAGTGCTTTGATTCCTTCTCTTCAACACACAGCTTATACATTCCCAAATGGCCTCTTTTATAGAGCTTACCCCCGCAGATGATATATTGGGTGGCCAAACGCCGTATGCGCCGTTTGTCTTTGGTATTTTCCCTTGGTGGATATGCCTCATTTTCCAGAAAATTCCAAATGTCATAGTACCAGGCGTTCTTATCTTGAACCTCATCTATAGCAGCGATGGTCTTATAAGCCAACTTGTGCTTCTATTCAATAATGATTGGACACATCTTTACACCCAACAAAATGTCTACCGTAGAAGATAGAGTTGTCAGTGCATCAGCGAACTTGTTGTTCTCTCTCAGCAAGTGCGTGAATGTTAATTTTTTGAACCTCAGAATCATAATATCTAAGGCCTAATGGTAAACCTTCATCTTCTCTTTTTTGACTTTCCAATCTTCGTTTGCTTGAGAAACAATCAAGTTCAAGTCCCCGATGACGTCCAACCTTATTGCCCCTAGTTCTAGGGCAACTTCCAAACCAGCAATACACGCTTCATATTCTACCTCGTTATTGGACACTTTGAATTGGTGTTTAAAGGCTAAGGGTATATGGGAATCATCAGGTGCTATCAGCAACACACCTATCCCATAACCGTATTGATTGGACACTCCATCAAAGTACATCGTCCATGTTTCCTCTTCTACTTGCAGAATATCTTTATCTGGGAACAAATATTCCACCACCTCATCGCCCTCTACTGGGTGGTCTGCCAAGAATTTTGTTATAGCTTTTCCTTTAACTGACTTGCATGTAGCATATATGAGATCAAATTCAGAAAGAAGAAGCAGCCAATGGGCTAGCCTACCTGTAAGTGCTAGTTTTTCAAAAAGATATTTGACGAGATCTAATCGTGAAACCAATATTACAGAGTGAGCTAACAAGTAGTGTCTCAACTTCCTGGTAGCCCATACCAAGGCTAAGCAAGCTTTCTCCAAAGGAGTATAGCGGGTCTCGTAGTCTAGCATCTTCTTTCTCAAGTAGTATATAGCCTTCTCCACCCTATCTTCAGATTCTTTAGCTAACATGCACCACATGGTCGAGTCTGCCACCGAAAAATACAGAATCAAATGCTTTCCCAGCTTTGGTGATGACAACACAGGTGGATTTTGGAGGTATTGCTTAACCTACTCAAAGGCAAACTGACATCGATCGTCCCATCGGAACTTCTTCCCTTTCTTTAGAAGACCAAACAGTGGTTCACAAGTCAAGGTTAATTCACGCACCTCCTTTTCGGTCCTTGGTGGTGGCATTTCTAAAATGGCCTTGATTTTGGAAGGATTTACTTCAATGCCCCTCCGTGTGATCAGAAATCTCAGCATTTTCCCTGCCGTTATGCCAAAAGTGCACTTATGTGGGATTAACCTCAATATGTACTCCCTAATCCGTTGAAAGAACTTTTCCAGTGCGGTGTAGTGACCTTTTCTCTCTTTGGACTTGATGATCATGTCGTCCACGTATACCTCAACCTCTTTGTGGATCATATCATGCAAAATGGTGGTCGCAGCCCTCTAATAGGTAGCCCCAGCATTTTTCAACCAAAACAGCATGACTCGGTAGCAATACGTACCCCATGGTGTGGTGAAAGCTATCTTTTCTCTATCCTCTGGTGCCATCAGAATTTGGTTATATCCGAAAAACCCATCCATAAAGAAAAGCAAGGCATGGCCCGTGGTAGTCTACCAACTTAACAATATGTGGCAGTGGAAAGTCATCCTTCAAGCTGGCTCTGTTCAAATCCCGAAAGTCCACACAAACCCGAATTCTGCCATCCTTCTTCGGCACTGGGACAATATTGGCCAACCAAGTTGGATACTCAGATACTAACAAGAACCCTGCATCAATTTACTTAGTGACTTCTTCCTTGATTTTCAGTGCCCAATCCGGACGAATTCTGCATAGTTTCTACTTGAGTGGTAGGGCCTCAGAGTCGAGAGGGATCCGGTGCTGCACAATCTCAAGATCGATTCCAGGCATGTCTTCGAGGACCACGTGAAAACATCTTTGAAATTTTTTAATAAAGTGATTAAATGCTCGCGTTCCTCCAAAGACAACGTGGACTCGATCTGGACCAAGCATGGATCCTTCTCAGTACCTACATTAATGGCAAGGATTTCATCAAAACAAGGCCTGGCAAACCTCCCCTTCTCTCAATTAATCAAGTTTTTCAAAGCCAAAGGAATTTCTTTCTCTTCGTTTTCATTTAAAATTCTGAAAATCTTGGTCAATGCAATAAACCAACGGCACAGAGAAGTACACAGAATCTGTTGAGTTTTCATTCAAAAGGTCCAGATCTTCGGTTACAAACTCAAAAGAAAAGCTAAAAGAAAACCCAGACAGGACTTTGGTATCCAGGTTACCACCCCTAGAAATACCAGACTCAGACTCCCTGGACTACTTGAATCTGATCCTGACTCCATAGACTCAATGGAATTAGATTATGGCTCATCACCCGATTCAGAATTGGAAAGAAAGCCTTCATCTAGCTACCAAGCAAGACGTGGTGCCCTCGATACATCCAAAATTCCAGACGTTGGGTCCACACCCAGTTCTTCCCCGATCATGGAAACAGTAAAGTTATTCCTCAAGTTCTCTAGGTCGGCCGCATGATCTGTCAAGAGACTAGCCAATGCTGCCCCTGCTCCAGGCTCACTGTCGTCTGAGTCATCTTTCGTGCTCTAGTTAGCTTTGTTGCTCGGTTCAACCGTTTCCTCATCACTGTCCTGTAGCGGATGGTGAAAGAAGATCTTGAACCTAGGGACACACTCATTCGAGGAATTTACCTAAGGCTCAGGAAAGCCACAAAAAAGGAAATCCTCTCCCTCTCGAACAAAAGCCATTCAACGTCCCCCGGATTGGCCTGTGGGTGAGCTCATAATGCTTTCCGACTTTCTTGGCTTTGGCTCTGCATCTCATTTCTTTCCCCTTTCTAATCAAGTCCTCTCTAGTGGGCGCATAGCCTAATGTAGACACCCCATTTTTGACCGACCTTAAGACTCAGACGTCATCGATTGAGCACTCGATGGTTGTGCATGTTGTGCTCGTTCTGAGGTTACGGAGTCTCGGTCGAGAGCCTTACCTCCGAACCTCGGGACCCTTTTGTGCCTTGCCTTGGTTTGCGAACCAGGTCTTGTTTTCTCTTCCCGAAGGGAGGGAGAGGTCTCGTAGACCATCTCTCAGTGGCCATAGGCTACTTTTCGTGGTCGTGGGCCACTGTTCCCGTTTGGAGACCAGTTTTCGGTTTTCGAAGCCGTCGGTCGTGCGCCTCGGTTTGGGACCGCTTAACTTTCTCCGTTTGGCACGATTTTTGGCACACATCTTGTTTCCTCTATCTAGAGGGACACTGTGGCCCGGGAGACCACCTTTGTGGTGACACACCACTTTCGGTGCTTAACAGCCTATTTTCGGGGCACCCGGCTGCGCGTTTTGCCCCCCGAACCCTCGTTTTGCATCCGTGTTGGCTCATTTTTGGCATGGACCTTGTTTTCCTTGTTTGGGAGGTGGTACAAGGGTGGGAGACCACCTTTTCTCCTTGGAGACCACTTTTCTCCCCGCTTGTCAGTTTTCTGGTTTTCTTGTCGGGAAGTTGGTTTTCTTGGTTTTTGGGCCACATTTACTGGTCTCCCATCCCACCACTAGCTTGCATTCAATGTGGAGACCATCAAATGGGCTGCCCGACCACCTTTTTTTTGCCCTGACCCTTTTGACCTAGTCGGCCGACCAGGGGAAGTGGTCAGTCGACCACCTGAACTGATCGGCCTGCTCCTTCCTTTTCTATCTCTATGAGTTGTTGCCAGCTGTGCCAGCTGGAAGGCACAGACTGGATCCTCCATACACGTGTATGGAGGACCTTTGGCCTTGTTTCTTGGCTTCTTGGAGAAGCTTTGGTCTCTTTTGGCTATAAAGGAAGGTCTCCCCCACCTTTGCCATGGTTCAGATTTTGGTTAAGGGAAATACATATATCTCCCTTTGTCTCTACATTTAGGCTTAGAAAGGGTGTGATTCTTGGCCCTTTGCACACCACTTCATAACCTAACACTTCCACTATCAACCTAAGCTTCTTGAAGGCCATTTTCAGAGGTTAAGGAACTGTGTTTTGGGTCCAGAAGTTGCTGGTCTTGTTGAGCTTCAAGGGTAACACACTTTCTCCCTTTTTGAGCTCTATTTTGATCCATCTCTTAGCCTTATTTGCATGCATATTTGAGCTTGGTTTTCAACTGAAAAAAGTCTTGTTTTGAGGTCCTTTTGATGTTTGTTTAAGGCCATTTTGTTATTGGGGGTCATCTACCCCCTTGCATACTTCATTTTGCTTTGTTTTGAGCCATGCCTTAAGGCCATTGTTTTGATCTTTTCTTGGACTTTTAGCCACTGAAATCCAGTGGATTTTCAGTGGTTGGCATGCTGTTTTGAGGGCCAAAATCAGAGAGGGGTGACCCTCTCTCTCCTTGTCTTGTTTGTTGGCATTTTTGGCCTTCCAAAGGAGCCTTTATTTCCACACTTCATAACCTTGGTTCAAGCCCTTTTTGGTGGTTTTTAGGACCTGCATAAGCTCTGTCCCGAGCTAGTTTTGTCACCTTGGTTGTCCCTCTTACATGTGTAGAATAATCACATCCATAGCTTATCAAAGGAGCATGTCATTCTTGCATGCATTGATCATGTTTCAGTGGGTTTTTGGGCATTATTTGGCATTTCATGCCTTTGTCTTTGGCTGGTTTAGTGGCCTCTTGAATGCTTCATAGGCTTGTAGTGTAATCCATGCTCACTAGCTTACATCGCATGTTGTTTTGGCCCTCGATTCTAGCATATTTTGGCCATGTTCTAAACTGATTTTATCCATATTTTGGGCTGCCTTAGCTCTATTTTTAGGCCTCTTGGTCGAATGATGCTTGCTATGCATGGTTGTAGTGCAATACCCTTGCCTAGCCTTGAGTTTTGAAGCCTCTTGCATGCTTAAATTGAGGTGTTTCCATGTTTTAGCATCATTGTGCATGATATTTCAGAGCATATAAGGTTTCCATATTCCCATGTTTTGCACTCTTTAGATGTGTTTGAGAGTCGTGCTTGTTTGCCTCATTTATGGGCCATTGCATGAGCTTCATTTTTGTGCCTTCCAAGCCACCATCTTAGTCCATTTCGATACTGTTTTGGGCCTGCATAGGGACTGTTTGGGGCTGGTTTGGTCATTTAAGCATTGCTTGGCATGCCTATAGTGTAATGCATTTCACTAATTTCCGTACTTGAGCCTCTTGAATGCATAACATGAGTTGTTTGCATCATTCGGGACCATTTTGTATGCTATTTCCGAGCTGGAACTTGTGCCATTGTGTTCCATATTTCATCCTTGCCATGCTTTTGTAGAGTTGCATCTTGTGCCTTAGGTTTGAGCCCTTGCATTGTGCATGCTTGTGTGTTATTGCCTTATTTTCATCATGTATGGCCACTGATTTGGGTGTGGCTGAGGTCCACTCATTTTGGTTTAAGTCCATTCTTGCATTGAGTATGCCATTGTAGTTCATAGCATTGAGTATGCCATGTCATCGCATGTTTGATCATTGCATTGCGTATGCCTTGTTCATAACATCGCATATGTTAGTTGCCATGTGCATTGCGTTTGCCATATAGCCCATGCGCATTGAGTATGCCATTTTTAGCTCATAGCATTGTGTATGCCATTTGCATGCTTGCATGTCATTCCGTGCATCTTTGCATCACTTAGTTGCATTGCATTTATGGTTGTATATTCGAGGTCGCATTGTGCATGCCTTACTTGTTGCATTGTGTTTAGAGTAGGGTTTAGTCCAAACACGGGAAACGAGAGACGTTTCGTACTCAAAGTGACAAAACGTGCCTCAATTCCCAGTCACTAACACTCTTGACTATCCATGATAGAGTTGTTGGCTTTAGGTGTTTATATGTGCATTCATTTCACATTGAGTCGTGCAATTCGACTCCTCGGCCATCATGCATCGAGATGCGTGATTGGTGGCATGAGGATCGAGGACTACACTCCCTAGAGCTCGTGCAATGACGGGGAGAGTGGTCATGCACACATATGTTGCAAATGCCTTGCCTTCTCTCTCTCTTGCCTTTGTTGTAGAAAAACCAGAAATCAGCAGAGGAAACTGGTCGGCCGACCAGGTTTACTGGCAGGCCGACTACCCTTCTTGGTTTCCACCACAAAAGGTGGTTGGTAGTTGGTCTCCCATGCCTGTAAGCTGGTCGGCAGCCTTCCCCTAGCTTCCCAGGGTGGAGTTTCATCTCCTTGGAGCTTTGTGCAAGTTTCTGAGTTCAATTGCAAATAAAGGTGAGTCGGAGCATCGCGATGGATTTCCCGACAAGGCGACTCGAGCATGCATGCATCCTTTATCATTCAAGGCAGAGCTGAGGCAGTCCATTTCATGTAGCTTGCAAGCTAGTTTATTTGCTTCCTTAGTTAATTTGTTAATTAATTAATGTTGTGTAATAATTAGCTGTAATTCGTTATTCATTTTGGTTATGTAATAACTAGTTTAATTAGCTTAGGTTAGCTAGTTGGTTGTGTATTATTCATTCGGACCCTCCGAGGGGGGCAATGTTGTAATAAGTGTGCGTGTGTGTGATGCATGTCTTCCAACCTCCATTTCTTTCTCCCTTTTATTTACCAGCTTATGATGGTTAGATTAGGGCATGTTTCAATTAGCATCCTTATGTTCGCATGTTTGCATTCATTCATCTGTCTTGCATGCACTGGGCTCGGCGCATCATACTAACTGCATTGTATTTCAATACCAAGTTGAATACATGTACCAATTGTTGCATTTCACATGCCATCTTAGAATAGCCGAGCCTATCTTAGTTGCATTTTGCATGTGTTGCATTAGGCATTCTTAACATAGCTAGGATCATGCATTGATTACTAACTAGCTTCTTTCTTTGGCTCGGAGTACTCGGTGAGTGTTTATGCTTTAGCATCCTTGCATGTGTATGAGTGACTGCCATGATAGCATGCTTACCATGAGGCTATTTGCTTACATGATATAACTGCCTGAATGCCTGTGGGTGAAGGTTGGATTACTTGGATTGGAACAATTCGTTGAATGCGAGTTTTAAGCCCACTTGAGAGTGGCAAATCACCATGTTTTCTAAGCCCACTTGAGAGTGGCAAAATCCGCATTTTAGCTTACTTGCGAGTAGCAAACCGTTTTCAAAACGAATATGCAATGCTTTGTTCCAACTCAGGCGATCTAGTCTATACTTGTATACTGTGCGCATCACGTAGTAATTCTAGGCTAATAAACCGAAATAAGAACGCATGTATTTTCAAAAACTCGATAGCATGCTTAGTAGTGGCCGATCTTTGATCGGGTGAGCGGGGGTGCTCATGAAATGACCTTCCCCAATCGTACCCAAGTTCCCAAGCTGAGGCAACTTTGGTGATGACGGACACGTGGCCTTAGGCACAAGTCAGGGTTTCCTAAATTCCCCCAAAATAAAATATTTAGGTGGCGACTCTGTATCTGGCAAAGCAGTCCATGTTTGGCACTTCTTTCTAAAAATCAATTTTTCAAAACGATTTGCCGGATTTGGACTCTTTGGTGATTTATCGATCTTGTATTGCACTTTGTGAGATTAGATTCAGAACCGTGACATTTGAGTCCGAACTGTAGTAAGCCCAATGAACAAAACGGGATTTTCCCGGGACGTTCGGGGACGTCTACAGTTTCTGGCAACTCTGCTGGGGACTTAGAGAACTTGACTCGAACTCATGATATCTTGTTTTGACTACACTTATGTGTTTCTTTGCATTGCATGTGCATTGGTATGCCTAGGACACCGTGTTTGCCGTCTGCTATTCCTGAATGGTTTGCCGGAGGCTCGCTTTGAGAAGCGTGCCATAAGGCTGACCGGTTACGGGCTCTGCCACGATGGGAACACAAACCCCAGTTTTTACTGGGGCACCCTTTTTCACCATTCGACCTAGTGCATATTCAGAATCCATAGTGACCATTCCAAGCTAGGACAGGTTGCTTACCCGATTGTAGGTTGTTTGAAACTGCTACGTGCGTAGTGAAACCCTAGCTCCTGACAAAATAGGACAGGGAAACCCTACCCCTCCATAGGGGTGTTTTGGCTCTCACTTGTTTGCTATGTGCTTTTAGAGTGTGTCTCTACAGGAATGCATGTATCAGTTTGCAAGTTTGGGTATCAGGCCTGAGGGCACCAATATCAGTGTTTTGGGAATCAGTTGTACCTGTGGGTATCAGATTCAGATTTAAGGCAGTGATTTGGGAACAATGATCAGTATCTTGGAACAGTATATTCAGCTTATCAACTGTGTGTTGTGTTTATTTAAGTTGTTATGCTGTCCGTTTGTCTAATTGTTTATTTCCTTATTATGTTTTACTTATCTTTTTGCTAGGTAGTTTAGCACAATTGCTTCCAACCAAGCAGATATTTCCCAAACACTCTGGACTAGAGGTCGCCGACTCCATTGATCTGAGGATCTGGTAGACGGACAACCAGTGTTCTATTTCTTACCCCCGGTTGTCAGGCAGAGGTCAAAAAGACGCAGTGTATCGGTACCAAGATTGCCAGATCAGTGGTCTTTGAACAGTCAGGTTGAGATTCCCGAGACTACTCTAGAGATAGACATACCGGTAGTTCAGATAGATCAGGGTAGTATGGCATGAATGGAAGAAATGATGCGTCAGCTCCAGGAGAGCATGAGGACCATGCAGGAGGACGCTGCTCATCAAGCAGAATTTGCCGAAGAACAGGCCGCGATCATGGCCCAATAGGCAGAGCTAATTACTCGGCTACAGCAGCAAGCCGGAGCATCAGCTTCACACCAAGCTCCTCCTCCACCAAGGGTCCCGATACCCAGGGAGACAGCAAATGTCTAGAATGCCCAGGAGGATACAGACATCCCAATGGGGCCACCTCCGTCCCCGATTCTACCTCAACTATCCAAGGCACCTACGCCTATCAATCAACTGGATTCTCCATTCGAATTCGAGGTGGACCCCACGGCATTAAAAGTGAGCAAGCTTGAAAAGCTGTTCAAGAAATCCCAAGGTGTGAAGTCCATCCCGGACATCGAGGATGGGTATACTGACGCAGCCATGACGCTGCCGAACAGATTTAAGATGCCACATATTGACCGCTTTGACGGGTCCGGCGATCCCATGGTGCACCTACGGCTGTTTTCAGACATACTAAGGCCGATGGGCCTCACCTGACTACAGAAGTTTTCTTTATTGGGCCGAACCCTGTCGGGTGTGGCGGCCATCTGGTACACAAAACTGGAAGACGATGTTAAGAGGAATTGGGATGATATGGCCGAGGCTTTTGTCGCTCAGTACTGCTATAATACACAGATCGAGATCACAACCTATGATCTAGAGACGACTAGGCAGGAGCCTAAGGAGAGTTTTTCTGACTTCGTAACCCGGTGGAGGGCCAAGGCCTCAATGATGACCACTAGGCCCACTGACAAAGATCAGATTCAGATGATTGTGCGCAATCTCCAACCCAAGCTCATGCAAAAAATGATCGTACTCCCCTTCCCCACCTTTTCAAATTTACATGAGATGGGGGTACAAACTGAGGATGCTATGAAACACGGTCTAATTGACCAAGACAGAGAGCAGCCCAGGAGAACCTTCAACCGCAATGCAAATGCAAGCACAAGCAGTGCTGCAACTGCCAGAGCCTCGGAAGTAAGCATGGTCACCACCTCTCCCCCCCCCCAAGAGCCCTTGCGGCTACACCATTCACCGGTGCGTCCGGTAGCAACCCACAAACAACCAAGTACCAACCCCAAGGCCAAAGAACCTTTACCCCATTATATATGCCCCTATCCAAAGCTCTGGGGGTTTTAATCAGAAAAGGGCACTTAAAGCCCCTGGAGCCGAGGCCGCTGCCAGAGACACTTCCCCCCTCTCATAATCCGGCCAAATATTGCGCCTTTCACTAGCAATATGGTCATGATACCGACCATTGTTTTAGATTGCGTCACGAGATTCAGGATCTCATTGACAACAGGGTGATTGTGCCTCCAGAGAAACCCAATGTCACAACCAATCCTTTCCCACCACACAACCAAGCTCCACCTCCCAAACGAATCAAATTTATCCAGACCGGGGTCACGTCATACGACCCCAGCATATATATCACCCCATCCCACCTACCCAAGCCAGAGGTGTTCCTTCCTGACAGCACTGACTTGTGCATGTTGGACATCTCCCGAACCCAACCCAAACCAAAGGTGGTGACTGTCGAAGACAGAACAGGGATGACTTCGGAGGAAAGTGGGACTGTGGATTCAGGGTCTGAGGAATTTGGGAGCTTTGCTGAGGAGGTGTACAATCCGAGTGACTACATTGCGTCAGTGGACCAGGTTAGGCCAAGTGTGGAATTGCCGGTGGGGGCAAAAATTTGTGTAATACGGGGAAAGGGACTTGATCCGAGGATGGATGATTTAGCAACTCTGGAAGGGGACCTTGCTAACCTTCAGTTTTTCAACGAACAAGATCCGGGAGACACAACAGTCAACTGGTTTGATTTTGAGGAGTCAGCAGATGTTACAGGGTGGCTTGACGACCAACCAGATATTGTTGAAGAATCTCAACTAGAAAAGGGCACGTCAGGGGCAAGGACATCAATTGTGGCCGGAAGGGCCGAGGAACAGAATGCATCGCTGGAGAGCGCCGGTGCCAAGAATTTCGCTCGGGATTTGGGCATTTTGAATACAGGGAATGATGAACAGCAGACTGCACTGACGCAACTAGAACGGGAAGTTGACCATATGACTAGGAGTGGGCGGTATTTCAAACCCCCGCACCTAGACCAACCAGAGGCGTTCGGGAAGGACAAGGAGGCGGAAAAGCAGAAAGAGAAGCTACTTGAAGAAGAGGCCGTGCTGAAATAGTTGAAAAAGATACAAGCAAACATCTCCATCTGGGGACTGCTTATGGCATCACGTGTTCATAAACAAGCTGTCCTGTCGGCAATGGACAAAGCTAAACTCTCAATAGACACGCCTGAACAGCCGGTGGGCTTGGCTTTTTCGGGAGGAGCATCCCCGATGTTGACCTTTTCCGACAAGGAACTACCGCTTGAGGGCTCGGATCACAATAAACCGCTCTATATCTCCGTGGAGTGTAGGAACAAATGGATACCGGTGGTTCTTGTCGACACGGGATCTGCTATTAACGTGTGCCCGTCGAGAACGGCATATGCAATTGGGTTAAAGCCCACGGGCTTCGTGCCAACTGCCTAGGTGATTCGGGCATATGACAACACAAGCAGGGAGGTGATGGGGACTGTGAAAATTCAGACCCAGGTTGGTCCGGGACAGCACGAGATTGACTTTCATGTTTTGGAAGTTCCCGCAACCTTCAATCTACTTTTAGGGCGGCCGTGGCTGCACCAGGTAAAGGCAGTCTCTTCCACCTTGCACCAGATGTTGAAATACCCCCACGGAAAGGGGGTGGCTATTGTTTTCGGGAATTCGTCGATCCATCCACTGCCAGAAGTGTCTACACCGGTTTTGGAAATCGAGCATGGCATGGAGGATGTGTTCCTATCGGGTTTTACCCTGACCGAGGCCCGGGTCGTGCAGAACATCTTAGCTGTTGATGAGGGGTTGTATGTCAGTGCACAATCAGTGTACATCATGAACAAGCTTCAACACATCCCCGGGATGGGATTGGGGAAGAGTGGCCGGAAGGGCATTGCAGTATCGGCCGAAGTGTCACACAAACCACATACCTTTAGCTTGGGTTATCTGCCCACCAATGAGGATTGGGTAAGGAAAGACAAGGAAAAGGCTGGGAGAGCCAGAGCAAAGCAAGCGGGGAAGCCTTTTGAGTCAATGCACCGACCCATCCAGGGTACCCTAAACGGACGCTTCGTCCGAGAGGGGGAGGACTTTCCATTTTGTGGCTTCCTAGAGCCATGGTTGAACGCAGAGAGGCATCGCTTGCCAGGGTTTGAGATCTTCTTCGACCTGCAGTTATCCGGGGATGATGTTGCCGAAGAGCAGACAGACCCATCAGCTGAGGTTGAGCAGAATGAGAAAGTGGATTCGGAGAGCACTGAAATCGAAATGGGGGTAGCGCTGGCTTGTCTACTTTCAGATCCTCCGATCGTATAGAAGTGCTTGGGGGATAACTTCTCGGTGTCCATGATTAGGAATGAAACGGCTGCAAGCCCACCTTCAAGCATTTTGGATACATCTATCACACCCTCTCTCATTTGGCAGTACGATGAGGGATTTTTATCAAGCAGCACCGGGTCAGGTAGTGAGCCGGAATCTAATTCCATCGAGTCTGTGGAGTCGGAATCAGGTTCTAGCTCATCCGAGTCTGAGTCCGGTATTCCTGGGGGTGATAACCCGGATGCCACAGTCCTGTCTAGGTCGTCTTTTTTTTTCTCTTTTGAGTCTGTTGTAACAGAGGAATCGGACGATTTGGAAATGCTTAATGAGAATGGAATGATTGTGGTTTCTGAGTACTTTTCTGGGCCTTTGATTTATTGTATTAATCAGGACTTTCAAAATTTTGATGAAAACGACAAGGAAGAAATTCCTCCGGTTTTACAATGTTTAATTGATCAAAGCTGGAGAGATTTGTTAAATCCTTGGTTGATAAAATCACTACAATTAATATTGGTACTGAGAAGGCTGGTCTAGATCGGGTCCACGTTGTCTTTAGAGGAACGCGAGCGCTTAGTCGCTTTATTAAAAGATTTCAAAGATGTTTTCGCGTGGTCCTACGAAGACATGCCTGGAATCGATCCTGAGATTGTACAGCACCGGATCCCTCTTAACCCAGAGGCCCGACCCATTAAACAGAAACTCAGAAGAAGACTGCTTTCCTTTACCGCATATCGACGAGTTAGTGGACTTCACAGCGGGGCATGCTTTGCTTTCGTTCATGGATGGCTTTTCAGGCTACAACCAGATTGTGATGGCACCCGAAAACAGGAAGAAGACTGCTTTCACCACCCCGTGGGGGACTTACTGTTACAGAGTAATGCCATTTGGGTTGAAGAATGCTGGAGCTACATATCAACGGGCCGCAACCACGATATTGCATGACATGATCCACAAAGAGGTTGAGGTGTACGTGGACGACATGATTGTCAAGTCCAAAGAAAGAGAGGGCCACTACACCACCTTGCAAAAGTTCTTCCAAAGGATCAGAGAATTCCGGTTGCGGCTGAATCTTCAGAAGTGTACATTCGGTGTCACAGCAGGGAAAATGCTGGGGTTCTTGACTACACAGAGAGGTATCAAAGTCGACCCTTCCAAAATCAAGGCCATCTTAGAAATGCCACCACCAAGGACTGAAAAGGAGGTGTAAGGCTTTCTGGGTAAAGTGCAATTCATAAGACGGTTTATCTCAAAATTAACCTTGACTTGTGAACCACTTTTTGGTCTCCTGAAAAAAGGAAAGAAATTCCAATGGGACGGCCGATGCCAAGCTGCTTTTGAACAAATCAAGGAATACTTACAGAACCCACCCGTGTTGTCACCACCTGAACCGGGGAAACCGTTGATTTTGTACCTTTCGGTAATTGAAACTACAATGGGCTGCATGCTTGCGCAAGAGTCTGAGGACAAGGTAGAGAGACCTATCTACTATCTGAGCAAGAAGATGTTGGACTACGAAACCCGCTACACTCCACTCGAGAAGGCTTGTTTGGCTTTGGTATGGGCTACCAGGAAGCTGCGGCACTACCTGTTAGCTCACTCTGTAATGTTGGTTTCAAGATTAGATCACATCAAATATCTCTTCGAGAAACCAGCACTTACGGGTAGGCTAGCTCGTTGGTTGCTTCTGCTTTCCGAATTCGATCTGAAATATGTGACGCGCAAGTCAGTGAAGGGGAGAGCAGTAGCGAAATTCTTAGCCAATCATTCAGTGGAAGGAGATAAAGCAGTTCAGTACCTATTCCCAGATGAGGCCATTTTGCATATCGAAGATGAAACTTGGACGATGTACTTTGACAGAGCATCAAACCAGTACGGGTATGGGATAGGAGTGTTGCTGATAGCACCCGACAATTCCCATATCCCTCTAGCATTCAAACTCCGGTTCAAAGTCTCGAACAACGAAGTAGAATATGAGGCATGCATTGTCGGTCTAGAAGCAGCCCTGGAACGAGGGGCAAAACAGTTGGACGTCATTGGGGACTCGAACCTTGTTGTGTCTCAAGCAAAAGGAGACTGGAAAGTCAAAGAAGAAAATATGAGACTCAACCATCAGACCTTGGACTTGCTGATTCCTTGGTTTGGGAAGCTGAATTTCGCTCATCTGTTAAGAGAGAACAACAGGTTCGCAGATTCACTAGCAACTCTATCTTCCATGATAGACATCCCTTTTGGAGTCCGGATGCGTCCGATCATGATTGACCAGAAATTTGCGCCGGCCTACGAGCAAATTGCTGCCGTAGATGAAGTACAAGATGAAAACCCCTGGTATTACGATGTCTGGCACTTCTTGGAAAAAGAGGCGTATCCACCAAGGGCAAATGCCAAAGACAAGAGGGCAGTCAGAAGAATGGCCGCTCAGTTCATCATCTGCGAGGGTAAGCTATATAAGAGAGGTCATTTGGGAATGCATAAGCTATGTGTTGATGCTGAAGAATCGAAGCGCCTGATGGAGGCCATCCACGGAGGAGAGTGCGGAGCGCACATGAATGGGGTGATGCTAGCCCGAAAAATTCTCAGACAAGGTTACTATTGGTCCATCATAGCAGAGGATTGTATCGGCTTTGTTCGGTGATACCACAAATGTCAAGTCCATGCAAACCGCATGAACATCCCGCCGTTGACGCTATACAATATGACTTCGCCATGACCATTTTCAGTTTGGGGAATCGATGTGATCGGGGCTGTCACTCCGAAAGGGTCTAATGGGCATGAGTTCATTCTGGTCGCGATAGACTATTTTACAAAGTGGGTTGAGGCCCAATCTTATGCGGTGTTAAAGGCTTCACACGTTGCAAAGTTCATCAGAAACAACATCATCTGTCGCTATGGGGTCCCGAACGAAATCATTTCAGATAATGGTTCCCACTTCAAGAAGGAAGTGATTGACTTGTTGGAGAAATACAATGTGACTTTTCATAAGTCGTCTACATATCGGCCGCAGACCAATGGAGCAGTTGAGGCCGCCAACAAGAACATCAAACACATTTTGTAGAAGATGGTGGAAACCTACCGGGACTGGCCAGATAAGCTGCCATTTGCTCTGTAAGGCTATCGGACTTCAATCAGAACTTCTACTGAGGCGAGTCTGTATTCATTGGTTTATGGGATGGAGGCCGTTCTACCTATCGAAATTGAGGTTCCGTCATTACGGGTACTGGCCAAGTGTTAGATAGCTGAAACAGATTGGCAGCAGAGCAAATTCGAGGAACTCATGCTCTTTGATGAAAGAAGACTGAAAGCACTGTACCATGTTCAGGGTTATCAGCGCAGAATTGCCAGGGCTTTTAACAAGAAGGTTAAGTCCAGAAATTTGAAGGAAGGAGATTTGTTGCTCAAAGACAACCGAGCTCCCATCCACGACCCAAGGGGCAAGTTCAGACCCAATTGGACTGGTCCCTATATCATTAAGTCAATCTGGTCGGGTGGAGCCGTTGTTCTGATGGACCTAGATGGCCTAGAGTTCTCACAGCCGATCAACATGGACAAGTTGAAGAAATATTACCCCTGAGAGGCTCGCTAGGCCGAAAACCCGAAAGGGCGACCTAGGCAAAAGTTAGAGCATGAAAAATTTGAAATTACAAAAACTGAGCTCGCAAGGTTGAAAACCCACAAAGGACGGCCTTGGCAAAAGTTAGAGCGTAAAAGGTGAAGGTTAATACACGAGTGAACCTGAGCCAAACTACGTAAGACTTGATTCCCATCTTTGGGATACGTAGGCAACTTCATCCTAAAGTCCAGCCATAAACATTTCCCCGATCAACTTTGTCCATTTGATCATCTCGGTCATCTTTGTCTATTCCGCATTCAAAAGCCTCGGTTGTGATCTCCGGTGCAGTGCTATTCAGACTAGGGGCAACTTTCTAGTTGCTGGGATCCGGGGTTGTGCATCTCAGTGACAGATCTCAGGCGTGTCCAATTCTGATCCATATCGAAAATGGTTTTGAAAAGTTTTAATAAAAGTAGATTTTGTTCAAATTAAACTTTTTACAACTTAGACCATTTTTGGACCAAAGCGGAAAATTTTCAGTACCCACAACCTTCAATTTCATTAATTTCAAAACAGAGTTCTCCTGCTCTTCCATACAAATTGAAGTTGCTTTTTTATTACATTCATAAAGAAAACTTGAAAGTTCTGATTAAAGCAATAAAATAGGGGCATAGATAAGTCAGGTGTTCCTGCGCCACCTCCCAGAGCTGGTCGAAGCCTCTGATGCCAAGCTGGGCCCAATCTGTGCCTCTTCATTGAGCCAATCTATGCACTCATCAGACAAAGTGCAACTGAAAGTGGGAGCAGAGGCCAGAAGCTCTCTAGTCCTCCATGCCGTGGCATATCAAGCAAGCTGCGCGCCTCGAACCGGAAATGCAGCTGGGTACTTGTGGACATCCCCGAACGTCCTGGGAGGGAATCCCGTTTTGTTCATTTGGGGTCACTACAGTTCGGACTCAATGTCACGGTTCTTAATATGATCTTGCAGAGTGCAGTGCAAGATTGATAAATCACCAAAGAGTCTAAATCCGGCAAATCGTTTTGAAAAACAGATTTTTAGAAAGAAGTGTCAAACATGGACTGCTTTGCCAGATACAGAGTCGCCACCTAAATATTTATTTTGGGGGAATTTAGGAAACCCTAACTCGTTGCCTAAGGCCACATGTCCATCATCACCAAAGTTGCCTCGGCTCGGTAACTTGGGTACGATTGGGGAAGGTTAGCTATGAGCACCCCCGCTCGCCGGATCAAAGATCGGCCACTACTAAACATGATATCTCATTTTCGAAAACACATGTGTTCTTATTCCGATTAATTAGCTAATCTTTACTACGTTATGCACACAGCAAAACAAGTATAGACTAGATCGCCTAATTTGGAACAAAGCATCGCATATCCGTTTGTTTGGAAAACGGTTTGAGGTTTGTTACTCGCAAGTAGGCTAAAACACGGATTTCAATGAATTATCCCAATTCAAGCAATCCAACCTTCACCCACAGGCATTCAGGCAGTTATATCACATAAGCACATAGTCTCATGGTAAACATGCTATCATGGCAACACTTACACGCATGTAGTATGCTAAAGCATAAACACTTACCTAGTACTCCGAGCCAAAACAATAGCTAGTTAGTAATCAAATGCATGATCCTAGCTCATGTTAAGATGACTAATGCAACACATGCAAAATGCGACTAGAAATAGGCTCGGCTATTCTAAAGTGATATGTGAAATGCTACAGATAACATGTATTCAATTTGGAATTGAAATACAACGCAATTAGTATGATGCGTCGAGCCCGGTGCATGCAATACAGATGAATGATGCAAACATGAGAGCATAGGGATGCTAATTGAAGCATGACCTAAGACTAACCATTGAAAGCAGGTAAGTAAAAGGGAGAAAGACGTGGGGTTGGATGACATTCACACACTCACGCACACTTATTACACAATTGCGCCCTCTCTCGAAGGGTCCGAAAGAATAATACAAATTAACTAACTAACAAGCTAATTAATTAATCACAAAACACTTAACTAATTAAACAAATTAATTAAGCTACTAAAGCAGTAAAGCAGCCTCAGGAGGAGGGATGAATGCATGCTCAACCGGCTTCGCTCGGAAATCCATCGCCATGGCACATGTTGCCTCTGTTACACTACTCTGCACCTCTGAACACTGCACAAGGCTCAAGGATGCTTCTGAACCATTCCCTGAATACTGTGGGAGGCCACCGGCCAAGAGAAAATACCACCGGCCATGGAAACATGGTCATCGACCAAAAGTGGGACCACCGGCTGGATTTTGGTAGTCGGCCGGCACTGAAGATGGCTGACCGGCCATCTGTTCCTGCAGAACCCTGTTTTTGCTGCAGTAGAGGACAGACAGTGCATGGCAAGGAATTTACAAGACAATGTATGCACGACCACCCTCCCTATCATGCTATGAACTCAAGGGAGTTTGGTTCTCGACTCTCGGGCCACCAATCACGCATTTCAATGCATGATGGCCAAAGAAGCCAAGTGTCCAACTCAATATGGAATGAAATGCACAAAACACATAAAGGGCCCCAACCTCTATCATGATTGATCAAGAGGCAAGGGATGCACACACAATGCAATGCAACCTAGGCAAGCAAGCAAGCATGCAAATAACACAAGTGTGCAACAAATCTAATGCAACATGAGCATGTTAACATGCAATATGCAATAGGCATACAACCTAAACATGTGGACATGTATAGCATGCAACAACATGCAAAATGAAACAAGCATGCAACAACATGGTGAGATGGACTTACACTAACATGGGTAGCTCCCAAGCATGCCAAAATCAGTGGCCAAAATGATGCAAACAAGGCACCGAAACTCATGCAAACATGCACAATGCAAGGGCTTCAAGCCTAAGGCACAAAATGCAACTCTCCAAGAGCATGGCAAGGATGAAACATGGAATGTAATGGCATATGTTCTAGCTTTGAAATAGCATACAAAATGGTCTCGAATCATGCAAACACTCATGCAATGCATATTGATGGGAAACACCAAAGACTAGGGAAGTGCATTACACAATAGACATGCAAAGCAATGCTCAAATGATGAAACCAACCCCAAACAGACCTTATGCAGCCCCAAAACAGTGGCAAAATGATGAGATGGTGGCTCGAAATGCATTTAAATGAAGCTCATGCAAAGGCTCATAAATGGGATATACAAGCACAACTCTCAAACACATTTAAAGCATGGAAAATATGGGAGTATGGCACAAGTATAAGCTCTGAAATATCATATTCAATGATGCCAAAACACTAAAAAGCCTCAAGCAACGCATGCAAGTGACCCCAAAACTCAAAGGTAAGCAAGGCTATTACACTACAACCATGTATGGCAAGCACCAATCGACCAAGAGGCCTAAAAATAGAGCTAAGGCAGCCCAAAATATGAACAAAACATGTTTGAAGCATGGCCAAAATATGCTAGAATGGAAGGCCAAAATGACATGCAATGTAAGCTAGTGAACATGGTTTACACTACAAGCATGTGAAGCATATAAGTGGCTACCAAACCAGCCAAAAACAGAAGCATGGCATGCCAAATGATGGCCAAAAACCCACTGAAACATGGCCAATACATGCAAGAATGATGTGCTACTTTGATAAGCTATGAAAGGGATGTCCTACACATGCAAGATGGACACCCAATATGGCAAAACAAGCTCTGGACAGAGCGTATGCAGGTCCTAAAACTCATCAAAAATGGCCTGAAACATGGCTTGGAAGCATGCAAATATGGGCTCCTTTGTAAGGCCAAAAATGCTAGAAAAAAAAACAATGAGAGAGAGGGTCACCCCTCTCTGATTTTGGCACTCAAAACAACATGCTAGCCACTGAAAATCCACTAGATTTCAGTGGTTAAAAGGCCAAACAAAGGCCAACACAAATGCTCTAAGGCATGGCCCAAAACAAGGTAAAATGAAGCATGTAAGGGGGTAGATGACCCCCAACAGAAAAATGATCTTAAACAAACATGTTAAGGGCCTCAAAATAAGACTTTTTTTCAGTTTACACCAAAGTTCAAATATGCTTGCAAGTATAGCTAAAAGATGAAGCAAAATAAAGCCTTAAAAGGGAGAAAGTGTGTTACCCTTGTAGCACAAAAGGACCAGCAACCTCTGGACCAAAAACACAACCTTCAACCTCTGAAAATGGCTTCCAAGAACCTCCAAGCAATGGTGGAAGGGTTAGGCTATGGAGTTGTATGCAAAAGGGGCAAGAACTTCGCTCTTCTAAGTCTAAAATATAGAGACAAAGGGAGAGATATAGTGTATGCCTTCAAACAATTTTTTTCAACCTCTCTAAAGGAGAGGGAGGGCCTCTCTTATAGAGAAACAAGAGGGTTCAAGCTTCTTGGAGAAGCTAGAGCAAAGGTTCAAGCTTCTTGGAGAAGCTTAAAAAGGTTCAAGCTTATTCAAAAAGCTAAAACAAAGGTTCAAAAGGTTCAAGCTTCCTTAAGAAGCTAAAACAAAGGTTCAAAAGGTTCAAGCTTCCTTAAGAAGCTAAAACAAGGGTGCAAAAGGTTCAAGCTTCCTCAAGAAGCTAAAACAAGGGTTCAAAAGGTTCAAGCTTCCTCAAGAAGCTAAAAGAAGGGTACAAATCCTCCATACACGTGTATGGAGGGCAGGGTCTGTGCTTACCAGCTGGCACAGCTGGTATGCATAATGCCTGAAAAAGGCAAAGAAAAGGTCTCGGCCAGAAAAAGTGGCCGATCGACCAAAACAATGGCCGGCCGACAAAAAACATTGCCGACCAGCCAACACCTTTGGCCGGTAGCAAGAAAACAGGGCCGGTGGCCTCAAGCCATGGCTGGTGAGGTGTGGGGATGGCCAACATGCCATTCCTTGCCCGTAGAAGCAAAAACACAAGTGTTTGGTCCACAACCAAGCACAAAACAAACAAGTCGAGAGGTCTTGAGGCAAGGCGTGCAACCGAGGCCTCCGAGAACTCAAAACGAACAAAAACATGGATGATCATCGAGTGTTCAAACGATGACGTCCAAGTCTTGAGGACGGTCAAAAATGGGGTGTCTACAGTTGCCCTTCTTTGACAGAACTCGAAAATCATAACAATGACGGGAGTGAATGTCAAAGCCCAGAGACGACCCATTTTTGACAAGGCCGAAGACTTAGACAAAGCATACAAGCTATAGATAAAAGATATGCGCCCGAGGCCGGGGGCAAAATGCAAGAACAATGCACAAAGCCGAGCATAACTTATGATCACGCAAAGAAAGCCGTAACGAAGCATAACATGCAACAGTTTTAAGCAAGCATACACAAATCTAACTACATTACATGCAGAAAGGGTGTAAGAGAATTACTGCAATTCTCACTGCGAATACAGTGTGCATGTGTGATAGATACACAAAGCGAACGTGTGATAGATACACAAAGTGAAGCGAGTGTGATGGATACACTCTATGAAGCAAAGTGTGATGGATATACTAGGTGAGCGTGTGATAGATACACAAAGGTGAGCATGTGATAGATATACTAAAGGTGAACACAAAGTGTGATAGATGCACTAAGTGAACAAAGTATGATAGATACACTAAAGGTGAACACAAAGTGTGATAGATGCACTGAGTGAACAAGTGTGATGGATACACAAAAGGTGAACACAAAGTGTGATAGATGCACTGAGTGAACAAGTGTTACGGATACACAAAAGGTGAACACAAAGTGTGATAGATGACTGAGTGAACAAGTGTGATGGATACACAAAAGGTGAACACAAAGTGTGATAGATGCACTAAGTGAACAAAGTATGATAGATACACTAAAGGTGAACACAAAGTGTGATAGATGCACTAAGTGAACAGAGTATGATAGATACAGTAAAGGTGAACACGAAGTGTGATAGATGCACTAAGTGAACAAAGTATGATAGATACACTAAAGGTGAACACGAAGTGTTATAGATGCACTAAGTGAACAAGTGTGATGGATACACTAAAGGTGAACACAAAGTGTGATAGATGCACTAAGTGAACAGGTGTGATGGATACACAAAAGGTGAACACAAAGTGTGATAGATGCACTAAGTGAACAAAGTATGATAGATACACTAAAGGTGAACACAAAGTGTGATAGATGCACTAAGTGAACAAGTGTGACGGATACACAAAAGGTGAACACAAAGTGTGATAGATGCACTAAGTGAACAAAGTATGATAGATACAATAAAGGTGAACACAAAGTGTGATAGATGCACTAAGTGAACAAGTGTGATGGATACACAAAAGGTGAACACAAAATGTGATAGATGCACTAAGTGAACAAAGTATAATAGATACACTAAAGGTGAACACAAAGTGTGATAGATGCACTAAGTGAACAAGTGTGATGGATACACAAAAGGTGAACACAAAGTGTGATAGATGCACTAAGTGAACAAAGTATGATAGATACACTAAAGGTGAACACAAAGTGTGATAGATGCACTAAGTGAACAGGTGTGATAAATACACAAAAGGTGAACACAAAGTGTGATAAATGCACTAAGTGAACAAGTGTGATGGATACACAAAAGGTGAACACAAAGTGTGATAGATGCACTAAGTGAACAGGTGTGATGGATACACAAAAGGTGAACACAAAGTGTGATAGATGCACTAAGTGAACAGGTGTAATAGATACACAAAAGGTGAACACAAAGTGTGACAGATGCACTAAGTGAACAAGTGTGTTGGATACACAAAAGATAATGAAGTGTGATGGTACACTAAAGTAAATGAAGTGAATATGTGCATGATAGATACACAAAATGATGATGTGTGTGATAGATACAGAAAATGAGAATATGCGTGATAGATACAGAAAATGAGAATGTGTGTGATAGATACAGAAAATGAGAATGTGTGTGATAGATACACAAAATGAAAGAAGTGTGATTGATACACTAAGTGAAGAGAGTGTGATTGATGCACTAAATAAATGAAGTGTGATTGATACACTAAGCGAATGAAGAAAGTGTGATAGATACACTAAGGGTAAATGAGGTGTGATTGATACACTAAATAAATGAAGTGTGGTTGATACACTAACTGAATGAAGTGTGATTGATACACTAAGCGAATGAAGTGTGATTGATACACTAAATAAATGAAGTGTGATTGATACACTTAATAAATGAAGTGTGATTGATACACTTAATAAATGATCATAAACGGAACGTCTTTGAATGAACCGTACATACAATATCGTGCATGAATGAGAAAGAAACTTGATAGGTACAATGTAATACAATGCATAATGTTTAAGGAACGCAATAAACAAGCATATCGGCGCTTGTAGCACGTCCGCGGGGGACCTCGCGCTACAGTTCGGACTCTCCTTTTTGTTTGTCGCGGTTCTAAATCTTGAACCAAAGAGTCCACCTCTGGCAAATCGTTTTGAAGAAAAACAGATTTTTGAAAAGTAGTGCCAAACATGGACTGCTTTGCCAGATTACAGAGTCGCCACCTAAATATTTTTTAAAATGGGGAATTTAGGAAACCCTGACTCGGTGCCGAAGGCCACATGTCCGTCATCACCAAAGTGACTTGGCTCGGGAGCTTGGGTACGATCGGGGAAGGTCAGCTATGAGCACCCCCTTTCGCCCGGTCCGAAGACCGGCCTCTACTTACCGTGATATCCGTTTTTGAAAACATTATGCGTTCTTATTCCAATTATTAGCCTAGAATTACTATGTGATGCGCACAACACAAAAGTATAGACTAGATTGCCTAATTTGGAAATACACATTGCATATCCGTTTTGTCTCGAAAAACGTGTTGTTTTTGTGCTACTCGCAAGTAGGCTAAAATTCGGATTTCAATGAGTTGTTCCAACTCACGCAATCCAACCTCCACCCACAGGCATTCAAACAGTTTATCTCATGTAAGCATTTAGCCGCATGGTAAGCATACTGTCATGGCAACATTCACACGCATGTGGTATGCTAAAGCGTAAATACTTACATCGTACTCCGTGCCGAAACAAAAAACCAGGTTAGCAAACATGCATGACCTAGTTCATGTTAAGTGGCTAATGCAACGCAGGCATAGATGCAATCTAGAGTAGGCTCGGCTAACCCTAAACATGGCATGTGAAATGTGCGAATAGCACGTATTCAATTTGGAATTGAAAATTACAATGCAGTTTGTATGATGTACCGAGCCCGGTGCATGTAAACAAATGCATGAATGCACGCATGCATTGCATAAGGTATGCTAATCAAACATGCCCTAATCTACCATTGTAAGCAGGTAAATAAAAGGGTTAGAAGAAATGAGGATTGGAAGACATACATGCCCACGCACCCACACTTATTACATTTTTGCCCTCACTCGGAGGGACCGAATAAATAAATAATACAGACCCGAAAGAAATAAACGAATAAATTAATTATTACAAAATTCTAAATATTGAAATCAAAGCAAATAAATAAATGCAAAGGGGCCTCAGCCCTGCCTTGGGATGCGCGAATGATGCGTGCTCGATCCGCCTTGCCCGGAAAAGCCGCACCCTAACACTGCTGCCTCTGTTTTTACTGCTCTGCCTCTCCAAAAATTCTCAACATTCTGGAACATCTTCCAAATAGTCTGAAATACCCCACCGGCTGGACAGAGCGATCATCGGCTGATCCATTAGATCGCCGGCTGCTTTTGATGTTTATCGGCACAAAATAGTGCCGGTCGGCACTACACACTGCCGGCCGGCAGAAAATTCCTGCAGAGGACAGATTTTGACAGCAGCAGCAGACAGCAATGCAAGGCATGGTTTTTTAGGCATATGTCAGCATGTCCAATACCTCCTATCATGTTTAAGGACTCAAAGAGGCATGGCTCTTGATTCTAGGGCTACCAATTATACATTTGATGCATGATAGCCTAGAGGACCAAGATTGCTATTTTGGTGTAAAATGCATGCAACACAAACAAATGAAGACTAAGTCCCTATCATGTGGAGGTCAAGGGCCTTAGTGACATGAGGATTGAGATAAGTTTTCACCACTTAAAGTGTGAACTCCTCTCAATCTTCATGCTTGGTTTGACAACCCCAAACCAAGCCATGGAATGCAACTCATGCAAGCATGCATCAATAATGTAATATGGCATGAAGATGCAAAGCATGTCAAATGCTATATGACTAATACAATAAGCATGCAAAATGCTAGAATACACTAAGTATGCGAACATGCACAAGGCCAATTCCTAAGCATACAAGAGCATACCTTTAAAGCATGAACTAAGCCACATATACCAACATATAGACATGACTAATGGACTGAAATAGGGTCTAATATGATGCCAAATCAATGGATCAAAACAAGCTAAACATGCTAGAGCTCCATACAAGCAAGGCTTACAAGCCTAACATGCAAAATACACACACTAAGCATACCAAAAGTGTCAAGAACAGTGGCTCACAGCCCCTTTTCATGACAAATAGACGCTAAATATCTTCATGAGATCAAACTAGAACATGCAAAGAAACATGGCTCAAAGACATGACATACTTCTAAGCATAATAGAGCACTTCAAAGCAAACATGAGAGGCATGCAAGAGGCCACGAAATCAACTAAAAACAGAGATTCAACATGACCTAAAACACATAATGAAACTCTGAAATGAAGCTAAAACAAGCGTGCATACATGTTATGCTATGAGCCTAAAACAAAGGCATGCAAAGGACCAAGGGGAGAGGGGTGTCTCTCCCTTAAATGAGGCTTGAAAATAACATCCTCACCACTGAAAACCCACTGGTTTTCAGTGGTGAGAAGGCCAAAGGACACCAAGCAAGCAAGGCCTCCAAGAAAAGGCACAAAAGGACCAAAACAAAGCCTAAAAGAATGAGGCTTCACTCAAATGGACAAATGACCTTAATGAATGTTATTGAGCAAGTAAAAACAAGACTTTTTTTATCTTAAACACAAACTCAAAAACACAAAGTAAAGAGGGTAAAAAAAGGTTGCAAGAATGGGGAATATAAAGTGATGTTCTTACCCTTGAAGATCCCTTGAAGAACAAGTGGTGCAGCCAATCTCTAGTGCTCAAAACCAGTCCAAAACCAACACAAATAACCTTCCAAGTCTCTCAAACTCAAGCTAAGGTGTAATGGTGTGTGTAAAGGAGCAAAACTAGGACAAAATCACACTTTTTGGCCTTAGATCACACACACAAGGGGAGGGAGATGATGATATAGATATATGACAGAGATATGTGTATCTAAGCTCTGGTTTTTGATCCTCAAGAGCCAACCCTAAACCAAGAGGAGAAGCTCCCCTCTTATAAGCATTGCAAAGCTTGTCAAACAAGCTTGGAAGGAGTGCATCCCCTCCACACACGTGTATGGAGGGGAGCAAAAGCTACAAAGTTGTCTGAAAATATCTCAGAAAGCAAGTGCACAGTAGTCGGCAGGGCAAAATGGTCATTTCGCCAAAAATAGTGCCGACCGGCACAAAATAGTGCCGACCGGCACAAAATAATGCCGACCGGCACAATATAGTGCCGATTGAAACTCTAGCCAGCCGGTGGCCTCTAGCCCCAGCCGGTGGTGTTTAGGGATGCCTCACAAAGCATTCCCTGCCCTTCCAAGGCAAAACACAAGTGTTTGGTGCAAAACCAAACACAAACGGTCGAGTCCGGAGGTCCTGAGGCACGGCGCGCGCAGCCGAGAACTCCGGGAACTCCAAACGAACACAAACATGGATAATCACCGAGTGTTCCAACGGTGACGTCCAAGCCTTGAGGACGGTCAAAAATGGGGTGTCTACAGTTGCCCCTCTTTGACAGAACTCGGAAGTCATAACAATGACGTGAGTGAATGTCAAAGCCCAGAGACGACCCATTTTTGACAAGGCCGAAGACTTGGACAAACATGCAAGACAAACAAGGTATGCGCCCGAAGGCAGGGGCAAAATGCAACTGAACATGCAAGAAGCCGAGCATAACTTATGATCATGCAAAGAAAGCTGTAATGAAGCACACATGCGACAGTTATAAGCTAGCATACGCTAATCTATACTTTAATGCAGAAAGGATGTAAGAGAATTATACAATTCTCTATACGTCTCACTCGGGAGATACAATACCTGTGCGGCTCGTCCGGTTGCACCGGCCTCAAATGAGCTGTACATACAATATCGTTCCTGCAAAGAAAGCAAACTTAACAGGTACAACATCGTTAGTAATATGCATAACAATGCGGTCGAAAGTGCGCGACAATGCATGTAGTGCGTACAACAAGATAGTAGACTTGAACACATGCGAGTGAAGCGATGCACACGTGCACGCAATGTGTATAGAAATTGGAATTGAACACATATAGTAAAGCAAAGCACGCATACAATGCAATGTGTATAGGGAATTGTAATTGAACACATGTAGTGAAGCAAGGCACGCATACGATGCAATGTGTATAAAAGATTGTAATTGAACACATTTCAGTAAAACAATGCACGCATACAAAGCAATGTGTATAGTAAGGAACTTGAACACATATCAGTAAAGCAAAGCACGCATACAATGCAATGTGTATATAAAAAGGAAACTTGAACACATGTAAGTAAAGCAAAGCACGCATACAATGCAATGTGTATAGTAGGGAACTTGAACTCATCTCAGTAAAGCAAAGCACACATACAATGCAATGAGTATAGTAAGGAACTTGAACACATATCAATAAAGCAATGCACGCATACAATGCAATGTGTACGTAAAAAGGAGACTTGAACACATGTAAGTAAAGCAAAGCACGCATACAATGCAATGTGTATAGTAGGAACTTGAACACATATCAGTAAAGCAATGCACGCATACAATGCAATGTGTATATAAAAAGGAAACTTGAACACATGTAAGTAAAGCAAAGCACGCATACAATGCAATGTGTATATAAAAAGGAAACTTGAACACATGTAAGTAAAGCAAAGCACGCATACAATGCAATGTGTATATAAAAAGGAAACTTGAACACATGTAAGTAAAGCAAAGCACGCATACAATGCAATGTGTATAAAAAAGGAAACTTGAACACATGTAAGTAAAGCAAAGCACGCATACAATGCAATGTGTATATAAAAAGGAGACTTGAACACATGTAAGTAAAGCAAAGCACGCATACAATGCAATGTGTATAGTAGGAACTTGAACACATATCAGTAAAGCAATGCACGCATACAACGCAATGTGTATATAAAAAGGAAACTTGAACACATGTAAGTAAAGCAAAGCACGCATACAATGCAATGTGTATATAAAAAAGGAAACTTGAACACATGTAAGTAAAGCAAAGCACGCATACAATGCAATGTGTATATAAAAAGGAAACTTGAACACATGTAAGTAAAGCAAAGCACGCATACAATGCAATGTGTATAGTAGGGAACGA